>JABWTJ010001272.1:0-51809 GCA_016801875.1 Solanum sitiens
TATTTCTTTTTCTACTATTTCTTCATTTATAGTTACAATTTCACTAGGTAATCCAGGGCATACATGTCCTGTTTTTATAATTTCTGTATCTAAATCTAATTCTCTAATTATGTAATTATCTTCTTGTCCTGTATTTATTAATATCCTGTATCTTTTTTTATTAATTATTCCAGTTATAAAATAATGATTTGGTGTTTCTTCTTCTGTATTTAATATTTTAGGAATTTCATATTTTCTTTTGGATGTACTGGCTCTTGATGAAGTAGTTCTATTTAATATATTTGGTATGCTTGAAGTGCTTATTCTTTCTTTTACTATTTCTAAATCTTCTTCCATGTCAATTTCTTTATAACTATAATCATTATTGTCTATTATTGTAATTACTTGGTCAAAAGGGTTTTCTATTTTTATTCTATCAATTTTATTTTTTGCCATTACTTTATGTTTTGTTGTTAATATATATAGGTTTTTACATCTTGCTGTAAATAATTTACTTTCTGGTGCTAATTCTATTCCTGATAATTTGCAATATAATACTAATGATTTATCTATATTTCTATCTGTTAATGCTATTGAGTAATTTGCACTTATTATAAATTTAAATTTTTGGTATATTAAATTTCCTTTTACCGCACTAATTACACTTTTTTCTATAGGGTGTATTATTCTATCATCTGCTAAATATATTTCAATAGGTGTATCTATTCCTTCTCTAAAACATGCTTTTATTAGTATTTCTGTTCCTCCTAAATGTACAAATTTTATAGGTGTTTTAGCTTTTATATCTTGTATTTCTTGGTTTATCATTCTTTTGTTTAATATAGGTATTTGTGCTTTTCCTTTTGTATATTTACAATCTACAATATGTTCTTTTTGACTAACTACATAGTATTCTTCTTTTTGTCTTTTAAACCAATTTTTTAAAGTAGGTATTTGAAGTACTTTATCTACGCTTAAATCTAATTCTTTATTTTTTATTTGTTGGAAAATTGTATTATCAAATATAATTTTTTGTTCTACTGATTCTTCATTCTGATATTCTTCTTTAGATATTATTTTTATATCATTTTCAGTCATTATATTTCTTCATTTATCATTTCATTATTTAATTCCATATTTATTTCTATATCTTCGGATTCAATGTCAGATAATTCATATATACTATCATTTTCACTTAATTCATAATCTATGTAATCTATCTGCATATATTTTTCATTATCCATAATTATTTCTGCAATTTGTTTACCTTTTAAATTTTTAGGTAATTTACAATCTCTAGCTAAATGTCCTAACTTTCCACAATTGTAACAAGTACAATTTGATAATTTTCTTTTTGGTCTATATGGTCTTTTTATTTTATAATTTTTTACATAATATCTTTTTCTTGGATTTTTATATGTATATCTAGTTTTAGTTTTTCTATAATTTTTATATTTTCTAGGTTTTTTATAATATTTATCTTTGCAACCAAATTGTGGTGCTATCTTGTTTTAACAACATGCTAGATTTTTTATTAATACTTTTTCCATTTTTAATTTTTCTTTTTGATTTTCACATAATTGGATAAACCATTGTTGTAAAAATTTTATTCTAGCTCCTAAAGTATATGTTATTCCTTCATTATTCCAATCTTTAATTATATTTGCACTAAATTGTACTATTAAAGAATAATTATATACAAGAGAGTAATAGTAAACATACAAGTCCAGCATTTATAGTAAATAAACATACTGAACAAAAAAGAGGTAAAAGTAGAATGGTTATAGATTATCGTAATCTAAATGCTAAAACTAAAACTTATAATTATCCAATACCAAATAAGATATTAAAAATAAGACAAATACAAGGATATAACTATTTTAGTAAATTTGATTGTAAATCAGGATTTTATAACATGAATAATTAATGAAAAAAGATACAGGATATTAATAAATACAGGACAAGAAGATAATTACATAATTAGAGAATTAGTTTTAGATACAGAAATTATAAAAACAGGACATGTATGCCCTGGATTACCTAGTGAAATTGTAACTATAAATGAAGAAATAGTAGAAAAAGAAATAATTATAGGAGGAATATTATTATTAATACCATTTAAAATTCACCAAGGAAATCAAAATATTATTTTAGGAATAGAATGGTTAGATCAATTTAAACCATATAAAATAGAAGATGAACAATTAATCATAACCTGTCAAAATAAGAAAATAATTATAAAAAGAACAAAATGAGTAATGAAGATATATATACTTGCAAAAATTATTGTAGAAGGATATCACAACAGATATTATACACCTATGATAGATACAGGAGCAGAGACAAATATATGTAAATATAATTGTTTACCAGAAGATAAATGGGAAAAATTAAAAACACCTATGGTAGTAACAGGATTCAACAATGAAAGTAGTATGATTACATATAAAACAAAAAATATAAAAATACAAATATGGGATAAAATCTTAATAATAGAAGAAATGTATAATTTTGAATTTACAACAAAAGATATGTTATTAGGAATGCCATTTTTAGATAAACTATATCCTCATATTATAACTAAAACTCATTGGTGGTTTACTACCCCATGTGGATATAAAATAGGAGCAAAGAGAGTAAATAATAAGCAAAGAAAATCAAAAGAATGGATAAAAGGAAGTGAAAAAATAAATCAAGAAATGGAAAACATAAATAGAAAACAAATAAACCAACTAGAAATTATCATATTTACAATAAATAAGGTTAAAATAATAAATGAACAATTAGAACTCTTATATAGCGAAAATCCATTAGAAGGATGGGAAAAGCATAAGACAAAAGTAAAAATTGAATTAATAGATGAAAATAGTATAATAACGCAGAAACCATTAAAATATAATTTTGATGATTTAAATAAATTTAAAATGCATATAGATGAACTATTAAAGAATAATTATATACAAGAGAGTAATAGTAAACATACAAGTCCAGCATTTATAGTAAATAAACATAGTAAACAAAAAAGAGGTAAAAGTAGAATGGTTATAGATTATCGTAATCTAAATGCTAAAACTAAAACTTATAATTATCCAATACCAAATAAGATATTAAAAATAAGACAGATACAAGGATATAACTATTTTAGTAAATTTGATTGTAAATCAGGATTTTATCATTTAAAACTAGAAGAAGAATCAAAACAATTAACAGCATTCACAGTACCACAAGGTTTCTATGAATGGAATGTTTTACCTTTTGGATATAAAAATGCACCAGGTAGATATCAACATTTTATGGATAACTATTTTAATCAATTAGAAAATTGCATAGTTTATATAGATGATATATTATTATATTCACGAACCCAAGATGAGCATATTAATTTATTAGAAAAATTCATATCTATAATTAAACAGTCTGCATAAGCCTAAGTAAAACGAAAGCAGAAATTATGAAATCACAGATAGAATTCCTAGGAATACAAATAGATAAAAATGGGATAAAAATGCAAACTCACATAATACAAAAAATAATTAATCTTGATGAAGAGATAGATACAAAAAAGAAATTACAATCCTTTTTAGGATTAGTAAACCAAGTAAGAGAATATATACCAAAATTAGCAGAATATTTAAAATCACTACATCGAAAACTTAAAAAAGATGTTGAATATTATTTTGATAAAAAAGATAAAGAACATATAAGAAATATTAAGAACTTATGTAAAAAATTACCAAAACTTTATTTTCCTGATGAAAATAAAATATTTATTTATATAGTTGAAACAGATTCAAGCAATCATAGCTATGGAGGAGTTTTAAAATATAAATATGAAAATGAAAAAATGGAACACCATTGTAGATATTATTCAGGATCTTATACAGAAGCACAAATAAAATGGGAAATAAATAGAAAAGAATTATTTGCATTATATAAATGTTTATTAGCATTTGAACCATATATTGTTTATAATAAATTTATTGTAAGAACAGATAATACACAGGTAAAATGGTGGATAACAAAAAAGATAGACGATTCAGTTACAACAAAAGAAATAAGGAGACTAGTATTGAATATATTAAACTTTACATTTACAATTGAAGTGATAAAAACTGACAAAAATATTATTGCAGATTATCTCTCAAGAAGAAACTAGCCCAAATATACAAGAAAAAATACTAGCTGCCATAACTACACTTTGTCAAAAAGTGGAAAGTCTTGACAGTGAAGTACAACTATTGAAGAAAGCATATAATAGTCAGCAGCATGACTCTAAAAATGCGGAGCTACGTCGTGAGGCAGACGATAAAAGGCCAGAGCTAAAAGGTGACGTTGAGAAACACCTAAAAACTCAAAATATTAACAAATTATCAGTTGCAGGTACAAGCACAGGAGCTATGGAAAAAACTACTCCAAGAAATACAAACCTAAATAGCCTATTTGCAAAACCATTTATTCCAAAAATCCAAATAATAGATACTCCAACACCACAAACATCTACATATGCAGCCAGCCTACATAAAGAAAAGAAAATATATAACCATATTTCCCAAACTTATATTGAAAATATATACCAAATACTAACCTTTTTGAACTCTAAACCTAGATCTACAACGACTACCGAAAAGACCCAAGATTATTTAACCCAAAAACTACAAGGTTACAACAAATTGATTGCACAACCAAAGACAAACCCCAATCTAGTTAAAACCTGTTATAATTATGGATTATTGAGTACAGTTTATACATAAACAGGAGAAGAGATAAGTGGAATCCCAGAAATCTACAAATTCTTTTTAACATATAAAAAGATAACCAAAGCAAATTTATTTTTTATTAGATTTTATACATCACCAGCTGAGATACTTTACAACGAGATAAAACCAATGATCCAGGTAGTAAAAATTGGATTAACTCGGGAGATGATAATACCGGAAGAGATGAACAAAAGCCGGAGATACCAAAAGTTGAGATACCTAGTTTCTATGCAAATAAAAGAATAATTGGGTTATCAACTATCATACAAGAATTAGCTAATAATTATTTACAAGGCAATGCTATATGGAGTTATTATTCTAGAGACCATTTAATGATCTACGCCAATTCGCGAGAAGTAAGACCAGCAGATATGGAAGAAGTCCAGAAATGGATTTTGTCCCTACTGAAACCAGAATCTACACCAACAACTAGAGCATTAAAAAAGGAATTTATTTCTGAAGAATTATTAACAAGATACTGTAAGATAATTGGACACAAATATCCAGAACACATATGCTCAAAATGCAATGAAGGAGATGATACTATTCCCGAAGTCCTATTCGAATAAAGATACGACAAAAATCAAAGACTGTAGAAGATAAATATGTTACAAAGAAGATAAGAAGAAGAAATACAAAGTGGCAGACAAAGAAAAGGAACGAGATAAGCATCTTTGAAAAAATGTAAAAGAAGAAGATAAGATTAGATATTATTTTACTTTAGCCAATAGATAATAGATATATGTAAAGTTTTAAAGTATTTTGTGTCGGCCATAAAATAAAAAGAAGAGGCCATTATGTAAAGTAGTAATAATGTATTTTGTTTTTAGTGTCGGCCAAATATAATTAGGCCATGTGTAAAGTAAGTGTCGGCCACTTATATTGGCCAAATATGTAAGTTTAGTTGTATAAATAGGGGGCTTTCCCTCAATAATAAATCATCACTTCTCTTTTCATAAGATTTCTCTCTCTCCCGCTTCCAACCCCCATTGGTATCAGAGCTAGTAAATAAAATATTAGTTATGGAAAACAAATCAGATATGGAAAATCTACAAGAACAGGTATACTCATTTTTATACATAAGTAGCTAAACTGCTTTATTCCTGATAATCTCTTTTTGATTATAAGTGTTTATTATGTTTTAATAATGTTATAATAATCATCTTTAGAAGGTTTGCTATGGAAATATTCTGAGAGTAGGTAAGCCCAGACTATGCCATCCTAAAGTGGAAACCGGTAGGCAAAGAGAAGGCCGTTTAGGGGAGTACACAGAGTTGAGGCGCTGTTAGGGTAACTGATTGAAGAAGAAAACCATAGTAGTGACTAAACGAGATGATTATTAAATTATTATTATTACATAATGAATAAGTATAATCTGTGAAGAGGTTAAAGGGAATAAATTTTTAGCGAAAATATGATAAAATGACTACCTATTTATTAAATGATGATGTTAATTATATGATATTATTATTCTATATATTAAAAGATCTTGATGCTGATATGAGAAGAATAATCTATGATAAATTAGTAACATATGAAATAATTGAAGAAATAATTTATGACTGGTCAGAATTAATTATCTCAGATGATTTTGATCTTGATTATTTATAAGATGATCTAGAATTATATAGAGATCAATGATAAATTATAGATATTTGCAATTATGGAAAGAAACTAAAGGAAAGATAGATCTAGAAGAAAAATTATTAATTGAAAATGTAAATAGATATATATATATCTTAGAGAAGAAGAATATTTAGAATATATAGAAACTAATGCTAAAGAAATACAAAGATTAAATTTAGTTAAAAAAGAATATTATGAAAAAATATTTTCTTAAAAAAAAAATTAAAAAAAATGAAAAAGGTAAATAATAATATAGAGAGAAAGGTAAGAAAGATAAAGAAAAAGTTAAATAATTTATATATGAAATATGAATTATTAAAAATTACTAAAAAAGATACTACTAAAGAAAATTTGTTGATAGATCTAATTTCTAAAACAGAATATAAATATATTTGTTATTTGAAAAAACAATATGGATAGAGAAATATATAAGCAACAATTAATAGAAAAGATAAATGAAAAAAGACAAGAATATGAATTTAAAAAAGAAAGAATAGAAGAAAATATATTTGCAGGAGTAAGTAGTAAAGTAATATCAATCCAAAGAAAAGTTCTATTTGAGTTAGAAATACAAATAAATTGCCTAGAATATAAATTACAACATGATATATGTTATAATAATGAATATAATGAATAAAGAAAAATTAGCAGTAGACGAAAAAACATATGAAAACCAAGAAGGACTAATAATACACAGAGTTGAGGCGCTGTTAGGGTAACTGATTGAAGAAGAAAACCATAGTAGTGACTAGACGAGATGATTATTAAATTATTATTATTACATAATGAATAAGTATAATCTGTGAAGAGGTTAAAGGGAATAAAATTTTAGCGAAAATATGATAAAATGACTACCTATTTATTAAATGATGATGTTAATTACATGATATTATTATTCTATATATTAAAAGATCTTGATGCTGATATAAGAAGAATAATCTATGATAAATTAGTAATATATGAAATAATTGAAGAAATAATTTATGACTGGTCAGATTTAATTATCTCAGATGATTTTGATCTTGATTATTTATATGATGATCTAGAATTATATAGAGATCAATGATAAATTATAGATATTTGAAATTATGGAAAGAAACTAAAGAAAAGATAGATCTAGAAGAAAAATTATTAATTGAAAATGTAAATAGATATATATATCTTAGAGAAGAAGAATATTTAGAATATATAGAAACTAATGCTAAAGAAATACAAAGATTAAATTTAGTTAAAAAAAGAATATTATGAAAAAATATTTTCTTAAAAAAAAAATGAAAAAGGTAAATAATAATATAGAGAGAAAGGTAAGAAAGATAAAAAAAAAGTTAAATAATTTATATATGAAATATGAATTATTAAAAATTACTAAAAAAGATACTACTAAAGAAAATTTGTTGATAGATCTAATTTCTAAGACAGAATATAAATATATTTGTTATTTGAAAAAACAATATGGACAGAGAAATATATAAGCAACAATTAATAGAAAAGATAAATGAAAAAAGACATGAATATGAATTTAAAAAAGAAAGAATAGAAGAAAATATATTTGCAGGAGTAAGTAGTAAAGTAATATCAATCCAAAGAAAAGTTCTATTTGAGTTAGAAATACAAATAAATTGCCTAGAATATAAATTACAACATGATATATGTTATAATAATGAATATAATGAATAAAGAAGAATTTGCAATAGACGAAAAAACATATGAAAACCAAGAAGGACTAATAATAAAAATAATATTCTCAAATTTAGGAAGAAGATATAAAAAAATAGGAGATAAATTATATTTAATGTTAGAAAAGGAAACAACAAAATTAGAAGATAGTTTAACAGCTATGATAAGAATAACAAAAGAAAATGAAGAAATAGATAAAGCCAAAGAGATTGAAAAAATAAAATCACAAGCAAAACAAGAAGTACAAAAGATAGAAGAAACAAAAAATACAAAAATAAGTGAATTAGAAAAAGAATTAGCTCAGTTAAAATTATTATATGAAACTAAACAAAAAGAAAAACAAATAGAAAAAGAAAAAGAAAAAGAAGTTGAATTGACTAGAGAAATAAATAAAATGAAACAAATATTAAATGAAAATGAAAATCTTGAAATAAATGAAATCAATGATGAAATAAACGAATTAGATACAATGAATGATCAAAATTTAGAAATAAGTGATATAAGTGAAACATATACAGAAATTCTAGAACAAGTAGATAAACCGAAAAAATTAGAAATAAATACAGGAGATATAAATAAACCCGGTACATCAAGAGTTAAAACTCCAGATAATAGTCCTAGGCATAGTCTTAGAAGATCAACACCAACTTATTATACAGAAAGTTATGAAAGATCAGACAGAGCAAACGCAATACGGAATAGTAGATTAAATAAAAAATGGATACCTAGACCAATAATGGAACAAAATAACTTTTTAGACTTAGACTGTGTTATAGATATAAACAAGGTAATCTTATTATGGGTAGAAAATTTATCTAAACAATTAGTTGATAATAAAATAACAGTAAAAGACACACCAGGATATATAGAAAGAACATTTGTCGGAACAACAAAATTATGGATAGAAAATTTACCATAAGAAAGTATAGCAACACTTAGGAGTGATAAAAAAATAGATGGATCAACATCAACAACAAATATAGATAAATATGAATTAGCCATAAGAAATGAATTTGGAGGTATGACTACAGAAATAAAAGAACAAAATAAAGAAAAAATAATAAATAGACAACTAATGTCAAAATTAGCAATATGTAATATGTGTTACATAGAAGAATATACATGTGCATTTAAAGAATATTATTACAAAGCAAGATATAATATAGATGAAGCAAAAGAAATAAGACAACAATATTTTACAAAGCTACCAGAATCATTTAGTACAAATATAATTAAAGATTGGAATAATGAAGGAATAACAGATACTTTAGGAGCTAGAATAAAATTTTTACAACAATTGTTTATCCAATTATGTGAAAATCAAAAAGAAAAATTAAAAATGGAAAAAGTATTAATAAAAAATCTAGCATGTTGTAAAAACAAGATAGCACCACAATTTGGTTGCAAAGATAAATATTATAAAAAACCTAGAAAATATAAAAATTATAGAAAAACTAAAACCAGATATAAATATAAAAATCCAAGAAAAAGATATTATGTAAAAAATTATAAAATAAAAAGACCATATAGACCAAAAAGAAAATTATCAAATTGTACTTGTTACAATTGTGGAAAGTTAGGACATTTAGCTAGAGATTGTAAATTACCTAAAAATTTAAAAGGTAAACAAATTGCAGAAATAATTCTGGATAATGAAAAATATATGCAGATAGATTACATAGATTATGAATTAAGTGAAAATGATAGTATATATGAATTATCTGACATTGAATCCGAAGATATAGAAATAAATATGGAATTAAATAATGAAATGATAAATGAAGAAATATAATGACTGAATATGATATATAAAAATAATATCTAAAGATGAATATCACAATGAAGAATCAGTAGAACAAAAAATTATATTTGATAATATAATTTTCCAACAAATAAAAAATAAAGAATTAGATTTAAGCGTAGATCATTAAATGGTCTCTAGAATAATAACTCCATATAGCATTGCCTTGTAAATAATTATTAGCTAATTCTTGTATGATAGTTGATAACCCAATTATTCTTTTATTTGCAAAGAAACTAGGTATCTCAAATTTTGGTATCTCCGGCTGTTGTCCTATCTCTTCCGGTATTATCATCTCCCGAGTTAATCCAATTTATTCCTGATAATCTCTTTTTGATTATAGGTGTTTATTATGTTTTAATAATGTTATAATAATCATCTTTAGAAGGTTTGCTATGGAAATATTCTGAGAGTAGGTAAGCCCAGACTATGCCATCCTAAAGTGGAAACCGGTAGGCAAAGAGAAGGCCGTTTAGGGGAGTACACAGAGTTGAGGCGCTGTTAGGGTAACTGATTGAAGAAGAAAACCATAGTAGTGACTAGACGAGATGATTATTAAATTATTATTATTACATAATGAATAAGTATAATCTGTGAAGAGGTTAAAGGGAATAAAATTTTAGCGAAAATATGATAAAATGACTACCTATTTATTAAATGATGATGTTAATTACATGATATTATTATTCTATATATTAAAAGATCTTGATGCTGATATAAGAAGAATAATCTATGATAAATTAGTAACATATGAAATAATTGAAGAAACAATTTATGACTGGTCAGAATTAATTATCTCAGATGATTTTGATCTTGATTATTTATATGATGATCTAGAATTATATAGAGATCAATGATAAATTATAGATATTTGAAATTATGGGAAGAAACTAAAGAAAAGATAGATCTAGAAGAAAAATTATTAATTGAAAATGTAAATAGATATATATATCTTAGAGAAGAAGAATATTTAGAATATATAAAAACTAATGCTAAAGAAATACAAAGATTAAATTTAGTTAAAAAAGAATATTATGAAAAAATATTTTCTTAAAAAAAAAATAAAATGAAAAAGGTAAATAATAATATAGAGAGAAAGGTAAGAAAGATAAAGAAAAAGTTAAATAATTTATATATGAAATATGAATTATTAAAAATTACTAAAAAAAGATACTACTAAAGAAAATTTGTTGATAGATCTAATTTCTAAGACAGAATATAAATATATTTGTTATTTGAAAAAACAATATGGACAGAGAAATATATAAGCAACAATTAATAGAAAAGATAAATGAAAAAAGACAAGAATATGAATTTAAAAAAGAAAGAATAGAAGAAAATATATTTGCAGGAGTAAGTAGTAAAGTAATATCAATCCAAAGAAAAGTTCTATTTGAGTTAGAAATACAAATAAATTGCCTAGAATATAAATTACAACATGATATATGTTATAATAATGAATATAATGAATAAAGAAGAATTTGCAGTAGACGAAAAAACATATGAAAACCAAGAAGTACTAATAATAAAAATAATATTCTCAAATTTAGGAAGAAGATATAAAAAAAATAGGAGATAAATTATATTTAATGTTAGAAAAGGAAACAGCAAAATTAGAAGATAGTTTAACAGCTATGATAAGAATAACAAAAGAAAATGAAGAAATAGATAAAGCCAAAGAGATTGAAAAAATAAAATCACAAGCAAAACAAGAAGTACAAAAGATAGAAGAAACAAAAAATACAAAAATAAGTGAATTAGAAAAAGAATTAGCTCAGTTAAAATTATTATATGAAATTAAACAAAAGAAAAACAAATAGAAAAAGAAAAAGAAAAAGAAGTTGAATTGACTAGTGAAATAAATAAAATGAAACAAATATTAAATACAGAAGAAGAAACACCAAATCATTATTTTATGACTGAAATAATTAATGAAAAAAGATACACGATATTAATAAATACAGGACAAGAAGATAATTACATAATTAGAGAATTAGTTTTAGATACAGAAATTATAAAAACAGGACATGTATGCCCTGGATTACCTAGTGAAATTGTAACTATAAATGAAGAAATAGTAGAAAAAGAAATAATTATAGGAGGAATATTATTATTAATACCATTTAAAATTCACCAAGGAAATCAAAATATTACTTGAGGAATAGAATGGCTAGATCAATTTAAACCATATAAAATAGAAGATGAACAATTAATCATAACCTGTCAAAATAAGAAAATAATTATAAAAAGAACAAAATGAGTAATGAAGATATATATACTTGCAAAAATTATTGTAGAAGGATATCACAACAAAATATTATACACCTATGATAGATACAGGAGCAGAGACAAATATATGTAAATATAATTGTTTATCAGAAGATAAATGTGAAAAATTAAAAACACCTATGGTAGTAACAGGATTCAACAATGAAAGTAGTATGATTACATATAAAGCAAAAAATATAAAAATACAAATATGGGATAAAATCTTAATAATAGAAGAAATGTATAATTTTGAATTTACAACAAAAGATATGTTATTAGGAATGTCATTTTTAGATAAACTATATCCTCATATTATAACTAAAACTCATTGTGGTTTACTACACCATTTGGATATAAAATAGGAGCAAAGAGAGTAAATAATAAGCAAAGAAAATCAAAAGAATGGATAAAAGGAAGTGAAAAAATAAATCAAGAAATGGAAAACATAAATAGAAAACAAATAAACCAACTAGAAATTATCATATTTACAATAAATAAGGTTAAAATAATAAATGAACAATTAGAACTCTTATATAGCGAAAATCCATTAGAAGGATGGGAAAAGCATAAGACAAAAGTAAAAATTGAATTAATAGATGAAAATAGTATAATAATGCAGAAACCATTAAAATATAATTTTGATGATTTAAATGAATTTAAAATGCATATAAATGAACTATTAAAGAATAATTATATACAAGAGAGTAATAGTAAACATACAAGTCCAGCATTTATAGTAAATAAACATAGTGAACAAAAAAGAGGTAAAAGTAGAATGGTTATAGATTATCGTAATCTAAATGCTAAAACTAAAACTTATAATTATCCAATACCAAATAAGATATTAAAAATAAGACAGATACAAGGATATAACTATTTTAGTAAATTTGTGTAACGACCTGCTTAGTCGTTTTGAGCAGCAGATTTTATTTCTGGAAAAACTGTCTGAGGCGACGTATCCCACGACGGACCGTCATGGGCACGACGGACCGTCGAGGGTGTCTCGTTCCAAACACTTGGAATTCTTATATTTGAGTGATGAAATCGACTCTCTGAACTCTGTGACGGACCTGCAGGACGGACCATCACAGACACGACGGACCGTTGTGAGTTTCCGTTTCAAAACACTTCAACTCTTGAGAATTGGGTACTGAGAGCAATTCTCTGTCCGTCGTGACGGAAGTGCAGGACGGACCGTCGTAGGCACGACGGACCATCTCAGACTCATCAAGGAAATTGAGTCTCTGAAGGTTGTGACGAACCTGCAGGACGGACCGTCGCAGGCACGACGGGCCGTCACAGGTTGCGTAATCCCAGTCTGGGTCAGATTTCTGGGTAAGTTTTAAAGGGGCGTTTTGGACTATTCCTGCTATAATTATAAATTTCGTGGGTTAATGTTAATAACTCAAATTCTTGGGGGTGTGAAGGAGATAACCTTGAGTTAATTAGTGGGTTATTTCCTCATCTTTTATACCTAATTATATGCTAATTAGGGAAAAGAGAGAGGGTTTTTGAAGAAGAAAATAGAGAGAACAAGGAGAAGAGAGAGGAACGATCGATAGAGAGAGACAAACAAAGAGGAAACAAAAAGCTTTGAGAGATTGCTTGCTTGATCAAGAATCCTTGGTGAAGGTAGGTTATGGTTTTGATACTATTCGTAGTAAACTCTTAATAGTGAATGATATGTATTGGTAGTATTGTAAACCCTTCTATATGCTTAATGGTATGCTTGCATGAATGTGATTATGTGATTGTGATAAAATAAGCATAATGAAGCTTTTGAATCCAAAATCTTGAAGAACCCTATTTCACCTTGTTATTGATGATGCCTTGGTATAAAAGAAGGCTTGATGAATTGATAGAATGATGTTAGTGGATCGGAGTGTCACGTTCTGACACTATAGTATTAGGGGATCGTGTGTCACAAACCGACAAGTAGATCAGGGGATCGGGAGTGTACGTACCCGGAACATCGTTTGGGGATCGGGTGTCACGAACCGACACGTAGAATTAGGGGATCGGAGTGTCACGTTCCGACACATAGTATTAGGGGATCGGGTGTCACGAACCGACACGTAGAATTAGGGGATCGGAGTGTCACGTACCGACATATAGTATTAGGGGATCGGGTGTCACGAACCGACACGTAGAATTAGTGGATCGGAGTGTCACGTACCGACACATAGTAGTAGTGGATCGGAGTGTCACGTACCGACACAAGAGGAAGAAAGATAATGAATCTTGAGAGATGTTAAAATACTCAATGTAATGAACCTAATTTCCAAAATGAGTGTGGTATTGAGGCTTGAGTCCTCATGGATGAACTTGGTAGTACTTATTGATGATTATAGTACTTGTTGCTACATGTTGAGTATTGTAGTTGATTTATGATATGAACTGATATATACTGTTTTCTATTTTGAGTTGGCCGATGATACCTACTCAGTACTTGTGTTTTGTACTGACCCCCTACTTGTTGTTTCTTTCTTTGTTATTTGGGGAATGCAGCAAACGTACCGTCGTCTTCAACTCAACAGCAATTCTAGCCAGTCTTCACTACACCGGATTTCAGGGTGAGCTAATGCTTCTAGCTTGGACTGGATCTTCTCTTCAAGTCTTGATGCCTTGAACTTCCGGCATGGACTAGCCTTTTATTTATTTTAGCTTCTTAGATACTTTTAGATTAGTAACTTGAGGATAGATGTTCTTGTGATGATGACTTCCAGATTTTGGGGATAATGAGTTATAAATTTTAGAAGTTATTTAATTGATTTCGTTAATGAGTTTTAAGTCTTCCGCTTTGTATTTTTGTTCAATATGTTGGGGTTTTAGGTTGGTTGGTTCGCTCACAAATTTACAGGTTAATCCATCAATACTTTTAAGAGGCTAAAAGACTAACCATATACTAAGTAACATAGATTCATGATAACATTCATAAATTCATATACAAATATTTAACATATATAATTTAAACACACAAAATATACATATATGGGAAGTTTTACTAGAAACATAAATATGAAAACTTACATTATTAAAACAGAGTGAAGTTTCCCTTTCGGGAAACCCGAACGACTTCCAATAGAACTTTACAAAAGTTGTAAAACAAGCTTAAAACGAAGAACTAAATTTTTTTTTTATTATTTTTTTTTATATAAGTATGAAGAGGAAGGATTTTTTGGAAAACTTTGGGATTTGCTGGTTGTTGATTTTTTCGCTCCACCTTCTTCTTCTGATAATGTCTTCTTCAAACTCCGGACTTCAAAATGAAAAAGAATCTTATCTTTTCCGCCGGGTGCGCATTGGGCCCCATCGCACGTGAAATGATGCCTTCTTTTGCATTATTAGCTGTCCTTTGTCTGATATTATCACTTTTTGTCTATCTTTATACAAAAAGTCTAAAGCTTATCTTTATCTTTTACTTAGTGCATAATAAAGTAAAGACGCGTCCCAACAATTTTTCCACACATGTGTGGTAGTGAGTAAAGTGGGACTCACATTGTTGACTAAAGAGGCATTCCTCTTTAAAAATAAGAAAGAAAACTATTACACAATATATATATATATCTATATATAATTTTTTTTTATGTGTCTAGGTTGTGTAAAGCAATTGAATCAAAACTCATACCCGAGTCATCATCATTTGGGTCTTGAGCAAATTGTAAAGAGTCTGAAAAACCATCTGAAGTATTTGGACTGGAAACTGAATTTTGTCTTGGGCTTTGTGTTGGGCTAGGATTTATATGTTTGTCTTTTTCTTGTTGGGCTTTAAATAATTTTTCTACAGTTTGGGCTATTATGGATTCTAAGTCTTTATTTTTTTGGACTTTTTTAGTTTTTTGTCTAAGAAGCTGATTGAAAGAAAGGGGTAAACGTCTTCTTGAGGATGTTCCTTCTTCGTTTTCATTTTTTGGCAAAGTGACAGCCATTAACGGATTTGATAAGTCTTTACCGGCTACCGTTTGAACCGGACTAGCTGTATCTTTATCCGATACAGTGGATTTATTTACATTCAGGGGGGAATGTACACCCGTCTCATCCATTTTTAGTGGGGATGGAGAACCCTGTATATTGATCTGATTATCTTTGATCTTCAAATCATTCTCCATCTTTGTAATCTTGTCTTTCAGCTGGAGATTTTCTTGTGCTAATACTTCATTCTTATAATTTAGTCTTTTGAAAGCTTCGGTCATTGAAGAACAATGATCGCAAAATATAATTTTATCTGTGTCTTTCTGAATATGATATTGAGGGATTTTGTTTAAGAGAGGGAGAGATATAGTAGTTTGGACCTAATACTCCCCTAGCATAGTCTAGTGCTTCAGTAAAATCATTAAAACCTTTAAAAAGAGGTTTAGAAAATCCTTTTATAGAATCTAAAACTTCTATCCAAGTCTGAAAAATTCCATTTATTTTACCATGAATGACAACATAATATTTAAATTTATTTTCTTTATTTTTACTATTAAAGTAGAATCCTAAGGCATTTAAAACTGCAATTATATATTTAGTGTCTTTCTTATTATGAGCTATCCATATATTATCTATTAAACATTTCTGTTGTTTATTTATCTGATATATAGGTAAACTTCTAAAAGTTAAATTAGATGATTCGTATGCTATTAAATTATGTTGTCCAAATTGTAGTCTTTCTATTCTATTATCATCTATTTTATTTAGTGGTCTAAAATTTAAATTAGATAATACTGTCTGTTTATATAAGTCTGAAAAATCTGGGGTTGGAGGTTGAACTCCTTTGCCCTTGTCTTGGAAAGATGGTCTCATTCTGAAAAATTTAAAATTTAAACTTTAATTAATAATCTACTTAATTGGTCTGCAATACTATTATCATTTCCTTTAATATGCTCAAAAATTATAGAATTATAAATTGATATAGTATCTAAAAAATTTAACCATCGTCTTCTACTACTAGTTTTATTATTGATTTTCTGGTGAAATTTTACTATAACTTCACAATCTGTTCGTATTAATATTTCTAGTTTATTTAAAATATAAATTCTGAAGCTATTTAATCCATATATTAATGCTAAAATTTCGACATCTATACTAGCTATATTACCTTTTTCTTTAAATTTTCCACTTTGATAAGCACATATTTTTTCTTCTTTTTTAGAACTATATTTATGTGGTTTTGATTTTAATACTGCACCCCATCCGTCAAAACTTCCATCTGTCTCTATTATTAAATAATTTGATTCTAATGGCATATTAAGATCAGGTATATTTTTTATTTTTTCTTTTATTTGTTGTACTAATTTTATGTCTTCTATATTGAAATTTCTTTGCCCTTTAGAGCCTGTTTTAGAATATAATGGTCCTGCTATTTTACCTAAATCTTTAATAAATGGTCTTGCATAATTAATTATTCCTAAGAATTTTTGTAACTCTTTTAAAGTATTTAATTTATCTGGCATATCTAAAGCTTTTTTAGCTATATGGGGTTGTAGCTTAACTTTTCCTTCTCCTAAAGTAATTCCTAAAAAATTTATATAATTTTTACATAATTCTATTTTCTTTTTACTAATTATTATTCCATTATTAACAAATAATCTAAAAACTGTTTGTAAATGTCCTAAATGTTCTTTTATATCTTTACTGAATACTAAAATATCATCTACATATACTAAAACAAATCTTTTATATTCTCCTAATATTTGATCCATTTTTCTTTGAAATATTGGAGGTGCTGTTTTTAATCCAAATGGCATAACTAACCATTCAAAATGTCCTTCAGGACACGTAAATGCTGTCCATTCTATACTATCTGGATGCATTTTTATTTGCCAATATCCTGACTTACAATCGAATTTACTAAAAATTGTTTTACCTTGAATTCTATTTATTAACTCTGTTTTATCTGGTAATTTATATCCATCTGTTCTAGTATTATCATTTAATCTTTTGTAATTTATAACCATTCTAGCTTTTCCTCTAACTATTTCACTATGATTTCTTACCATAAATGCTGCTGATCTATGTTTAGAAGTAGATCTTCTTATTACTCCTAATTCTAATAGTTCTTTAATTTGTATTCTAAAATCTTCTAAATCTTGGTTTGTAGCTTCTATTGAGGCTGTTTTTATTATATATTCTGGATTTATTATATCTAACTTACATACTATTTTATTATTTTCCCAATGTTTTAAGGGTTTTTCTCCTATTATTTCTATTTGATCTAAAATTTTTACTATATTATCTAAATCTCGTTGATTTCTTATTTGTCCTATTGTTTTAATTCCTGTCTTAAAATTATATAATTCTGTTTCCGTTTCTATTAAAACATAGTTTTTATTAACTATATCTTCTTCATCTGATTCAAGTATTTCTTCATATAATATATTACATCCTGTTTTTGTACATTGTATATTATTTTCACAATTATCACAACATTTTTCTTTATGTCTTATTTGAGTATTAATTTTGTTAGTTAATTCAGAAGTATAAGTAATATTTTTCATGAAAAGTATTCCATCACTTGTTATTATGGTTCCTCCTTTATTATATAGTATGAAGTCTAGTCCTAAAACAAAATATACTCTTATATCTAAATCTCTTACCCATATTTTATCCATCTTATAGGTAGGTTTATAGAATTCTGAACAAGTATTTAAAAAACTAACTTGTACTTTATCTATGTAATATTTGTATATATTATGTGTTCCATCCATTTGCATGGCTGCAAGTGGTTTCTCTAAAGTCTTTATTAATTCTGGTGGTACTATTTTCTTATTTAAAATACTTTTCGTACATCCTGAATCTATTAGTGCTAAAGTCTCTAGTTCATATTTTCCTATTTGAAGTCTTGATAATACTTTAACTGTATTTATATTTTTGTCTTGATTACATATTAGAGAATTAGATTCTTCATTCATTAATTCCTGATTATCTAATGGTAGTTCTTGTTCAATATTTTTTCCTTTTTCTAATCTTAATATTCTTTCTTCTAATTCTTTAACTTTTGCCTCTAATACTGATACTTTTAAATTTATTAAAGGTTCAGTTGTATTTATTTCTTTCCGTTTTTGAGTTATTATTCCTAACTGTGTTTCTATGCAACTTATACATCCTTCTAAAAAACATTTGTTACATTTAGCTCTTTTATTTTTACTTGGATACCATTTACACCAATTACATGGGTTACTATCTAGTCCTGTGTCTTTTTCAAAATTATGTTCACATTCTATTATATTCATAAAATTAATTTGTAAATCATCTATATTTAGATTTTCTATTCCTATTTCATTAATTAATTCTTCTCCTTCTGAATTAGAAGAGTCTTCTTCTTTATTATTTTCTTCTATATCAATACTTACTATAGAGTAAATACTTTCATTATCTGACATATATTCATCTACATTTAATAATGCTTCGTTAAATTCTTCTACTAATTGAGCATTTCTAGTTTTTGCATTATATCTTTTAGGACAAGTATTTGCTAAGTGTTCTATACTTCCACATGTAAAACATTCTAACTTATTCTTATAATTTCTATCTGTTCTATATTTTCTAACATGTCTATCCCTATTTAAATATGGTTTTCTAGCTGAGGATTTCCTAAGAAAATATCCTTTTTTATTATATGTCCTATTATATTGTGGATTATATTTTTTATATCTTTTCTTTTTGTATTGAGTTTTATCATAATTTTGAGTTGTATATATTATGTCTTTACAGAAATTCATTTCATTCTGTTTTAATTGTTTTTGTATTTGTAAATTAGTACATTTTTCTTGTAATATTTCCATTATATGTTGTATTCTATGTCCTATAGACCATTTTGCTTGAGGGTTTTGGGCTACTCCATCTCTTTTGGTCCATCTATCTTCTATTTCTCTTCCTAAAGCTCCAGGTAATTTATTAAATAATTTCTTACCTAAATCTTGATCGAATGCATTTCCACTAATTGTACAATAATAGAAATAATCATTTAAAAATTCTTTATATAATACCAATTACTTATACTTAATTGTTCTAGTTTTATTACTGCATTTCTTTGTAAGGCTACTAATCCACTATTTGGATCTTCTCCTGTTATTAATGTATGTATTTTATTTGTAAAATTATATGGGTTTGGTCCTAATGATACTAAATACTGAAATTTTGATGGAAATTCTACTTTATAAGCTTCCCATAGAGCTTTAGTTGATTCTCCTAAGAATGTCTCTAAGTATTTATACATTGTTTCTGCATCAGTTTCTGTATAATTTTTTATAAAGTCTGCTACTACTATTCCTTTCCATAAGTCTATTACTGAATTCCATCTTTGTGGATCATGTGCGGCTATATTTAGAATTTTTCCTTTACTTCCTCCTTCTTGGAGTATTATTGGTTCTTCTATAGGCATTCTTTTTCCCATAGGTTTAACTTCTGTTATTGGAACATCTCCTTGTCTATATACTCTTCTACGTGGTATATTTCCTGTACTATTATCTGCAGTATAACCTTGTTCATTTGTTCTTTGAAATGGACTACTAGAACTTGCTGTTTCCATTAATTCTTTTTGACTAAATATAGATTCTAATTCTGATATCTCACTATCATTTTCTTGTATTTCAGTAATTATATTATCTATTTTTTCGGATTTTTCTTGTAAACTTTTTTCTAATCTATAACCCTTATTATCTGTTCTTTTTTCACATATTTTAAAATGAGATATTACTTGTTCTAGATTCAAATCTTTTAATTTACATCCTTTGCATGTAAATAATCTATTTTTATTATTTTTACATATTTCTTTTGCTTTTTCTATAGCTAAATCTACTTCATAATCTTCATCTAATATTATTTCTATATTCATACCTTCTAAAGGCATTTCTTCTACAACACTTTCTTCTTCAAAGTCTTTTTGAGCTTCATAATTATAGTCTGTAAATCTAATTGAAGGTTCTCCTTTAGAATTTGTATATATTAAATGATTGTCTGGATTTAAGGCTTCTTTTTCTTTAAAGTCACCTAATTTCCATTCTAAACCTGCATATTCTTCAGGATTTATTTTTATAGGTTTTATTAATTTTATTCCTTTGTTTCCCATTACTTCTACTACGTCTTTTATTTGTAATTTAAATCTAGTATTACTACTGTCTGTCATTTTTCCTAAAAATCCTACACATATTAATAAATTTTTTCCACTATGCATTTCTTCATATCCTTTAGTTTGTATTCCTATTCTAATGTGATTTCCAAATTCATTTAAATTCATCATAAAATCTGGGCTTATATAAAAAATTCCTCCATTATTAGTCATATCTACTTCTGTTAATCCTATTATTGCCTTTTTTATGTCTGACCATCTTTTATCATATATTGTAATTAATGTCTTTGTTCCTAAATTTTTTCTAGTTAATCCTTTAATTCCTATAACTATTAATCCCATATGCATTAAATCTTTTTTAACATATTTTATTTCTTTTACAGATTCTTCATTTATAAGGGGCAAGGATACAGAAGTTTTTCCTAATACTGATAATTGTTCTTCTCTATAATGTCTATATAGTTGGGATTTTGAATTTGTATTATATAAAACTTTTGGATTTAATAAATTTAATTGATTTTGTTGGAATATTTGTATATCTTTATCTGTATCTATTATTTCATCTAATTTTTGATTATTTTCTTCTTTTATCTTTCTATTTAATATTCTTGATATAAAATTATTGCTTATTTTATTCTGAGTGTAACTTGGTCCTGGTCTTTCTGGTCTTTTATCTCTTGATCTAGTTGGAAAAATGTCCATTTTTTCTGTTTTTTAATTATTTCGGAAAGATTGAGCATAAAAAAAATATAGAGATTTTTTCTGTTTGAGGAGTAATTTCTATCTTATTCAACTTTTCTATTAGTTCTTCTACTCCAGTTGTAATATTTTTACCTTCTGATTTTTCGTTTTTATCTATCTTATTATGTAATTGTAGTAAAAGTGCAATTATTATATTATTCTGTTTTATTATGATTTGATCTGATTTTGAAGGTATATTAAATTCTTTATAATCTAATGGGAGAGGTATTCTTTTTTCTATTAATGTTATTGCGTCTTTATATGTCTCTGTTTCTATTAAGTCTATCATGAAAGAACTATCTCTTTTATTGATGCTAATTCTGTCTTTATTTCTTGTAATTTTATAATTGAAGTATTATTAACTTCTTCTTTTAATCTATTATTTAATTTTTTAGTTAATTCTACTCCTTGTTCTTTTAAATAATCTAAATTTTCTTCTATCTTATTAAAATTTAGTTTTTGTCTATTTTGAGTTTCTTCTTGTTCACTTAATATTTTTATAATTTTGTTATTATTTTCTTTAATCTTTTCACTAAGGTTTATTATTAAATCTATTAAAGTATTATATTGAGGATCTTCTGTATGTAGGATATGATCTCCACTATCAAAATTACACTTAATTATATTTTCTCCTTTTCTCTTAAATCTTTTTTCTATAGTTATTTGTAAATCTAAATATTCTATACTTTTTAATGAAGCTATTTTTACTATTATTATCCTAAAGTAGTTGGTTTATAATATTCACTAAAACATTTTATTCTTTTAGTATACCTATCAAAATATCAATCCTAAGTCCTTGTAATTCCCATTTTAAAGCATTTATATATTCTTCGTTGTTTATATCATATTCAAAATAAAAAGCTTTTGGTTTAAAAAATTCATTTTCGTATATATAGATATATGCTTCTATTGTCTTTTCTGCTCTTTGTAATCGTTGTTTTTCCTTTATATCTCTATATAATATCTTATAATCAAATCTTATACTTTTAGCAAAAGGAAGATTTCTCATATATATTTTACAATTTTTCTAGATATAAGATGTCTTACTAATTTCTTTTCTAATATTTTAGCTAAGAAAAATATATAATCTAATTTATTATTAATTTCTGTTTTAGAGGTTATTGAGCTTGTTATTTTTAGATCTTTTAATAATTTTTCTGATTCTAAATATAAATTTAATAATTCTCTTTTTACCTTTTTATATTCTTTAGTATTTTTATAGGGTCTTCTCATATATTATCCTATAGAATTATAATAATAAGGACTATTTTTAATAATTTTAATTATATAATTACTTCTGTTTCTTCAAACTTTATTATATCTAATTCGTTACTTATTTGATTTTGATTATGTCTAATGATTTCTCTAAGATTATATAAGGGATCTTTATATGTATGGGTTAAAGATAGTCTTAAATCTAAAGTAAGAAGATGTCTTTCTAATGATTTTTTATATAATCTTACTGTCTTTAAATGTTGTCTATTATAAAATAAGGTTTTATGACAAGCAAGAGTCTTTTTAGAATAATAATCTTTTTTCATATAATATTGTTGGTCTATTTAAGATCACTAGCTCTGATACCAAATGAGAGGAGGGGGGTATTTCAATAAATATTTCAATAAAATTTTCGTTTAAACTTGTAAATTGTAAAATCCTACTCAGTACTCCTTCACTCTTTTGCTGTAATATGTAAATATCAATTTAGTTTCTAGTTTTTCTTCCCTTATATATATATATATTATTTTTTTTATATATATATATATATATAAATATATATAGATAATTATTTAAATTTATATATAAATATATTGACACACATGTAAGATTGCTTGATTCAGAAATTTTTTGATTTTCTTTTACAAAATGAAAAAGTCATCCTACTTGTTTGGCACGGTATGCACATAAACAATAATACACAATTCTATTAAATATTTATATATAAATTCATAATATTTATTTAATAAATTAATTCGATACGATTCTATTCAATTGGTTCGGTCGATTTTTGATATTCTTTTTACACCCCTACATACAATCATATATATCACACTTACCTATTACTTTCTTTAATACACTTGCAAAATTAAACCCAAGCGTGTGTGTCATTTTCTCATTATACCATCCATCATACTATGCTACATGATTAACATAACGTATCACTTTTCTACCAGTGTTGGTATTTTGAAGTTCGCACCATGAACACATAAATCACATAGGATATTGAAAATGTTATCCATGTCCAGAATATTCCGTTGCTTTGTACTTTTCAAAGAATTGCTTCCTATTCCAAAAAGAAAAAAAGAGATTAAAAAAAAGAAAGCGCTAAATCAATAAAACTTCATAGCCACATTTAATAAATTACTATGGAGAACATGTGTGTGAGAGATAGAAAGCAAGATAACATATTCGATCAAATCAACGAACAGTGAGAAAAACTACTTGTGAGTACTATACCCAATAGTCTAGACTTCAAGTTATACTCCTTTAGAGAGGGCTCGAGGATGGCATAAAGTTAATAAAGGCCAAAATTGTTTCTACAATCGAAGGATACATAAAAATTTTAATTCTTTCTAAAAAATTCAAATATAAAACTTATTTTTGATATTTTCAAATAAACATGATAAGTAATAATGATGAAATATCATATGTTCCCGTGATTATTTTAGCATCATGTCAAACATATATATTCGAATGAAATAATTAATTTAATGATATTCTTTTTCTATTTTATTTGAAAATCATTCAAGAAAATAGATTAAAATTATGAGTCTCAATATATTAAAATTTTTTGTATCAATCCATCTGTAGATTAATTTTGAGTACACTTATAAATTTGTTTTATAGGTGTTTAACAAACAAAAACAATGACCTACTTGATAAAAATTAGAATGAATCATCTCATTCTTTACAACATGATAAAAGGATAAAAAAATTATGACTTTACATTTTGCGTTTATATTCATTAAAATTAAAAGAACAATTTAGTATAGTAAGGAAAGAACTTTTTTTAAAACTAATTTATATACCTGATGGATGAATGTTTTATCTCAAATAATGAGAATTTAAAAATATTGACAAAAGTTAATATCATATATATTGCAGTAATTTAACATAAGGTAGTTAAAATAATAATATATATAACTTGCCTAAAATGAATTTAACTGATGATAAAATAATAGTAATAAATAAATATATGTTTCTCAATTAATTAGATAATGACATATATATTTTGGAATTATACATAAAAGAGAAATCAAATAAATTAGATACTTCAAAAATTAATTTTACAATCCAAAAACAAAAGCAACACCATGAAATTTAAAAATCTAAAGAGAACAAAAGAAAAGGTCATAACATGCTCTGAATTTTTTAAAAATTTTATTCTTGATATTGGATTAACATGTTAACTTGTCCATTATCATATTCATAAGAATGTTTGGAAAATGTGAATCAATTGAATTTTGTTTAAAATTTGTTATATGGACAAGTTTCAAAAATGATGTGTTCATAATAAAAAATAGTAATTTTACTTTTGTCTTATTCATGTAGGAAATTAATTAAAAATGAAGTTCTTAGTGTTGAAAAAAAAATGACATTATTGATCTTCCTAATAAGAGATCCATATCGATATATGTATTATTTAGGATGCAAATTATAAACAAACGTTGACTGATTTATTGAAATATGACATAAGAGGAGAGAGAATTGAGGAGTGAATGAAATGAAGAATATGTTAGTGTCTATTTACTTAAGTCATAGACTTAGTTCTAGAAAAATCTTATAATTTATAATTTATAGAATAATCATGTAACTTAAGGAAATTTAGCCACTTGAAAAACATTTTGATCAATTTAAAAATAGAATTTATAGAATTTTAAAATAAAATATTTATGAAATGACCATGTTATCCTTGATTGTCCTCAACTTTATATTTTTATATAATGGAAAAATATCAAATTTCGACCATCTACTTTAAATATAAATCAAACTTATGTTAATTCACTCTTCAGGTTAATATGTATGAAATCAAATAAAAGTAAAAATTTGATTATATATTTTAATGAAGAACTGTTCATTTATAATCTAGTAAACATTTTTAATTTACTTTAAATGCAGTATCATCCTATTTATTTATTTGTAAAGTTACTTTTTGATATTTTTTAAAATATTATTTTTTTATATCACAACTAAATCTACTTATTCTTTAATTTTAATCTAATATATTTTATTAATTTATTATATTTAATTATTTCGTTTTAGGTATATTAATTAGAAGAAAAATAAAATTAAATGTAATTAACCATATTTTTTAAATAATGAATTTTTATATTAAAGCCGGCAGTTGTAGTAAGCATAATGAATAGAAAAACTATCAACAATTAAATTAAAGTGATCGTAAAATAAGTAATGAGTAAATATCACAATAAGTCTTTAAAAAAATGAAGTAATAACAAAATGAGTTAATGATAATCATAATAACTAAAAATATTTCTAAAACTATATAGTTTTCTTTTTTAGATTTTTATTCGCGTGAAGTTATATTTTTACCTTTGATCATCATTCGCTTCATATATAGAAAGATTATTCTAGAATTATTCATTGTTCTTGCTATTTTTTTCAATAGATTTTTATTATAATAAAATTATATTTTTATTCGCGATCGTCTTAAATACAAATATATCATCCTATTCATTTTATTTGTAATATTATTTTTAACATCTTTTTCTTTATTTCAATCTAATATATATTATTAATTTGTCACACTTATTATTTTCAAGTATATTAATTAAAGTCAAAATAAAGGTGAAAATAATTAATTTATAATGTATTTTTATATTAAAGTAGGCATTTTTAACAAGCATAATGAATATAAAAAATATTAAAAGTTAAATTAAAGTAATAGTAAAATAGAGTAATGAATAGATATTACAATGACTTAAAAAAAAAGTGAAGTAATAACAAAATAAATAAATAGTAATAACAATAACTAAAGATGTTTCTAAAACTATTTGATTTTCTTATGAATATGTCAACAATATATTTTTCCTTCGATATTATAAAGGGATGAAACTTTATGGACATCTTGAAAATATGGATCATAAATTAACTGTTTGTTTACCAACTAATTATATAGTCCTACATTAGAGAACAACTTTACAACATGAATTTAGTATTTTTGGGCCAAAAAGAGGAGCAAATGTTATGCTTTTAATTATTCAAGAGCATGGATAATACTGATGCAAGGAACAAATAATGAAGTTGGGCTAGATTATTTATGCAAGGAACAAATAATGAAGTTGCATTCTACAGAGGAATCTTTATTTTTCTGTTTTAACATGTTAACTTCATTCCTATTGCAGCAGCCAACAAAAGTCACGACTTGCTTCGGTTCATTTTTGGGTATGTCTAGCCTTTTCATTTCCTACATGATGAACATGTAGTAACTTCCTCCTACTTAGCTAAGCTGATAATATATAAGTTCAACAATATAAAATATAGAATCTACCATGCAAGTTATAGAATAGGGACAACTGCTAAGCCTCTTTGAACTAATGCTGACAAACTAAGCATATCATAAAAATGATAGCATTTTTCACTTAACAATTAAAATCCACATAGCAAATAAAAAATAGAAAAGAAAAGAGAAAAGGATTCTTTTTTACAAATAGTGAAAATTAATACAAACAACTACACCAATTTTTTGTTAATTTCATTAAAACAAAGAGCTAGTAATTAAACTTGTTTAATTATCACTACAAAGTTGGATGATGCATCACCCTTCATCACAAAGTAACTACATCAATAATACTGTAGTCATAGTTATAGGCAGATGTAATTAATAATAAGTTATAACTACAACAATAGCACAATTTTGGCTCATTGACAGACTACACAACTTCAAAAGATGTATTTTTCATGTATTAACTCTCATCACATACACTTACCTTCTCTCTGATCATACCATTGGCACTCCACTTGATTAATAAAAAGAGGAATAAGATTTAGTTCGAGAAGATCTTCAGTTTTCAATAAAGAAATTGCTAACTCCAATAACTCTAATTTTCCCAGAATCATGAAGTTTCTTTGGTACTTACCATGTGCTTAGTATATCCGTTGGAATCAAGTTTTCAGGTTTAAAGTTATTGGCAACATTTTTTACCAGACCGGGCCAATGAATCTTTAAAAAGAAAAAAATAAGCCAATAGGAAATTAAAAATGTAAGACAAGCAGAAGTTTAACAACTCATTGAATCCCCATTTTGTTGAGAATTTATTATGAGACACAATAATAATAAGTAATAGTGTTAATTAATAGAGACTTTGGGAGCACTTCTACAGATTTGAGATCTAATATTTTCAGGTATGTATATGAAGTCAAGTATCATACACCAGTAGCATATGTAAATCTCTGTACAGTATTCACAACATACAGATCATATGTAGTTAGGTTGCAACTTTGTTAAATGCCATTTATACATCTTCAGAATCATGATCAGTGCACCTACACAAACTCATACATCATAATACATGAATATCTTTAAACCCAAAGAACGATAAAGTTAATGATGAAAGAACCAAAGATTACCAACATAGCAACTGTTTGAATGCATGTCATTTGAATCAACTATGACACATAAGCAAAATAATAATGCCAAATTTAATTAGATTAAAGCAACTACCCTTCATTTCAGATCAAATTGATGCTAGAACAGAAAATTTTCTCCATAATAACCAACATAAACAATTGGTATAAAGGAATAAACTTACTTGAGTGGTCAACAGATCTACAGAAAAATGGCGTTGAACATATGTTCTAGGTTCCTTAATAATTGCTTCTAATAAGGACCTCTTCTATCTCTCTGCCTCTCATATCAGCAGCATGGACAATTTGGCGATGGGAGTGGCAGCTTCCCAGGCTAGATGCAGATTGCCATCCTCCCCATGATCAAACGAAGCACCCATAGCAATCAGTTCTCTAATTCTCTCAGGTTCTTCAGTACACACAACCTGGAGAATGAAGTTTTTAAAAGAGTAAATTAAAATAATATGACATCTTGTAAGTTTCGCTTAGAACATTGATTGCATAAGAAACACAACTATATGAACCAAGTTTTTTCCAACTAAGAAGAAGTTATCAATTGTGATATCCCACCAATCAACCACAACATAGAACTTCCTTGAAGTCAACATATGTTTATAGAGAAAACAAAAATCATAGAGCAAACTAACTGGTGTCCCTTAAAAAAGTGGTGTTGATTTAGGGAAAGTGCTATTATACTTTTGTGTGTTCTCATCTACAAAAACAACAACATAGTACTATGGTACAAAGTAAATGAAATCCCGCCATCAAACCGAAAGAGACAACACAAGTTTATTTTCACTTTAATTTATTTCTTCCTTATTGCATGTCACTTTCAAGCTCTCTTCTCCAAATGTTCAAATACATAAGTCACTATTAAATACTCCAATGAAAATCTTCTGTATTACCAATCATTGGTTTCACAGCTCTCTAACCTTCTTCAGTTTCAACTTTTAAGCACTTACACCAAAAATAGGAATACGCATAGATCATGTCTTGCAGTATTGCTTTCTGGCACTTCAGCTTCAAATTGGAAACAAGCCTAACTACCCGATTGCTCTTACATTTTTTCAATATTTGGGAGTTCTACATCCTGCGGTAAAAGCTGTCTAAACAGAAAGTTCATTTGGTTTCGACTTGATAGATCGAGAACTTTCCTATTCATCCAACCAAGTAGTCTGGGAAAAAATTGAAAAAGAAAAAAATAGTTTCCAAAGAGAAAAGTTGAAAAACTAACAACTACTTTATGGAACTGAAGAGTCAAATATTCAGCGGACTTACTCTAATAACAATTGAATGGAAGCAAGTTAAAGATTAAAGAACACATGCACTTGATATAGTCAGGGGGTTGTTTTAGAAATCAATATTATAGTTCATAAAAGTAGAATTCGGAACTTACATTCCTCCCGTGCATCGTCAATTCGCCACCATCATCACACATTTTTGCAGGAAACTCTCCCTACAACAATTTACTTATCATAAAATTTTAAGTAATGGTTTCAAGCTAAATACATTTCAAGAAATAAACTACTAAATGGAGGATTCTATAAAACACAACATTGAGAAGATGAACTAAAAAAGGAGACAGGAATTAACAAAAATAATTCATTTTTTTCAAAAAAAAAAAAACTAAAATAATTCATTTTATGCTCTCACTAACTTTGCAGCTCTGCCTATTTGCATGTCCTTAGAGGCCAGGAATGATCGAAGCAAAAGGAGAAATAGAATAAATTATAAGTATTACGCTGGTTCAGCTCTTCCCCTTTTAAGTATATTATCCCCATTGCACATGTTAAGTACAATACTACAAGCTTTGAGAAGCCCCGTCAAATTAGTTCACTTATACTATTAATTAGTTTATTATAAGAACACTAAGTGCATGTAGTGTAATCACTCTCAAACTCATGCATAGTTAAATTGGTGTACCTGAAAAAGTAAATCACTTGCTACTGAATGGAGAAGCTTGGCGTTGAAAACATTTGAGAACTTGACACCAGTATATCTTTTTCCCAAGGTGAACCTTGCACCATACAGATAGCCAAAGCATAGCTGGAGTACATAATAGCAAAATGAAAATAACTTAGTTTTTTAAAATGCTTAGAAGAATTTTTCACAACTTGCTTCTCCCCTGAAAAGAAAGTGAAAAAAGATTGTTTTACTCCCAATATAAATTTCATCAGAGCATGGGCATCCCACTAATTTAAACATATGCCAGGAGCCAATTGTTTTTCAGCCACCATTGCTACCTTGGCATAAGCATCTTGTCTACGGGACACCATCCTAGATAGGATGAGACACATTACTACACCAAAAGTGGAGTTCATGTCAGTATCTAAGAACCTAACACTAACTTCGACAATGCAAACCCACTCAAGTATTTGTTAACTCTACCCACCAACCTTAAGCAGATAGAAAGAAATTATTAATGGTGTTTTTTAACTCTGCTGAACCATCCAAAAGTAATATGTTGTTCATTTTTTGTAACAGATTAAAATGACATCTTAAGTTTTTTAAAAAGAATAACTGGAAGAAAGTAATAATTTTTAACAAACACATACATATACCAAAAGGAAAACAATAACCAAAACAGAGTATAGAAGAAATAAATACACTTATTTTCAGATAATGAAATTCAGTTCATCAAAGGGATGGAAATGATAATAAAACGGAATTAATAAATAAAATATAATGAAAGAATATTTTAAGCATACGGAGCAAGAAGATTGATGATGATGGAATCTGTCGGCTGCCTTTTCTTTTTCGATTTTCTATTAAACACCTAGGTATGGCATCCATCTTCAACGATTGGGCTTCATCATCTTGAATGCTTCAGCGATAGCTTGTTGGTGCCTACAACAACGGTTTGAGCACAAAGGAGAATAAAGAAAGACACAACTTATGTGATTATGTTTGAGTGTTTGTGCATAGTGTGTGTTGAAAATTGAAATCCTACGTGTGGACTTTGGACTCAGAAAAACTGAAGATCGATGATTCTAGAAGCACCGACATAGAGCGTGAAATTACCTATTCGTCTAAGGGCTTCAGTGAAGGATCGAATGTCTCTCCATTGTTGGAACAAAGATACGAAAGAATGGATTCTTCTCGAAATATTGAGAAAAAGTTAATTATCTATTTTATGTTTTAAGTAAATTGACGGATTTTCTATCTATTTTGTCTTTTCTTTGAGGTAAAATGATTGATGTACTCTTGGTCCTCCTCCTCTTCATGCTTCTATATAGTATATATATAGTAATAGTAACTAGACTAGATAATAAAAGGCTCGTTTATGGGCCCAATGTTACAATCTTATAATAGAAATTTGATTAGATTTTTAAAAGAAAAATTATTATGATATTTTCAAATAAACATGATAGGAAATAACATTAAAACATAATATTTATTAAAAATAATGACATGCCTGATGAAAATTATAATGAATCATCTCATTCTTTATAAAGTAATAAAAGGATGAAAAAACTTATGACTCTGGTCTTAATATTTATTAAAATTAGGAGAACAATTTTGTATAATAAAGAAAGAAGTTTTTCCAAAGTAATTTATAAACATGATGGATTAATGTTTTATATCAAAGAGAGAGGATATAAAAATATCAGCAACAATAATATATACTGCAGTAATTTAACATGAGGTAGTTAATATTATAATTTATGTAACTTGCTTAAAATAATTTTAACTATGATAAAATAATAGTAATAAATAAATATATGTTTTTCAATAAAATATATAATGACATATATGTTACGTGAAGTTTTGAGATTATACATAAAAAGAGAAATCAAGTAAATTAGATACTTCAAAAATTATCTCTACAACCCCCCCCAAAAAAAAACAATGCCTTGAAATTGAAAAGTCTGAAGAGAACCAAAGGAGATGACATAACATACTTCTGAAATTGTTGAAAATTTTGTTCTTGAAGAGCTATCTCACTGGTTGCATTTCTTTTGAATTAAGCATTTTGAGAAAAGTAATTGTGATTGATATTGAATTTAATATGTTAACCGATTCATTAGGGTGTTTGAAAAGTGTGGATTAGTTGAATTTTGCTGAAAGTTGAGTCATTATAGAGAGAATTGATCGGAACTGCATTATTGGTTTTCCTAATAAGAGATCTATACCAGAGTATATAATATTGAGGACGCAAATAAAAAATAAAGGACAAAAAATTTATTGGTATAAGACATGAGAGGGGAGAGAATTGAGGAGTGAATGAAATGAAGAATGAGTTAATGTCTATTTATTTGTGTCATAGACTTAGTTCTAGAAAATTCTTATAATTTATAGTTTTTAGAAAAATCATATAACTTGTGGATGAAATTTACCACTTGAAAAAAAAATATTTTAATGAAGTTTAAAAATACAATTTATAGTTTTTAAAATGAAATATATATGAAATGATCATATTACAGTAGATTGTCCCCAACTTTTTAAATCAAACACGTATTTATATTAATATGTTTGAAATAAAGTAAAAGTACAAAATTTGATTATATATTTTAATAAACAACTACATTTTTATAGTCTAGTAAACATTTTTAGTTTACTTAAATACAAATATATCATCCTATTCATTTTGTTTGTAAAGTTACTTTTTAACATCTATTAAAATATTTATTTTTAAAAATATTGAAATTAATTTTGTTTATTCTTTAATTTAAATCTAATATATATTATTAATTTTATCATACTTGTTTCTTTTCAGGTACATTAATTAGAGTCAAAATAAAGGTGAAAATAATTAACTATATTTTAAGTAATGAATTTTTATGTTAAAGTAGGCCTTTTTAGTAAGCATAATCAATATAAAAATATTAAGAATTAATTAAAATAATAATTAGATAGAGTAATGAATAGATATCACAATAACTCATAAAAATTGTGAAGTGATAACAAAATGTGTTGATAGAAATAACATAATCAAAGATGTGTCTAGAACTATTTAGTTTCTTGTTATTATTCTTGGTAGATTTTTGTAAGTATGAAATTATATTTTTACCCTTGATCACCATTACTTTCATATACAAAGAGATGTTTCTAGAATTATTTGTTTCTCTTGCTATCTTTATTAATAGATTTTTGTAAGTATAAAATTATATTTTTATCCTTGGTCGTCCTACCACTTCACTCTTCTATATAATAGAAATGCTAGATAATTTAAGACCCGTGATACGGGGCCCAATATAATTTCACATATTTTGTTGAAAAAAATACATAAATTCACAATTTAAAATATCATAATCCTCTCTCGGATATATTCTTATTCCCTCTCGGATACATCTACCCCCTCTCGAATACATAGATATCCCCTCTTGGATACATCCCTCCTATGAAGTAATATATATATCATTAGTAATATATCAGACAATCAACGAATGTATTCGAGAGCAAATAGAGATTTTTATAATTGAGGAAACTTTTGGGATAGGATGTAATTAGCCTCTAAATATATGAGATTTCTTTGTTTTATACTATTTTTTTTTACAATAAACAACTTCAATATATTACTTAATGATCTTTTTCAAATGTTCATACGACATAAATGCGTGGTTTACAATCCAGATTGAGAAAGTTGAATTCCAAAAAAATCTATGCAACAAGGAAATAGAGAATTTCATTAGATTATGAGTTAAAACATTTCGCATTTGAGGAATATATAAAATGTTGATATCTTTGAAAAAGTTCATCGATCTTCATATATTTTGCAAGTGGTATCTTTTTCTACAATATTATCATCTTCGTTTTGTAATATTTGTACCAGAAGCTTTCATATGATAAAATACTAGTCATTGATCAATCAATTCGTAAAGATCGATTCAAAGCCTTTCAAATCTCTACTGCTTCAACTTATGTATAATGTGTTTGTAGTTTGCTTTGTCGGTGAACTTTGTGATACATTTCATTATTGTCTTCGATAATAGAAATACTTCTATTTATTTTGGTATTAATTTGAAAGTATTTATTAAAAACTTGATTTCTAACTTTCACAACAATAAAAACAAGGAAATTTTTTCAAAATGTCAATATTTTAACATTTAATAGGATCCATTGTCAACACTTTTAATATTTAGTAAAAATGTCAAATTTTTAATTTATTATGTATCTTGTTTAAATTTTATTTAAAGAATATAATTGTTAACTAACAAAAAGGAGAAATTTAGGGGAGAGAATTTTTTAAAATAGGAACAATTGCTTAAAAGTCTCATCAGTTACAAAAATTCAAAAGTAAACACAAATTCAAACAAATAAACACAAAGAACACATCCCACTTGTTCATCAAATTTCTAGTATCGATTTTTAAATTTTCATTGATAATACTCAATTTATGTTGAAATGAATTCGATTAAATCGCATTTTTTAAATTTGTATTTTTTAGAAGGGAAAAGGGTCTGATATACCCCTCAACTTTGTTATTTAGAGCTGATATACCCCTTGTTATGAAAGTGACTCATATATACCCCTACTTATAAACAAATGGCTCACATATACCCTTTTCCTCTAACGGAAATGCAAAAATATTAATTTTAATCTAATTTTTTATTATATTTTTATAAAAAATATACTCTCATATGAGTATATGTAATCCTCGTGAAACATTTCTTTTTGATTCTTTTTTGTTTCAATGACTAATTTAGAATTATTATTTTAATAATCAAATTTATTTATGTTTCACTAATATTCTTGTAAAACTTATTGTAGATGACCAAACTTTTTTTCTTCGAATACAAAAATCAAATTATAATATAGACAAAAAAAATAGTTTAAATTTGTTTGCTTTAAACTAAGGAATGAAAGAAAAAAATAAAATAAGAACAAGAAACTCAAATAATTATAATAAAAGAAGTCATATAATAATTTACGTATGAAACAAATTTAAAATATAACTTGAACTTTGATAGAAGAATCATATATATACCCCTAAATAATTTTTTTAAAAAATTAAAAGTAAAAAATATAAATTTAAAACTAATTTTTTAACTTTCGTTGAATGAAGGGTATATGTGAGCTCATTTTGTAACGGCAGGGGTATATGTGAGCCGTTTATATAATGGTAAGGGCATATATGAGCCACTTTCATAACGAGGGGTATATCATCTCCAAATGGCAAAGTTGAGGGGTATATCAGACCCTTTTCCCTTTTTAGAATATTGTAACCTCAACAGATTGTAGTATTTTCATTATGTATGCTATTCTTTTTCTAGAATCATGTATCTTTCTTTAATCGTATTCATATGTAATGACTAGATTATATTGGAATACAATTCGTAATTTTTTGTAATATAAATAAAAGAAAAATATATTTGGCAGTTATGTAATACAATTTTGATTACTATGATACAATTTTAGATTCACTATGCAAGTAAAATACCAATTTTAATTTAAATGGTAAAGTGAGCACATAAAATATAAAATTTGTTGATATACAATTATGATGAAAACATAATAAAAAGAAATACAAACTTGTTGTCATTGAAATTGAGACTAAAATACAAAATGAACACAATAAATACTCACATCAGTTGGAATACAAAATTGACTTTGTTGGTATATCATTATGATGAACACAAAAAAATACAAACTATTTTGAATACAATGTGAGAGTTAAATACAAAATGATCACAGTAAAATACTCACCACAATTTGATATTCAATTTTAATTTGAATTGTAAAGTGAACACATAAAATATAAAAGTTATTGGTATACAATTATAATGAAAACATAATGAAAAAGAAATACAAACTTGTTGTCATTGAAAATTAAGATTGAAATACAAAATGAGCACAATAAATACTCACTTCAGTTGAAATACAAATGTGACTTTGTTGGTATACCATTATGATGAATACAAAATTAAAAAAATAGAACTTATTTATATACAAAGTGATATTGAAATACAAAATAAAGAAATTAAAATACAAAATTATCGTCATTTGTGTTCTAAGTTTCAATTGTGATATTTGAAAAATAGAACATTGTTGATTAAGTTGAATACCTCCAGTTTTCTCTTAGATTCTGCCATTGGAGAGTGATCTAGAGTTTATCAAACACAAAAAGTGATTTCAACTACAAACAACAATTTTGAACGATTTATACAAAAATAAAATCATAAAACAAATATTAAAAAATGGATAACGACTCATATTTTAATAAAAGAGATTGTGTGAATATCTTTATAAATATATTTTTCTGAAAAAAAAAAAAAGAAGAAGAAGAGAGACAGATTTTGAAATGGAGAAGAATTGAAAGATGAAAATATTTCATTTTTTAAAAAACATATGAGAGAGGATTAATTTGGAAAATTTGTAATTAAAGTGAAATAAAATAGGAAGTAAATTAGAATACACAATCCTTTCTAAAATAATGATATTTTTGACATTTTTACTAATATTTATAAAGTATGAAGGTTTTTACTAATTAAGTTAAGTTATTTGACTAGTTTGCTAATTTTTCCTAAAAACAATCATGAAATCAAATTTATTCTATATACAAGAACAATTATCATAATGTTATATTCTAAATATTGAAAATATTTATTAATATATTGATTTCTAACTCCACAAAAATAACAACAATCATGAAAACAATTTTATCTATATACGATAACAATTGACATAATCTTATATTCTAAACTACATTAATAATTATTTTTATACTACACTCTAAATATCATATCGTAAAAGAAACTTTGAATCTTACCCCCATAAAATAACCAATATACTTTTTTTTTTCAAGTTATTATTTATTTTTAATTTTTTTCTTCCTCTATATTTCTCAAGACCTTTTTTATTGACATTTTTATTTTTGTTTTTTCTTTATTTTTTAACTACTCATTTTTCTTTAGTTTGTATTTTAATATTCCTAAGAATTTGAATATTAGTTTTTTGTATTGTCAAATTTTCCCTGTCAAATAGTTTATCTTATTTGATATAAAAAAATATTCTATATGTTAAATAGTCAAACATTGTTCATTCTTTTAGTCACGTAAATATAATTTTATATATCTTCAAATTAATTAAAAAAAATATTGATACGTCATTTTAAAGATTAGCATTTATTATTTTTTGTAAAAACATATTTAATAGAAACTCTTCATTTTAACAAAATTATAAAAATATCTTTATGGGTCAATTGTAAAAGTAAAGACATGTATGAATTCTTCTAGATTTTCATTTTGGTCATTAATTATACAATTATTATTTCACCCTTAAATAATTTAAAATTACTAAAATGCCATTGCTTAATAGATATTTTTGGTTTAATGAAAAATTCACACACACAAAAAAAAAATCTATAGAAAATGTGGATCCAAATTAAATGTCACATCATTAGGATACACATGTCATTTAAGAAAAGATATTTGATTGTATTGTTATTATAAATCTATTACCACATTCTTGATCATTAACATAAAAACAAACATTCTAGAATACATATGAAATGACAAAATTGTCCTTTGTCGTCCTCAACTTGGCTCTTCTATATAATAGAAAAATAACTAGATAATTTAAGGCCCGTGATACGGGCCCAATATAATGAAAATCCGTTTACGGACTCAATATTACAATATTATATATATGGAAAAATGACGCAACAAAGCATGCTTATACTATTTAATTACTCATCATAGCTATAATTTGCTATAATTACCACTCGCGACTAACATTATACATTAATTACATGGGTTGACTTTGAGTTTGTATAATTAGTCACGTTTGTATATGTATAATTTGCTAGAATATACAAATACATATGTATAATATACAATTATATACATATACAATTCACCTATCTCCCACTCTCTGCCCTCTCTCACTCGCCTCTCTCAATCTCGCTCGCCTCTCCTCCCTCTCCCAATCTTGCTTGCCATATATACAAATGTATATGTATAATATACAATTATATACATATACAATTCATCTCTCTCCCACTCTCTGCCCTCTCTCGCTCTCCTCTCTCCTCTCTCTCAATCTCGCTCACCTCTCTCCTCCCTCTCCCAGTCTCGTTCGTCTCTCTCCTCCCTCTCCCAATCTCTCTTGCCATATATACAAATACATATGTATAATATATAATTATCTAACCAATATACATATACAATTCACCTTTCTCCCAGTCTTTTCCCCCTCTCTCTCGCCTCTCTCCTCTCTCTCCCAGTCTCGCTCGCCTCTCTCTTCCATATAACATGTAGCTACAAATTGTAATTATCAAACTATAACTATGGAGAGTAATTAATTATTTTTAAGTGGCTATATGTGAAAGTTTCTCATATATATATTTATAATAGAAATTTAATTAGTTTTCAAAAAGAAAAATTATTATGACATTTTCAAATAAACATGATGAGAAATAATAATAAAATATCACATGCTCCAGTGATTATTTTAACATTGTGTCAAACAATATATTCGAATTAAATAATTAATTTAATGATACTCTTTTTCTATTTTATTTGAAAATCATTAAAAGAATAAATTAAAATTATAAGTCTCAATATGTTAACAATTTTCATAAACTATCTGAAGATAGAATCTATTGATCCATCTATAGATCAATTCTGAATATATTTAAAATTTGTTTTATAGGTGTTTAACAAATAAACACAATGACCTACTTTTAGAATATATATTTTAAATATTGAAACTTAATTTTATTTATTTTTTAATTTCAATTTAATATATATTATTAATTTTGATCACACTTATTTCTTTTCAGGTATATTAATTAGAGCCAAAATAAAAGTGACAATAATTAATTATATTTTTAAATAATAAATTTTTATATTAAAGAAGACATATTTAATAAGTATAATGAATAGAAAAATATTAAGAAATAAATTAAAGTAATAGTAAAATAGAGTAATGAATAGATACACAATAACTCATAAAAAAAGTGAAGTAATAAAAAAATGAGTTAATAGTAATAACAATAACTAAAAATACTAGAACTATTTAGTTTTCTTGTTAGATTTTTGTTAGCGTGAAGTTACATTTTTACCTTCGACCATCATTCACTTCATATATAGAAGATATTTCTAGAATTATTTGTTTTTCTTGCTATCTCTCTTAATATATTTTTGTTAGAATGAAATTATATTTTTATTCTTGATCGTCTTAAATGCAAATATATCATCCTATTCATTTTTATTTGTAAAGTTACTTTTAACATCTTTTTCTTTAATTTCAATCTACTATATATTATTAATTTTATCACACTTATTTCTTTTCAAGTATATTAATTAGAGCCAAAATAAAGGTGAAAATAATTAATTCATAATAAATTTATATATTTAAAGTAGACATTTTTTATAAGTATAATGAATATATAAAATATTAAGAACTAAATCAAAGTAAGTAAAATAGAGTAACAAAAATATATATCACAATAATTCACAAAAGAAAGAAAAGAAAAGAAAGTGAAGTAATAGCAAAATAAGTGAATAGTAATAATAATAACTAAAGATGTTTCTAAAAATATTTAATTTTCTTGTTATCATTCTTGGTAGATTTTTGTTAGCGTGAAATGACTTTTTTACCCTTGATCATTATTCACTTCATATATAGAAAGATGTTTCTAGAATTATTTACCATCTTATTAATAGATTCTTGTTAGAATGAAATTACATTTTTACCCTAGGTCGTCCTACCACTTCACTCTTCTATATAATAGAAAAATTAAGAAAATATTTACTATTTATAGCAATAATATTTTTATTTCACTTGATCATTTTTAAATCATTTATAATACAATGTTCATACATATTACAAAGAACAATTTATTATTCACATATAATACAAATTTTATTGATGATTAATACATTTATCACACATTTTGATACACTCATAACACAATGTGTCAATTTCTTACAAGACAATTATAACATATTTTTAAAAACAGATTTAATACATATTTTTTGCATACATAATTCACTTTGAATATATTGCAGATTTAACATAGTATTGCTATAAATGATAATAAATAAAAAATATAGCTAAAATCAGTAATTATTTATTAAAAGATATCAATCCAAGTAACTTTTTCTTTCCTTTTCTTCCTTCTTTTATTTGGGGATTTTAGTGCACTTCATTTATTTAACATCTCATTTGTTTCAATCTTTTAATCTTAATTATTTAGATTTTAGTCATTAAGTTGGTTTATTTTGAAAATTGAACCTTAACCATTCAAATTTTAATTTATAAGTATATTTGTTTTTCTTTTTTACAACCACTTAATTAATCTAAATAAGTCTAAATGATTAAGATTTATAATGAATTCTTAATATCATTAAGATGTTTGTTTATAAATTACGTCGGACGAACATAATGAGATGGAAAGGACACATAGCTTTGAGGAAGTGAAACATGTGGTATTTGAGCTGAATGGTGATAGTACTAGTGGACCTGATGGTCTCTCGGGACTATTTTTTCAATTTTGTTGGGAAATTATTGGGGAAGATGTAACAAGAAAGGTCAAAGCTTTTTTTTGTGGGCAGCAACTCCCTAGGTACATCACTCACACTAATTTGGTTTTGTTGCCAAAGAAAGAAAATGTGGGGCACCTAACTGATGTAAGGCCGGCAAGTTTATGCACTTTTGCTAGTAAGATTATCTCCAATGTGCTGCACGATAGAATTTCTAAAGTTCTTCCGGGCATCATCTCGAGGAATTAGACTGGTTTTGTAAAAGGCAGAAGTATTGTGGAGAATGTTATTCTAGCACAAGATATTATTAAAGATATTCATATGAGAAAGAAGTATCACAATGTGGTGGTAAAATTAGATATGGCAAAGGCGTACGATAGAGTATCATGGGTGTATTTAATCAAAGTATTAAGGAGGTTTGGGTTCTCCGAAATTGTGATAGATATGGTTTGGCGGCTCCTAACCAATAATTGGTATTCAATTCTAGTTAATGGAAAGGCTTTTGGGTTCTTTCGATTGTCTAGAGGTTTAAAGCAAGGAGACCCATTGTCTCGAGCTTTATTTATAATAGCAGCTGAGGTTTTAGCAAGAGGATTAAACAATCTACATGAGAAAGCAGAGTTTAGGAGCTACGAAATGCCTAAATGGAATCCCAAAATAAATCACTCTCATATGCGGATGACACCATTCTTTTCTGTTCAGGGGACAAGAAGTCGATTAGTTTGATGATGGATGTTCTAAGGAGATACGAACTGATATCAGGGCAGATGATAAACCTTAAAAAAAGTTTCTATTATCTTTATGATAATACGCCACTCATAGTGGGGATGAGACCAATGAGGTTAACTGGGAACTTCCCTTTCAATTACCTGGGATGCCCCGTCTTTCGTGGCAGAAGGAAGAGAGCACATTTTGAAGAGTTAGTCAAAAAGGTTAAAAATAGAATTCTGATGTGGCAAAACAGATGGCTATCTTATGGGGGGAAGTACATACTAATAGCTAATGTCCTACAATCCATACCTATATATTTGCTATCGATAATGAACCCATCGAAAAAAACCATTGAGCAACTACATCAGCTATTTGCAGGTTTTTTCTGGAGTAAAACAGGAGGAGAGAAAGGGAAGCACTGGATAGCATGGGAAGAGATGTTCTACCCAAAGGAAGAAGGAGGTATTGGATTCAGATCATTGCACGTTATTACAAAAGCACTCTTTGCAAAGTTGTGGTGGAATGTCAGAACTTCAACATCACTATGGAGTACATTCATGTGGAATAAATATTGTGAAAAGCACCAGCCTGTTTTCGCTAAAGGGAATGGGGTCTCTCATACATGGAGGAAAATGTTGGAAATTAGGGAGGAAGTGGAACATGACATCTGGTGGCAAGTAAAATCAGGAGAGGTGAGTTTCTGGTTTGATAATTGGATGAAGCAAGGAGCATTATACTATATACAAGAGCACAATGGAGAGGGGGAAGTGGAAGTGAGACAGTTCATAGTTAATGGGGAATGGGACAGTTGCAAACTCAAAGAGCTACTATCTGAGGAAATGACAAACTATATACTGGAGAATATAATTCCAAGGGTGGAAGAAGGTGCAAGAGATACAACATGGTGGATGGGTCAGTCTGGTAGAGCCTTTACAACGAAGTCTGCTTATGAGAGTTTGCGACACAATAAGGAGAAACTATGGTGGTGGGGTAAGATTTGGAGTAGGGGAATACCTTTCAAGATTAATTTTTCTATGTGGAGGAGTTTGGAAGGAAGAATACCCATAGAAGATAATCTTAAGAAGATGATAATTTGCATGGCCTCCGGATGTTATTGTTGCAATAGTTATGATCAGGAGACAACTCATCATTTATTTCTAACATCTCCAATAGCTACCAAGCTATGGAGACAATTTGCTAGTTGTGCAGGTATTAAAATAGAATGAGGCTTACAACAGCTAGCCACTAATTGGTGGACTGCAATAAAAACCCTAAGCTGAGAAAAATATATCAGGTGAAACCAACAGTCCTGATGTGGGAGCTATGGAAGAGGAGGAATGCAAGAAAACACGGGAAGGAGGTCACCTATGCCATGTTGTACCAACAATGTCAACACTTGATCTATCAAGTGATGAAAACTGTGTATCATGGGTGAGAGTCCCAGAAAACTGGGAAGGAATAGTGGAGGCGTTAAAAAATTACAAGCCTAAACTATATCACTATGAAGTAACATGGAAGAAACCACAATTGGGATGGAAGTGCAATACAGATGGAGCAAGCAAAGGAAACCTAGGGGAAAGTACATATGGTTTTTGTGTGAGGAACATTGAAGGGGATTTGGTATATGCTGAGGCTCAAAACATTGGAGAGGGAACAAGTGTTGTTTTAGAAACATAGTCACTAAGTGCTGCAAAAATGATAAGAAAGGAGTGGAAAGTCCCACGGAATCACATAGAGGAAATAGAGAACATCAAGAGATAGCAAAAGATATGAATGTCAGCATGATTCATGTCTACAGAGAAGCTAATCAACTAGTAGACAAGATAGCCAATGAAGCATACAAGCAGTAGGGAAGGATAGAATGGCATGACTTTCAACAGCTACCAGTGGAATGCAAAAGAATACTGAATGCAGAGAAATCAGGCATATCCATGCTAAGGATAAAAACAAGGAAAATCAAAGTGCAGAATTGTTTAACATTAGCAGACAACACTTCAGATGCAGTGTTTCAGCAATTGCCACAAGCAAGATATCTACAGATTAATTGGTTGCCATCAAAGGGCATACATAGTGGTGCATAAAAAGCACTCTGCATTGGACTATGACAGATCACAAAATGCTAGCAAGAAAAAAGAGAGGGATTATAGGATGGAAAGGAATCACAGAGCCACAATCGGCACGAGAACCTACAAGGAAGGAGATCAGAACCTACAAGGAAGGAGATCAGAACAACCTAGTTCAGCTGAAAAACAAGTCCACACAAGAAGCATTCAAGGGAAGAAGATAAAGATTGACGCTAAGGTCTTACTTGGAGAAGCGAGCCAGAACATAGACTAGGTATCAATTCAAACATCTTGGGCTACCAATACCACATCGGAGCGATCTTCATAGCGGAAAGGAAGAAAGTTAGGATATGAGGAAAGGAAAAGGCGAAAAACACAATACCATTACCTTTGCCAGCTAAGAATGCGCGAGAACAAGAGGAGCAAGAAGACGAGGCTGAAAATCCACAACTCAAGAAGGAGAATGGCGATCTCCATTTAGCTCCAACAGGTGAAATTTTGAGAAAGAAGAGAAATCCTAATTTAGATATCTACTTGGGAGAATGTGCAATAGGCACCTTATTAGATGAGGATGAAATAGGCTTAATTGTATTTTTGTTGTTCTTTTTTGGGCCAGTCCGTTTTCTATGACTGGTCATGACTTGGTATTTGCTTTTAATAAATAAAAGGAGTGGAAACTCCATATTTGATTAAAAACAAAATCGCTTCTCCATCTACTTTCTCCCACCATCACTTTTTCAGCCACAATCGTCATCCCATACCATCTACAATCGTCATCACGACCAAACCTAAACCATCACCATTAGCCATTGATTACAGTTTATCACCACCAACTATTATTACATTCACTAATTATTATCGATAACTATCATCACTAGTCAACATTATATTTTGGAAACGTCATCATTATTCAATGCGGTCATTATCTATCAGTATAATTCTACTTCTAGTTGTCATTCGTCACCAATAACAATCATGGTAAATCAACATTGCCAATCACTATATCATAAGATACTACTCACAACCACCATCATCATTTAACGAATTTTTGACCAAAAATAAGTCATTATTAAAATCAATTCATCAAAATAGTACGTTTAAAAAAAATTTCGAAACTAGTATAAACGTGGTTCACGATTACATTTTAGGCTTTATTTTATTCAATGACAAAATGACACAAAATGGAAAAAAGCTGACGGCTAATAACCAATAAAACGTGACTATCAATAACGTTTTAGAATTTGTTACTGACTAACACGTTTTACAGCTATAGCGAGTGACATTTCATAATTTGTTAGTCACGTTTTATGGCTAAAACGTCACTCAAAGTAACATTTATTTAAAATCTAATCATGGACTCTGCAAATTAGAAATTGAATCTTGCGAAAATCTTGCAGAGTGTAAGACATTACTTCTACCTTTAAAAAGTTACTCAAAAGTACGGTTTATATTTCGTTACTCTCAACCACGTTTTAGCTGTAAAATGCTAATCGGAGTAACATTTCTTTAGAATCCAATAATGGAACTGTAAATTAAGAACCAATCCCGCCAATTCAGAATCTTGCGTAAAATGTTACTGCTAGTCACCATTTTAACTTTAAAACGTGACTAGCAAGTACGACACTTTGCTAAAGTTATACTTTTCATTTACGAACTGACCATATAATTTTATTAAACCTTGTTGAAACAAATAAATGTTCAACACGTTCCAACAATATTCAATCAAGTGTTTTTCTTGTGTAGCCCATCACTGAAACAATTTTCACAAAAGTTCATAGATATGAATAAAATAAGTCAAGTTAATATAACATATTATGTTATTATTTTATTATAGTTCTATAAATATCTTTATGATTTATTAATTATTAAATGTCTTGCTTTTATGTGTAGGAATCAAAATGGCAAATTTTGAGCATAATGTGATGGTTTCTTTGTATTGGGGCGGCGAAATAATTATTAAAATGAATGGATTTAGGTATCCTGAATGTGCTACAATGATTATTAGTATGCCTACTTCAACAAACTATGTTGAATTAGTTGAACTATTGCATGAGAAAATGGAAATAAATAGTGAAAATATTGAAATTGATATTTCTGGAAAATATCCATATTCTATTCAAGGTAACAATATAAGGTTCATTGAGTTTAAAATTGAGAATGATCAATCCTTGCAACAATTCTTTCCCATATCTCAATAATTTACAGATGAAATTGATATAAATGTTTTGGAGATCTATGTAAAGGCCAAATCAAGAAATCAAAATGATGTATTTCAAATTAGTGGTCAACATGATTTTCATCATGAATCTGTTGGCTCAAAATTATGAATTTGCCACGACCAGTCAAACCTCATTTTACAATTAATCAACCATCATTTCAACAATTGTCTATAAGTGACCATCGATCATTTGGTGAAGGCTCAAGTAGCCAAAGACATTTTGATAGTAGTCACATGAAATATGATGCCAGGTAAAGTAACAAGTTTATATTTTACTTAATTTTAGTGTAACAATTTGTTAACATAACTTGTTGAGTAGTAAATTATTTAATTAGTTTCAAAACTTCGTTAGTATTTAACTATTATTTTTTCATAGAGAAAATGAATCCGACATTGATTTCCATAATGATGAAATTAGTGATGAAAGTTCGGAGGAAGATGATCCTTCAAAAGATGATGATGAAAGTAAATCTGATGAAGATATCAGTTGATATTAGAGATTTTTCTCTAAATGATATTGGTATAAATCATTCAAATCAATGTGAACAGGATGTGCCTGAAATGCAAAATCATGATGAACCATATTTCAGGACATTGGAGAATGAGAACGATACTTTCATGTCTACAAGTGAATCTGAGATGAAAGTTTGAGGATGCCAAAAAGACTTGAAAAAAGGTATGTGTTTTAGTAGTAAAGAAAAATTAAAATGGACTGTAGCGATTTGGAGGTTGGAAAGAAATAAAGAGTTCAAGATGATAACATCAAACAAGAGTGAACGGATTGTGAGATGCAAGTTTTATATTTTATTGGGTTGCAAGTTTTAATTAAAAGTCGCAACTCTTAAATAAATTGGATACCATTACTAAAATAATTTCAACAACATAAAACGTCAACTTCATTAACAAAAATAAAAATAAAATAGTCATCAAATTTAAGGTCATATGTATTAGTCTGTGACAAATTTACCTCAATCGCAAAAAGATACTTCTCTTTTAAAGCTGTTTGAACGATTTTTGCCAGTAAAATTGTCATTTCTTTCGAAATTTTGAAAGTTTCACCCCTATAAAATCTCTTGTAGTGTGTCAAATCTTCAACAGTTGAACAAAAGGATTTCAAATTGAGTGTAGTTAGTGTGTCAATTTTGTAAGAGGTGAAATTTTCTTTCCGATAATAATTGCATGTGCATTAGGAATAAAGTGGTGAGAGGTGAGTATTTTTTCTCTCCGGCAACAATCTTCGAGATTTTCTGTTCAACTTGATATAATTAAATGAGGTTTTGTTTAGTCGATGGGTTTTTTCTCAATTGATATGAATGAATGTGCTACATTAGACACACGCTACAATCGTTATTCAGGGTAACATTTTATGTTTGAAACATTATCTCCAATGACGTGTTATTATTAAACGTTGTTATTCGTCCGTCCTTTTTTCCATTAACTTTTTTAATAATATAAAACCTAAAACGTTACTATGAACCAAGTTTATAGCAATTTCGTAATTTTTTTAAAAAAATGTACTATTTTGGTGAATTAATTTTAATAATAGTTTATTTTGATGAAAAATTCTCAAATAACACCATTCCAAATCGGCACACATAATCATTGTCGTAAGTCATTACCACCACCAATTGTCATATAAAAAATTTAAAATATTTTATTGATATACTGTTAGATCAATTTAGTATTTTATTTGGATTAATATCTAATATATATTAAAGAAACATATTTTATACATTCAAGTGTTGAGAAAACAAACAACCTTAACTATTTAGTATTCAGATCTTAATGCATATCTTAATATTCAGATATGAATTCATATTTAGACGACTTTACCTTAAAGATAGTAAATAAGGTCAAAGACTCCGAGTCTGTTTGACATTATTATTGCTAAACATTGCTTATTTTTATCACTTCTTTTAAAATAGCTTATCGACAAAATACTTTTGAAAAATAATAATTTGTCTTTAGCTATTTTGTTTGAGAAGTACTTTTGATAAGCAAATTGTGTTTCAAAATTTTTTGTTTGAGAGTTATTTTTTTAGAGTCAAAGTATGAAAAAAGACAAGTATCAATGCACTTTCTATATTAAAATTGTTTTATAGAAAGAATTATATCTATTATAAAGATCTTATTCACGTTTTTATTTTTACTAAAATAAAATGTACACATTCAAATTTACAAAAGAAGGCTTGTTTCGACATGTATGCTTCATTGCTCAAGGGTAGGGCTGGGCATAATATGGTTCAAACCAAAAAAACCGACCGAACCGTTTTTTTTTTAATTTCGGTTTCAGTTTTTCGGTTATTTCGGTAGGTTTCGGTTTTGAATTTTAATATTTCAATTTTCCGGTTCGGTTTTCGGTTTTTAGATTTAAAAATTCGGTTAACCGAAAAACCGAAATTATGTATATGTATATATGTTACCCATTCCCAGTCGGCCCATCCCAATAGCCCACAAACTATTATTCTCAGCCCAACTACCAAATTCCTAAGTCTCAGCCCAACTACCCAAATTCCTAACCCAATTACCCTTTCTTAGTCGGCCAAATTCCTAATTTCCTATCAATTGATGATAAATCCCTAAATTGATAACATTACATATTTACATACGCCGACGCCAACGCCAACGCTGACGCTGACGCCGACTCGCCTCTCTCAGTAACGCAGGTTACAGATACGCTGGTCGCCGACGCCGACTCGCCTCTCATCTCGCCGACTCAACTCGTCACTCATCTCTCAACTCTCAGCTCTCGTCAGTCGTCACTCGTAACTGTAAGTTCAAGCTGGGAAACTCAAGCCTAGTCTGTCTAAGGACGTTTTGGCCGGAGTAAGTTCCATTACCTCCATTCCCTGCTCTGGTGAAAGAGGTAAATAAAAGACTTGCTTATGTTCTGATGGAAGCTGCTCATCATTTTATACAGGTATTTGGTGGTCAATGACAAGGGCATACGAGTGCAAACATTTCAGAAATTGTGCTTGCCAATTTTTTCAACAACATTTGATTTTGTTGCCTTCAAAAACTTCATCTCTGACTGTTATTAGATGTTAAAGTTATAAGTAAACCTCAATAAAAAATTTATCTTTATTTGCAGTTGATTGTAGTTGTCATATTAAATATGTGTGTAGCCTTGTTTAACTTGTCTAATTTCAAATGGACTAATGTATCTCTCATGGATCAGTGGATGAACCATTAGGACTTCACGATTGTGCAGTCTATGAGAGTATTGAGCTTATCTGTGCTTACCTTGAACCAATCTTTGATTAAATACTTAAAAGTTGTGGCAAAGCTGTATAATAACCCCCTCAGTCAAAATGGAAAGTATATGTAGAAGTTCTGCTCTCTGTGGGTACTTAGAGTTTTTCATTAATAATTGTTTGAGTCCTGCTAAATTTGTATTAAATTTGATTAAACATAAACCAAACCGAAATTATAATAACCGAACCAAACCGAATTTATTTCGGTTTGATTTGGTTTCACATTTGGCCAAACCGAAAACCGAAAAACCGAACCGATATTTACGAATCGAACCGAACCGACCGAACGCCCAGCCCTACTCAAGGGTATTTCTTTTTGTCTTAAGAGAAAAGATTTGTTTCAACATGTTTGCTTCATTACTTAAGGGTATTTATGTCTTTTCAATTCTCTATAATGACTACGTGTCTTCTTCTTGTGTCATCAATTTTATCTTTTCAATTTCTAATTGACTCCGATGTTATCAAAGTATGCATTACTCAGTTTGTGTTCTTTATTTATGCTCCACCTTTGCACATCAAAATTCAATTCTTTTCTTCGGCATAAATTTAAAAATCATTCAAGAAAATTATTTTAGTGAGATTTTCTTTTTGCAGTGCTGAGTAATATGCACCTTTGGACCATCACATAAAGAAGTCACTAGATATTCTATTTAAACACTTTAATTTGCATAATATAAATTTAGTCTTTTGATTTACAATATAAACATTTTAATTATAAATATGACATGACAACTTATTAAATGTGGATAACTTTACACGTTTTATACCTTTTTTCTTTTTCTTAGTAGGCTGATTTTTTGGGGTACATCATTTATTATTTTTACCTTTTAAATTACCAATCACAATTATAATTGGAGGATAAAGATCCGGCCAAAAATAATTAGGTTAAGTAATGTTCAATGACCTTATAGATTCATGCCATTTGTACTATATAATAATTTATGGTTGAGATTCATTTAAATTATATACTCATTTTAGTAATAAAAACAACGAAATCGTCAATTTTTTTATTTTTTAAAACTATCAAATAAAGCAATTAAGTGTACCCAAGCTAATATTTTCAAGAAAAAAAATTAAGATTGACGGGACTATGCGAACTTCCCAATTTTTAATTTTCTTGTTATCATTTTTGGTAGATTTTTATTTGCAAGAAATTACATTTTTACCTTTAATCATCATTCACTTCATATATAGAAAGATGTTTCTAGAATTATTTATTCTTGATAAACTTTTGTTAGTATGAAATTACATTTTTATTCTTGATCGTCTTTAATACAAATATATCATCCTATTCATTTTTATTTTTATTTGTAAAGTTACTTTTTAACATTTTTTTCTTTAATTTCAAATTTAATATATAATATTAATTTATCACACTTATTTATTTTCAAGTATATTAATTAGAACCAAAATAAAGATGCAAATAGTTAATTCATGATAAATTTTTATATATAAAGTAAACATTTTTATAAGCATAACGAATTGAAAAAGTATTAAGAATTAAATTAAAGCAATAGTAAAATAGAGTAATAATAAAATAGATATCACAATAACTCACAAAAGAAAAAAAAGTGAAGTAATAACAAAATAAGTTAATGGTAATAACAATTACTTAAGATGTTTCTCGAACTATTTACTTTTCTTGTTATCATTCTTGGTACATTTTTCTTAGTGTGAAATTATATTTTTGCCCTTGATCATTATTCACTTCATATATAAAAAGATGTTTCTAGAAATATTTATTATTTTTCTAAAAAGATTTTTGTTAGCGTGAAATTACATTTTTGCCCTTGGTCGTCCTCCCACTTCACTCTTCTATATAATAGAAATAATATATATATATATATATATATATATATATATATATATATATATATATATATATATATATGTATATATATATATATATACTAGGTATCAGGTGCCCGCGCTAGCGCATGCCTAACTTATGTTAGTTTTTTTTCTTCCAATTTATGTGACACAAATGAAATTTGAAAAAGTGAACTAAATTTTTAACATGTTTTTTTTTAAAAAATATTTTAAATTATTAATTTATGTACCTTTTGTGTCATTTTCGAATTATATATGTTACTAAACCTGTTTTATTTTATGTGATACAAGTGATTTCAGGAAAGTCAACGAAATTTCTTATATGATTCTCACATATTTTTAGTTGTCATTTTACTGTGATTCATAGTACTTTTTAGTTCTTACGTTATTTTCAAACAATATATGAAACTTTTTTTTTGTTTCAATAAAATAAGGGAATCAACCAAATTTCATTATGTTTTTGAAATATGTTTTTCTAAAAATATCTTAAATTGTTACATTGTGTTTTTAAGTTTTTTTTTTATATATAATATTCAAATATGTAACTGTAACGACCTGCTTAGTCGTTTTGAGCAGCAGATTTTATTTCTGGAAAACTGTCTGAGACGACGTATCCAACGACGGACCGTCATGGGCACGACGGACCGTCGAGGGTGTCTCGTTCCAAACACTTGGAATTCTTATATTTGAGTGCTGAAATCGATTCTCTGAAGTCTGTGACGGACATGCAGGACGGACCGTCACAGACATGACGGACCGTTGTGAGGTTCCGTTTCAAAACACTTCAACTCTTGAGAATTGGGTACTGAGAGCAATTCTCTG
>JABWTJ010001272.1:52420-90445 GCA_016801875.1 Solanum sitiens
TGAAGAACCATCCTCCCCCCTTGGTTCTTGCTGAGGCATTGGGTAAGAACAGACGGCTTGATGAACTCAAAGAATGAGACTTGATGAGCCCTGGTCTACACCGCAGGCTTGCTGCTGCCTAGCCTGCTGTTTCGTGGCTCGGCGTGTGTCCCGTTGCGACCCGTCGCATTCGGGGCTCGGCGTGTCACGTCTCCGACACCTCGTATAGGGATCGGGTGTCACGACCACACGTAGAAGTGGGGATCGGAGTGTCACGTGCCGACACAATAGTAATTAGGGGATCGGGTGTCCGAACCACACGTAGAATTAGGGGATCGGAAGTGTCCACGTTCTGACACATAGTATTAGGGGGGATCGGGTGTCAACGAACCGACACATAAGAATGAGGGGACGAGTGTCCACGTTCACCACACCCATAGTGAGTTAGGGGATCGTGTGTCCCGCCCCGACACGTCGCTTAGGGGATCGAGTTGCACGTTCCGACACATAGTATTAGGGGATCGGGTGTCACGTTCCGACACATAGTATTAGGGGATCGGGTGTCACGAACCGACACGTACACGTAGAATTAGGGGATCGGAGTGTCACGTACCGACACCTAGTAGTAGGGGATCGGAGTGTCACGTACCGACACAAGAGGAAGAAAGATAATGAATCTTGAGAGATGTTAATATACTCAATGTAATGAAACTAATTCCCAAATGAGTGTGGTATTGAGGCTTGAGTCCTCATGGATGAACTTGGTAGTACTTATTGATGATTATAGTACTTGTTGCTACATGTGAGTATTGTAGTTGATTTATGATATGAACTGATATATACTGTTTTCTATTTTGAGTTGGCCGATGATACCTACTCAGTACTTGTGTTTTGTACTGACCCCCTACTTGTTGTTTCTTTCTTTGTTATTTGGGGAATGCAGCAAACGTACCGTCGTCTTCAACTCAGCAGCATTCTAGCCAGTCTTCACTACACCGGATTTCAGGGTGAGCTAATGCTTCTAGCTTGGACTGGATCTTCTCTTCAATTTCTTGATGCCTTGAACTTCCGGCATGGACTAGCCTTTTATTTATTTTAGCTTCTTAGATACTTTTAGATTTGTAACTTGAGGATAGATGTTCTTGTGATGATGACTTCCAGATTTTGGGGATAATGAGTTTTAAGTCTTCCGCTTTGTATTTTGTTCAATATGTTGGGGTTTTAAATTGGTTGGTTCGCTCACATAGTAGGATAAGTGTGGGTGCCACTCGCGGCTCGATTTTGGGTCGTGACACATATAAACATGCCTAAGATCAAACACTTTTATCCTCCCCTCATTTCTCCTCATTTCTCTTTTTTGTCTTCTTGAACTCTAAACGAAAACCCTAGGAATATTTTAGGATTAAAAATAGAGCCTAATCATATTAGACTCCTAAATACTTACTAAAACAAATAAAATCTGATTAGGTAGGGAACATACCAAAATACCCCTAACTATTTTCGGGTAACTTTTCTTAATTGGACAGTTTGACTTCAAAGTGCCTATATCATTCATCTGAAGTCAAAACTTACCAAACTGGGTGGAGTTGGAAATAATATATAAAGACATCTAATTTTATACCTTTTATCCACTTTAACTTATCATGTACTCAGTGTTATGGTCGTCGAAGTTGACCTGAAACTTCAATGAACTTACGAATGAGTTCAATGATTCTCTCGTTAGTTTTCTTGGATATCAAGGTTCTACATATAGTAACCTTAACACTAAAGAATTTTTAAATTCAATTATGCTTACAGCGAAGGATGGTTCAAATCTTAGTTTAAAAATTTTCTGAGTGTTACAATATCTCTCCATTGGGAGAATTAGTCATCGAATAACGAATGGATGGGTATGAAATGGGGCTACTCTTATCATATCTACCATACCAACTATAATTTGATTGCATTACTATTTGGAACCAACAAATGTCTCTCATTTAGCTATTTCTCATAGAAAAATCTTATCTTCTTCTTCCTTCTCATTAACAACCTTAGACGGAATAAACCACACCATCATTATCAAGATAAGATCATTAACCTTGTCTTTCTAACACCACTACATTAATAAAAGGTCCTCTAAAAATATATCCCCCAAGTTCTTTGGAACTCATATCTATCTTAATTTCCAACACGTGAGTTGATTTGTCATCTTTTTATCTCCTTCTTAGGCCTAAAGCTGACACTTGAAGGCTAAAGACTTATTACATCATATCTAACATATCAATATCCTCTTTTACTCTAATAATTGGGAGAGTAATATCTCATGACTACCAAACTCTCCGTAAACAAGTACTAAAACCTCTTTCTAAGGTGTTTCTCTTAATATTTTCTCATTACATACACTCTTGGTAAACCTCTTGACGCTCTTATTACTCTTGTGACTTAGCCACACTTAAGTGACCATATATAAAGGTTTGGGTCTCTCACTTATACTAATTACGAAGTAAAATCTCAATTTCTCAGCTACGCTATCTGAGGTCTTCAACGTCAAATCTCAAGACTAAAATCATCACCCTCATGTTGCCATTCTTTTGGATATGTCACTCACCGTAAATTCAAGATAAATGTTTATTACTAAACCCTAATATTAACATGATTGCTCACCTACTATACTGTACCTCATTACATAATCAGTTCTATAACCTTCTGAACATCACAGACCTCTCAAACAAATCATAAGCCTAGCTTAGATCTATAACATTATGAATACTCTATGCTTCCATTCAACACATATACTTAGCCTCCTCTAACACAATGATACATCGATATGAACTATATTCGTGTTAACAGTGACTATAACTTATCGTAACTAGTTACTATTTCTCTTTATTCTATCAAGAACTCTCTAGAACATTATTTATCTTTTTTCTACTCATAAAGGAACTCATTACTTATAACTGATAGGGTACACGATTGCAATAACATAATTTACCCCATCGCTATACCTTTTCTTAGATTACTGAACATCTACATATATTCCTCTAACTCAGGCCCCTCTGACTACTACTTCTCATGATCTCGTAACTCATGTTACCCTTTTCGAGCAAAAATACTACCCAAGCTCTAATCATACTTTCTCATAAGGATCTTAGTTGAAATAATACTTAAGGAAAAGAGAACAACTCACTTTTTTCTCAAACGCATGATTCATATAATTATGGGTGCTTTCCTGTAATACTGAATGCTTAACTCAGTCACAGGCTTCTTTTAAACCCATTTGTAGTCTCATGACTTTCTCAAGATTTGTGGTTAGAGGAGCTCACCTACAAATGGACTAATTTTTTTATTCAACCACCTCTAGTGTAAGGGGTGGTTGAATGATTATGAGAATCACATGAGTATGAATAAATATCTATAACATAGATTTATGGCACGATTGAGAGTGAAGGGAAACATTCTTTTAGATGTTTTTAGTCCATCGTTTATAAAAGTGGATCCCTCACAACCATAAACCAAAACCTACTGACACGCATTTTTAATCACCCTAAGAAACATTAAATCTGCGCTATGATACAAAGTTTGTCACGACCCAAGTGGACACCCTGGACGTGGCGACACTAGAGAATTATTGTTTATCCCTAAGCGAACCTTTATCCTGGCTGACTACAAGTCGAAAAACTTACTAAAGCAAAGAAAGCTTAAAAATGAAAAAAAATTATGAAACTCAAATACAAAACTTTAACTCAAACGATTTACTTTGAATATATATAGAATATTAAACTAGCCAACAATAGGCAATTTAAGGGTTTAAAGAATTTATTAAGATAATGAAACAAACTTCTCAAACATTACTGTCTATCTATGAAGCCTTTAACTGACAAAGATTGAAGTCGGGACAAAATCCATTACATCATAAAAACTGATATATCTGAAAGTACAAGTGGATCTCTCGCGAAGAAAGTAGGCTCACCATAACTAACTCGAACTTCATGTGGCATCAACTAAGAACCTGTTTATAATCTTGAGTACATGTATCTGCATATTGAAATGATGCAGGTCAAATGGTTCACTACAAGGTACGTGCATGTAAGCGGAATTCTGAAGCATAAACATAAGCTCAAACATGATAAAAAGGAAATTTGCTTACCTCTTCCTAAATCACTCAACTAAACACTCAAAAATAAGATACTCAACTCAAGAATATCATACTCAACTCAAAGGTATGATAGTCAACTCAAAGGTACGATAGTCAACTCAAAGGTGTGATACAGAAGTCAATGATATACTCAAGGATTCTAAAAACTACTTAAACTTACTTTACTCAGAAGTACTCAAAGATAAGATACCCAACTCAGTAATAAGGCATTCAATTCACTAAAACATAGCTCTCTTCATGATACTCAACTCTTGATACTCAACTCAAGATAACGCAACAAAAAAAGATGCAATATATGGAAAATATTTAAAATAATATATAGCAACTCAATGTATTGAAGGATACAATAACAACTCAATTAATATAGAATAAAATATAATACAACTCGGTGGAAGTTTCTCTAACCCACAACCATCACTATAAATTATGTGATGATACAGAACGTCTCAACTAAGTGGATCCACTAGTCTATGCTAAAAGCTTCAAGGAATTATCTAAAAAAATTGACCATTTCTACCCACATTCGTTACATAATTAATAGATACTTGAGTTATCTGAACTCTTCCCAATATCATATCTCAATACTATTCAAAAAATATAGTCAACTCATATGCTTGGAAACATAACTCTTTTATGGTTTGAGATTATTACAAAAAAGTAGCTTAAAAGATCTCTTGGAAATCAATGTTTCCTCTCTTGTTTAAATATGCAAGCAAGAACTTTACTCTTACTCTTACACAATTCAATGCTCAAGTCTTAAATCAAATTTAAAAATATTGTAAAATACTTCTCGAAATAAAGTTAATGACGAATTATGGACATGAGTGACATAATTCAAGGTTATCAATAACCATAAAAAGAACTCAATACTCAAGACTCAACAACTCAGAACTCAAGAACTTCAATAATAATACTCCCTTCAAGAATGCTTCACTCATAGGGTTCATACATATTTATGGGCATGGATGAATCAACTAATGTGCTCAAACATACTTGTTAACTCAAGACTACTCGACTTATATGGTTTGTGCGAATTTATTAGCCAAAACTAATCAACTTAAGTACTTCATGGGTAATATGTAATAGTCCTCAATACTCAAGACTTAGAACTTGAAGATACTACTCCTCTCAATTATACTCATTTTATGGAGACCTTGCAGAATTTATGGGCATGAAAGACTTGACTCAAGGGTCTACATAACAATATGTAACTCAAGTATATGACTCTTCTCATTCTCATACTTACTTCCTCAAAACATACCTCAAATTGATAGTTGATTTCAAAGATTAAGAATTGAACTCAAATACTTTCTTGGACGCTAGTCTTGACCCTCTCTTAAATGTGAATTATTAATTCAAGAGTTATGGTTCATGATATGAAGGATCAATTGTGATAGAGTAGACTCGTGAATACATTGTGCTCAGTTACTTGTGTCTTGAAACAACTTATTAGAAGTTGTCGAAGACTACTCAAAGGGACTTTCTCAAATGTTTGAAATAACTCTCAAGACATACCTCCTAACTCTACCATGAATTTTAATTATGAAGTCAAGGGTTATGATTAATGTTATGAATGATTTCTATGTGTTTAGTAGTAGTTTAGAGTACTAATAACAAAAAGGGAGTGAAGATACACTTTAAAAAAAACTCAAATGGAGTAACGGACTCCAAACTTGACATGGAAGCGACCTTGGCGCATTGGTGGTCTGGGTAGCCAGCCCTTAAACTACAGAACATAATTTTGGGCGTATTGGATTGCGCGTAATTCAATGCTCCAACCCATAAAACCCGATGAATTTCTTATCTCGTTTTCTCATCCTAACTTGACTAGAATCGAACGGTTTCTTCCCCAATCACTTGGGTTAGATTACTCAACATAAGTAAACTCTAATATAGTCAATACATCCCTCAAAACAATCACTTTACTCTAAAAAATCATTAAAACCCTAACAAAATAAGGTTTAGAATGAACTTCAAGAACATTTGTCAATAACTCTAATCTTTCTACTTCAAGAATGAAACTTGCATATAAAATAACATGATTGGCATGTAGCTGAATGAACTCAACACTATGTAACCTTACATACTTCTTACGGATTAATCCATGGTTAAAAATCGCAACAAAACTCAAGAATCTCGACGAACGCTTTGATCATCCCCCCTTTTCTCCTCTTTTCTCTTATTTCCTCTTTTTGAACTCTCAACTAAATCCCTAGGTGTATATTAGGATTATACAACTGAAACTAATCATATTAGACCCTAAAATCTTACAAAAAACTAATTAAATCTTATTGGGTAAGGAAAACACAAATATATTCCTCACTATTTTCTGGTAACTTTCCTTAAATCGGCAACTTGACTTCAAAAGGGAATATATGACTCATTCAAAGTCTAAACTTAGCAAAATTGGTGACACTCAAAAGATAATTCAATTGAAATTTCATTTAATCCATTGGGGCATACCAAATAATCTGATAATGAGAGTTATGGTCGTTTGATGTTGACCCAAAACATAAAAGAACTTAGGATGACTTGAATGATTTTCTCTTTTGTTCTTCATCGATCTCAAGGTGCTACATCCAGTAACCATAAAACTCAAAAATATTTAAATCATATGGTACAATCCTACTCACAACGAAAGATAGTTTCTATCTTAGTTCTAAAATTTCCCGGGGTGTTACACCATCCTATGGATATAATATTCATCCAACTATCCAAGTCTAAAGAAAGGATAGGGACTTCGTTAAAATTACCAGTATAACAATAGTAAACCACACAAAGCCTGAAAACCTTCACACTTCCCGCAACAGCAAAGGGGACCTAACTAAAGAAGTACTCCTAAGAAGAAGTTATATGGGCTCATTTGGTTTGAAAACAAGTTACGACGAGATAAATTATATTGAGATTGTTTATCATGGGATTCGGTACCCTAAAATTATTACTTATTGATTGTTTGGTTTGTTGTATTAAATATAATAGGTATTGCTTACTTTGAAAAAAAGTTGTTTGTATACAAAACACCCTCCACTTTATTTAAGTTCTATAGATTTTTTTATAGAGCTATTGTTATATGCTATAGGCATTGCAATATTTTACTCAAAAAATATTGGTGAAATAATATTTTATTGCCCACAAAAAAATTAATTATTTTCAATAATTTATTTTTAACCTTAGACAAAATGCGCAAAAACTTTATATGTATATCATATATATATATATATATATAAAAAGAACCCTTGGCCCGCCTACGTGGCGCCACCACAAACAAGGATTCCCCTTTAAATTTATTTATTACCAAAACTAGCCTTCCCCTCTCATGAAAAGTTGTGACTTTTATGAAAAATTGTGACTATATGAAAAGTTGTAACTTTTATGTAAGGTCGTGAACTTTCCCAAGGGTTATAACTTTTCCAAAGAATTGTGACCTACACTTTGTTTAATATAAATTGAGGGATTTTCTGCCACTATTATTTGTAGGTTTTTTTGGTTGTAAGATAGTCGAATTTAAATACATTACTTATGTTTCTTACGAAGTTTGATTCATTCCTTTAACCTCATACTTCATGGAGATTAATATTTACTATAAGTCATAGTTATTCATGTAACCATGACAATTTCTTTTTAGTATTTTTGTGACCTTGTTTAAACTGTGTTAAAAATATCAGCAGGGATGATTGAAAATCGATCTTCTCTTTTTACCCTTCCTACAGATCTCTTCATATAAACAAAGAAAAATGGTTCTAATTGCAATGTGACATTACTAAACTTGCTCTTCTCAATCCACAACTCATAAACCTGTTGAAATGGTTCAATTCATTATATTTGGTTATTTAATAACAAAACTTTTTTTCTACCACTATTATTTGTAGGTTTTTTTCTCTATAGGGGAGTCGAATTTAAATACATTAATTAAACTTCTTATGAAGTATATTTCATTCCTCAAAGTTTTCTTCCACCTATCTGATGAAGCTTTATCTTTTACTGTAAGTCATAGTAATTCATGTATCTATTGCAGTTTCTTTTTCCTATTTCGGTGACTTTTTTTTAACTCTGTTAAAAATACCAATGAGAATTATTAAAAATTTATCTTGTATTTTATATCTTTCTATAGTTTTATTCGTATACTTTTTTGAAAAATTTGTTGTGGTTGTGATATATTTGATAGCACAAAATAATAAATATGTGATAACTAATACGCAACCAATGTTGAAGTTTGTTAAAATAACCAAGCAAATTGTTCTCTTCTTTGCCACGTTTAGTATATTATTTTGATTTCTCATTCTTAGGTAAAAACGTTTTATATGCCATTGCATCCTTCCTAGAATATTTGTATAGAGACAATTGGTTCACTTCTTTTATCACAAGTTAACTAATTTGTCATATTTTTTCGTCTCTTGTTTTTAGGCATAATAAGAGATCAAGTTTTCTTGAAACTAACAAATGTCTAAAATACACGATAACAAAACTATTTTTTATCGGCAATGAATATACACAGTAACGAAGAGTGTTAGAGCCTTTAGATACATTAATTAATTGTTATTAGATTCAATGTTGCTATGGGCTTTTTCTAGGGACATTTATAATTGTCGCTAAAGATCATTTTTGCGGTAGTGATAACTCTTTCTTTTGATAAAGATTTTTTTTGGTTTTTTTGATAATTATGTAATAACTCTTTATTTTGGCTTCTTTCAATTAAATTTGTGAACTGTAAACTTGGATACAGACAAACATACTATATTTTAAAAAAATATATTTAAGCAACATGCATTTTTCTTCATGATTGTTAGGAAAGAAGGTCGTCTTTATTATTATTATTCATTGATATTTGTGATTTCAAGCACTCAGAAAATTATTCTTTGAGATTTTAATATGTTATGTGTAAAAAATTTGGTTTACGATATTCAGTTATAAAAGATGTCACCTACTGCTTGGTTGATAATTACATTAATTCTTTGTAACTTCATAATATAACAATAACAATAACTATGGTTCAATTCCAAATAAGTTGGGATGATCATATGAAACCTAAGCAATAGTAATGACTATTCTTAGAGGATGAGGAAAAATATTATGATACTACCAATTTTTGGGTCATAAGAAAGGAGCCGAAGGTCCTCCATTTGAATTAGTTTATTATGTTCTTGTATGGACGTGATGTTCCACTTTACTTGGGAGTGTTGTTGTTCGAGGCTTTTTTGTCTCTTCTTTACGTCTGGTGTTATTCTTTATAAGTTCTTGGAATTTAGAAAATTTCTTTACTTCTGACCAACTATTTCCATGGAGATTTCTTAAACTTCTTTCTTATACTTAATATAACTCTATGACTCATAATTTATGTATATAAAAAAAATGTAACAGTTTTAAGATTTTTGATTGCTTTAAGATAAAATGATTTTGACAATGTAGTGTATATATCAAAAATCCAAATATTACCGAATGATCAATGTAAGTTTATGAACATAGTTCAATCCCGTGCGAAGCACGGATAATTTACCTAGTTATATAATATGATAGAAGCTTAATGTTTTCCACTTGATGGAAGATGCACTATTTTTGGAATATTTTAATCTTTGTATATTCATTTTGATATGTTGGATTTGATTGCTAAACAATCGTCATTTTCATTAGGAAGGTCTAGAAGGATAAAACTTGCATCAAAATGATCAAAACTCGATAAAAACTCACCAAAAATTGCAGCAAAACATCACTAAAAGAACTGACTAAAATGCACCAAAACAGCCTATGCATAACAAAACAGTAGAAACTGAATTTAAATAGCAAAATCTGGAATAAAAATGCACTAAAACAACAAAAACAGAAAAAGAACTGCACTAATTAAAAGGATTTAATGGGTATTTTTGTCAATTGAATTATTTAATAGCACGATAAGTTATCTAGGGATTGTTATTCCACCAAGAGGCAGGGATAACTTATTCTAGTACTATTTGTTAATAGTGGAATAAGTCATCCCATCTTGTGTAACAAAATAAGAAACTAAGAGACACTAAAAATTTAATCCCATGTCTATTTTTTTTTATCCACAACACCAAAAGACCCCTAAAAGCTAAGCGTCAACCTAGACTCATTCCAATTCTTTAATTGCACTGACTACCCAAAAATCAAGGGGAAACAACTCCTAAGAGGAAAACAATAAATGCCTCTAAAAGGAAAGTCCAACCTAAACTAAGAATTTCACAAATCTAAACTACCGTAAGGTGCAAACGAGAATAAAAAAAATAAGAATATGGAAATTGTTGGGTATGTATCAAGAATTAATGGTAAATGGAGGGAAGATTAAAAGAGAGAAACTTGAAAAGTTGGTAACTTGAAGAGTTGGGAACTTTAAAAGTCCTCTTGTGCTTTTGTGAAAAGGCATTTAACCCTCATCGGTTGTGGAAAGAAAAACAGGAGAGTTTAAATATGAAAACACTCCTATTAATTGTTAAAAGGGTTGGAAATAGAGACCCCCTCACTCCGTCGTCCTCGCTCGGCTCGTCTACAGCTATGACTTCGGCTTCGAAAATTGATCGATCGAAAGATTATTTTTTGGACAAGTTTGTTTAAATTATTTAGTTAATTATTTATTTATTAAATTAAATTAAATTAAATGGTCAAAAAATTTTCAATTATTTATTTGAGATTAACCGAGGATTCGCGCGACCCATTTTATTTAAATCTTTTCCAGTTTTATTTGAATTTCCCACTATTTGGAAATGTCTTTTCTGAAAGGTTGCAACTTTCACGAACAACCAGGACCGTTTGAAAGGTTTCAAACTTTCATTAATGGTTGTGTAAATTATGAAAGGGTTGCAACCTTTCAGAACTTGTTCCTCTTTCCTATAAATACCATTTCTTCTTCAGAACTTTTTCTTACGAATTTTACTGATTTCTTCTTCTTCTTCTGCACAAACGTTTATTCATGTATTTTAATGTGGTTAAGTGGTTCGCTGACACTAGAGTTTTTGGTATCTATACTATGGTGATTGATATCATTTTATCCTTAGAGGACATATTCCAAATCAAACCTTGGATACTAGAGGGAAATAATTTCCTTAAGGCGACACTATGAATTCAATGAACTTGATCTTTTTCTTGTTCATATTTACAGATTCTTGTATGTTTACAGATTTTTGTTTTTTCTAAATTATTTTCTATTCATCTCTCTTACTGATTCATAAAAACTTTGGCAACTTCGTATTTCTATTAAGTTTTGTTGGAATCAGTAATTTTTTTTTCAAAAACAGACTGGTAACAAGATAATTGTAAATATTACAAAATATCCCAAATAACATTCAATAAATGGCAAATATTATTTAAGAAACCTCAATGGAAGAACAAGTTAAGTGTAAAATAGCCCAAAGAAAAATATGCACGCTTCAAAACTACTAAACTTGAGCCCTACTATATAAATCACCTCCGAGCACAACCATACGAGAATTTTTTAATTACAATGTCAATATGGACATTAAGACATAAAATTTTAAATAGTTAGTGAAAGACCCAAAAATCTAGTGAAAATGAGAAAGTGGGACCCACAAGAGGAATCCATTAAATTTGTGACTCCCCGAGGCTACCCCTTGATGTAAAACAAGACGTAGGATTGTGAGTGACCCCAAGCTAATCCTGCTGGCTTATCATATGAATACTTAAGGATTTTATGAAAAAAAGAAATCATACTCTGCTGAAGCTTAAACATGACATAAAGAAAATGAGGGGAATACCCTCTAAGTGTGGATATATAAAAAGTGAGAGTTCAGTTAAAATTGAATAATCAAACTCAACTAAAAACTCAATATAAACTATGCCTAAAAATATCCTTTAACTAACTAGAGATGTTGGGACATGCCCCAGCCAACTCTAGCAAAATTGAAACCAAACGATTGAAAATAGAATGATAACATGTCATTGTTGATACATTTGAACTACAAATCAGGATATGATCTACATTTGATCAGAATGTTGAGTTTATGAACCTCCATCACGAGAAGATGTAACACTGATGTACCTCAGAGTATGCGTCACTACATGAGTACTAAGCATATACAATAAGTCAAAACTAAAAAATAATATACATAACTGAACAACACAATGATATAATCTAAACACGAAGGAAATACTAAAATATACTAAATACTGAGCTAACTCAATTCAATGAACAAGTACAAACATGCTAAAATTGAACACTAAACTGTAACTAATAACCTGGTCAATGCATAAGAATCTTATAGTAGGAGCTAGTATTACCCAACATAAAACCACGAGAGCTATCCGAGGAGTTTAATGTATCACCCCATAAAAAGGAGCCAATATACGTTTTAAGTGTATAAAGGCATGACTTGTGAGATAAATAAAAATGTCTCCCATAGAGGGGACTTATCCTATGGGGGCATGTAGTTATGGGACTATGAACTACCATCTGATTATTTCGGTAACACATTATCATAATGAATTGATCAAAATTATGATATGCTAACTGAAAATGCAACAATAATGTACTGATAATGAAACATTCTTAACTGAGGAATGCATATCTTGATAAACTTATAACTTAGCAAGTGTAATTCATGAACTAAATGAATCTACTCGACTAGGATTTGAGTTTCATGGAAAACACTAAGCAACCATTCTTAAAACATTATAATCCGATTTGTATTCGTCTGAAAGCTAAATCACAACATAAATCTGAAAATTTAGAAACCCTAGGTCTAACATATTGAAGAGTATGAAGAATTTGATTGAATTCCTGGGACATAGTGAATGAAAGGAATTCACTAGTTAAATCCCACTTATGGGGTGACGAAATTCAGAAAGAAATCTTTCGAATTTGAGGCTTAAAATTAAGAATTTTTTTTGCATTCCTGGGGAGTTTTTGGAGTGTGAGTTGACTATAGTAAGTTCTAATTAAGTTACTATGCTAAAAATGACTAAAACGATGTAGTTTAGGGGTTAAACAATGTAGTTTAGGGGTCCAATGCATAGTGAAAAGGTTAAGCAACCCCTGACTTAAAAGATGTCGGGACAAACAACTGGACCGACAAGGGTCTCTTGACTGGCCTATAGTCTGACCTGTCAACCATAATTTTAGATTCCAGAGATATGGAATCTTAGGGTTTGAACCACGGCATGGACCACATATTTTAGTCCCACCTACAGTTTGTAGGTCCTGGCGCAGGTCAAACCTAAGACGAGTTTTGTCTGAGTTTTTGGGGCGGACTTCACGTGGCAAACCACTGACCCCACCTATGAACATTGGGTCACCCTACGACGTGGGTGGTGCCCATCGGTGGCACCTACAACTTCTGGTTTGTTCAAATCTTTTATTCTTGCATACATAGTGTTACATCATGTCCCCTTTGGGAACATTTTTTACGACACTCAAAATGATAGGTTAAACTAGAGCCTTGACGTGCATGCTAAGTAATGATTTAAGTAGGTTAGTTACTAAATGATTAATCATGTACTAGAACCCTAAGTGTAAAAGAATTTTTAAAGGTGCAGGGAGATAGGGTTTCAAGTCCATGGGCCAAGCCAAAAAAGGCAAGCCTAAGAAAAAGGGCCAAGGCTGCCCCAATGTGGCTAGAAACTACTCAGGGGTCCAAGGCCATTTTCATGCGCAGTAGTCTTGACCATAGTTCATGGAAGGGATCGTGAAGTCCCCTTAGGATTGTGTGAATCATGGAAACGAGTCCTAGCCACTTCCTAGGCACCACGACCCTCACCATGACTCATTTTCTTGACCACGAGGCGTGGAAAGTGTCTTGGTATTCCCTTGGCATTGTGGGAGGCTATGGTGCATGAGCCACTATTTATACACTACCTCACCACACCACGAGGTTCTTCACGACTCGTGGTGGCCACCGCGATCAATGGTTCCACCCGTGGTGGTAAGTCAAAATAAGAAGAGAAGGTGCTAAGGCAAGGCACCCTTCACGAGCCATTTCACGACTTGTGTCAAAGACTACAAGCCATGGCAAAGCTCGTGGGGTTGCCTTGGCCTTTTGAGGAAGTCACAAGTTGAAGAGGCTAATTCCTCAAAGACCACTACAAAAAAAGCTCAATTTATGGAGGTTATTTTGTCAATTTGTGGCGTTTTAAGGACCCCACAGACTAAATTGTGGCAATTTTTTAAAACGCTACAATTACTCTTGCCACGAGCATATCTGTAGCGGTTTTAGTAAACCTCCACGACCCCCCCCCCCCCCCCCCCCCCCCCACAAAATCAGTAATAAATTTGTGGAGGTTTTCTTGTATCAATTTGTGTTAGTTTAAAACCTTGACAATATGATCCCAATATTTTAAATTTTTATTTTCGTGGATTTAAAAAAATTTCGTGATATAAGATCAATAATACATAATTTGATGTCTTACAAAATGACAATTATTTAAATAATAAAAATGAAATTTGATTTACAGTATCCTTAAAAATAATATAAATAAGTAATTTTATTAAATAACACACTTAATGTGAATCAAATTTGATTAAAAAAAATTTATGTTTATAAGTTTCACAAGTTCAAAGTCATGTGAAATAAAAGTAATACAAACTTGAAACTTGTGTATAATAGCTTCAAAATTACAATTTAAATCATAAGAAATTCACAACAAATAATTATTAAAAAATTCTATAGCATTTGTTTAGTGATTTAGGTTGTTGTCACTCAATCTCTTATCTAAGGTGAAGTAAGCTCAATCTCCGCATCAAGCTGAAACAAAAAACAAATTATATGTAATTAGGTAGATATATATTGATACATATACATATTTTTGTAAGTCTTGAAAAAAGATCAAACTTTAATTCATTCTAAAAGGAAATTCATATACAACTTTAGTTTGAAAAAATTTATAAAATTATGGATGAGAGAAATTTATTTTTGATGTCTCAAATACACACTATTGTGAATAATAACGATTTCATGATTATTTCTACGAAAATAAAAGCTAGGTGTATGGATAGGAAAATACATATTTTTAAGTTACACTTAAATTGATCACAATCTCATATGCGAAGTTATCCTTTAATTTGCAATTAGTCAAATCCAATCAAGAATAAAACTATTACCTAATCAAAAATAAAATTGAAGCTTCCCTGAATGAATTATAAGTCGACTACAAATAACTTTACGATGAACTGAGAATTTAAACAAATCCTTATGTAAAGACACTATTCATTAGGTTTAACAACATGTAAAATACAAACTATGTACAAATTAAATTATATTATAAAATTCTAATGTGGATCATCAAACTCACCTTACAAAAATCAATATTGATATGCAAAAAATTATTTTACTGTCTATTTCGTTGTGCATAACCTACAAGAAAATAAATTAATTAGCAAAAAATTAAAATCGACACTCACCTCAAAAATTACCTGAAAATGAAGTAAAAAAAGAATTTGATATGAAGGGAAAGAGGAGATCTGAGAATTTGATAGAAAAGTAACAAGTTAAAGAGGGAAAATGATATGGGTGTGGTAGTGTAACGTGGGAAGGGGTGGGAAGTGGGGTAGTTATTTGGCTTGTTTGATAATTTTAAGGAAATTAGTGGGGAATTTTGGTTTTAGGTCTATTTTTAATGTTTTGGAGGGGAAAATAATTACTACTATTTATTTTTGATGAACATAACAAGCTTTTTCTTTTTAATGTTTATTAACAAGTAACTAATTAATTAGTTTGACTTTTATATTAAACAAGCTCAAGTAAAGTTAAAATTTAAGCAAAAATATAATTAATGAATAAGACTATATAAGATATATTAATACAAATTATAGTACTACTATATATAAGACAAAACATCGATGTGAAATTGGATAAACAAAGTAGAAAAAATATTCAAGCTTATCTTAATACATTAAACTAAAGGATCAAAAATTACAATCGAATTAAAATGAAGAAGAAGAATGTGTGTATATAAAGAAATTAACGTTCAACATTAATTGTTATATATCATATATATATATATATATATATATATATATATATATATATATATATATATATTTATAAAATATTTTGAAAAGTAACAAAATAAAATTTTGGGGGTCGATAATCGTCACAAATTATTCTAACTTAAGATGATTTACTAACCTCCTAAATAAAACTACCACAAAAAGATTTATATTATGAGGGTTAGATGTAACGACCTGCTTAGTCGTTTTGAGCAGCAGATTTTATTTCTGGAAAAACTGTCTGAGACGACGTATCCCACGACGGACCGTCATGGGTACGACGGACCGTCGAGGGTGTCTCGTTCCAAAACACTTGGAATTCTTATATTTGAGTGCTGAAATCGACTCTCTGAAGGTTGTGACGAACCTGCAGGACGGACCGTCACAGACACGACGGACCGTTGTGAGGTTCCGTTTCAAAACACTGCAACTCTTGAGAATTGGGTACTGGGAGCAATTCTCTGTCCGTCGTGACGGAAGTGCAGGACGGACCGTCGTAGGCACGACGGACCGTCTCAGACTCATCAAGGAAATTGAGTCTCTGAAGGTTGTGACGAACCTGCAGGACGGACCGTCCGCCGGTCAACACGGGCCGGTCCACATTATGCGTAATGCCCATCTGGTCAGGAATTGTCTTTTGGCGAAGTTTTAAATGTTGCTTTTCTTGACTATTCAGCTGACTATACTTGACATGAATTTCTTGGTTTTCATCTTCATTGAACTCAACCTAATCATTTGTGGGTGTTAAATGAGATAACCTTTAAGTTAATTAGGGGGTTAATTCCCTCATCTTTTATACTTAATTATTTTAATTAGGGAAAAAAAAAGAGGTTTTGAAGAAGAAAATAGAAAGAACAAGGAGGAAAGTAACGATCGATATAGAGAACAACAACTGAAGAGGAAACAAAAATCTTTGAGTATGCTTTGCTTTATCAAGAATCCTTGTGAAGGTAGGTTTAATTGGGTTTTGATACTAGTCGTAGTAACTCTTAATAGTGAATGATATTTATATTGTTAAGTATTGTAAACCCTTCTATATGGCTGTATTGTAAGTGCTTGCATGATGTGATATGTGGCTTGTGATAAAAAATAAGCATAATGAAGCTTTATTAATCCAAAAATCGTTGATAAACACCTAGATTCACATGTTATTGAATGATGCCTTGGTAATAAAGAAGGCTTTGATGAATTGATAAAAGATGTTATTGGATCGGAGGTCCGTTCGACACAATAGTATTAGGGGATCGGGTGTCCTACCGACAGGCTAGAATTAGGGGACGGGAGTGTCATCCACTTTCCGACACATAGTATTAGGGGATCGGGTGGTCACGACCGACACTAGAATTGGGATCGGAGTGTCACGTACCGACACATAATAATTAGGGATCGGGTTTCACGAACCGACACGTAGAATTAGGGATCGGAGTGTCACGTACCGACACATAGTATTAGGGGATCGGAGTGTCACGTTCTGACACATAGTATTAGGGGATCGGTGTCACGAACCGACACGTAGAATTAGGGGATCGGAGTGTCACGTTCCGACGTAGAATTAGGGGATCGGAGTGTCACGTTCCGACACATAGTATTAGGGGATCGGGTGTCACGAACCGACACGTAGAATTAAGGGATCGGAGTGTCACGTTCCGACACATAGTAGTAGGGGATCGGAGTGTCACGTACCGACACAAGAGGAAGAAAGATAATAAATCTTGAGAGATGTTTATATACTCAATGTAATGAACCTAATTCCCAAATGAGTGTGGTATTGAGGCTTGAGTCCTCATGGATGAACTTGGTAGTACTTATTGATGATTATAGTACTTGTTGCTACATGTTGAGTATTGTAGTTGATTTATGATATGAACTGATATATACTGTTTTCTATTTTGAGTTGGCCGATGATACCTACTCAGTACTTGTGTTTTGTACTGACCCCCTACTTGTTGTTTCTTTCTTTGTTATTTGGGGAATGCAGCAAACGTACCGTCGTCTTCAACTCAGCAGCAATTCTAGCCAGTCTTCACTACACCGGATTTCAGGGTGAGCTAATGCTTCTAGCTTGGACTGGATCTTCTCTTCAATGTCTTGATGCCTTGAACTTCCGGCATGGACTAGCCTTTTATTTATTTTAGCTTCTTAGATACTTTTAGATTAGTAACTTGAGGATAGATATTCTTGTGATGATGACTTCCAGATTTTGGGGATAATGAGTTTTAAGTCTTCCGCTTTGTATTTTTGTTCAATATGTTGGGGTTTTAGATTGGTTGGTTCGCTCACATAGTAGGATAAGTGTGGGTGCCACTCGCGGCTCGATTTTGGGTCGTGACAGATAGAGTTTCCCTTCTCCATCATTCTCATATCGTGCCATAGAACTTAATTCTATAAGATCTCTCTCTTATGTTTTCTTGTCTGGTCGTCTTTTAGATATGGTTGCTTGGATGAGATTGCTCTATGCTTGAGGGAGAAAAGGTGAGTTTAAATGCTTATCTTTGTTTTATGGTTTGAATGAGTATGTGTGAAGGTGACACTTGTCCTTATTTGATGATGTATATACTAGCTAAGGCGACTTGAAGGGTTAACTAGACTTAGGTAGGGGTATGGGACTCTACCTATGTCTTGCACTAGTTTTCCTTGATGGAGACCTTAGGAGGTTAATACTATGTATGTGTACGATAATAAATGTGAATGTCTTTATGAGGTTATCCCTATATTTGTAAACATGTAATTAGCCTAGTGTGCTAAAGATATGGAGTTATCCATGCATGAAGGTTATAGATGTGTGGAGTATGGTGCTAATTGTAGTTCTTGTTGGGTTACTTGGTTTAGTAAAGTTATGGAGCTTTACTTGATCATTTCACATGTTAAATCTATGAGGATTATGATTGGTTATGTTACCTTGTTATGTATGAAATATCTCTTATTTGATGATGTGATGCCAATTATGGCAATATATGAAGTCTTTGTGAAATAAGCAAGTGATGTCGAATGATGTAGGTCGTGATATAGTTGAAGCATGCAAGAAGTTATAGTGGTTAAAGTGAATTCTCTTAAATTGTGTATCCCTATATGGTTTTGTATGATGGTAGCCAAATATTAGGATTTGAACTTGGATTGTTTAATAACTACCTATGGAGGTATGCTATCCTATGAGTGTATGTGATTAAAAGTGTGCATTGTTTTTCCTTTGTATATAAGTGGTACTTGAGGAGTTGCTAGTATAAATTGGAGTCTTTTGTAGAGACTTGAGTTGTAAATATAGTATGCATGCTTATGAAGGATGAGATGGTAAAGCTTTGTATTTTATAATTCCATACTTGTTCCATCAAATGTCTAAATGTTGCACTTTTGGGTAATTGGAAGCATGCTCTCCCTAAAGACTAGACAACTTATTGTATCATGTTTGTAGAACTTACTAAATTGCCATTTGATTTGATGTTGTTGAAAAATGTGTAGAATTTATGAATATGAACATGATAAGGAATGTGGAAAAGAATTTTCTATTTAAATTAAAGGATGAGAATCTTATGACATGATGAATCGTAGAGTTAATTCTAAACTTCTTGTTGTGTTATGAACTTCCTTGTTGTTTCCCACTAATGATGTATGGCCTTAGTGTCTATTGCATTGTAGGAAGACCTTATGTGAATAGAATAGTATGATCAAAATTGATGGTTGAGGATGATTTGTCGAAATTGATAAGGTTTAGAATGCCTTGGTGTTGCTAAATTGAATTAATGAAAATTTCCTCTAAAGTAGTAATCACTTTAAGTGATGAATATGAAGGTTGAGTAATTGAGATCCTCTATATGTGGGTTAAGTTGCTCTTAATTTGTGTTTACCCTAAGTGGGGGATGATGTTTGAGTAGTGAGATTGTAGAAATTGTCTACATTGTCCTTCCATTCTTACTTGAATTGGAAAATGTGAATTCTTAGTATGCTTGATCATGAAAATAGTATTGCATAAAGTGTGAATTGCATGATATTTATATGATTGGTATGAATTGATTGACATCATATTAAAGATATGGTGAAATTTCAAAAGAACATGAAAAGAAATTTTTGATAAAATCCATGTTTTCTCTTGTTGACTTGCATATTAATGTGCTAATTGGGAAGTTGACCTCATGAGGTAAGACAAGGAACTTGGTGATAGTCACTTGTAGGTTAAATTTTTTAGCCTTGTAATGGGAGTTGAGTCTCTTTTACAATGAAATATGTTGACTCTCTTGAAACATTTTAGTTACTTGATGATTTGAAATGCAAAATTGTAGGCTCATTTTGAAAGGTGAAAGCATGTTTTGCTAAGAGTACATGTGTGTGCCTATAATTTGAGTTATTTTTCCAAAATGAAGCTTACTATAAGGGTGAGTATTATGTTAAGAAAAGAAATTTGTGAAATGACTTCCTATTTTGTTGTGATATATTTGGTGTGACTTACCATTTAGACTTCACTAGGAAGAAAATTATATGCATGTCTTGGCTTGAAAGTTGAGATTTCTCATTTTTAAAGAAATTGATCATGTTATGATTAGGATAAGGATGTTCTCCCATGAACATGAAAAAGAACTTTTGTGTTTGATGCATTAAAGAGTGAGTGAGTAATGGTTTTGCTTGCTTGTGTGCATCGAGTGCTAAAATGATTTGATGATATTTTAAATGTTATTAACTGCTCTTATGTGCATTGAAGTCCTTGATGTGATTAAAGAGTCCTAAGTGTCATTCGAGGACGAATGTTCCCAAGTGGGGGATATTGTAAGACCTCGAAAATGAGATAAGGTGTCTAGAGCCTAACATGTTCGTCTTAATGTTATAAGGTCCTAAAATGCCTTATTATGTTATATATAGGCAGTGTGCAAAGTTTGAAGTGATTTGGAAGTCGAACGTCAAGGGACGTCCAAGACGTTCAACGAATAGTCGCTTATGTTCCTCATGTGTGTATGCATGCTTAAATTGTATGAACTGAGTTTCATAAGTCTTGAAATTGTTTTAAATGATGTTTAATGTTATTGTATGAAGTTTCGTGAAGTTTGGAGGTCAAACGCCCAAGAACGTCCAAGGCGTTCGAAAGATTGCCCCTAAGACGTTCATCGTATGTCATGTTGGGGTCAAGGCTGTTTGGACGTCTTGTAGGTGTTTGTTTTGGATGAAACTTATGTGGAAGGTCTATAACATGCTAAGGGTTGTAATCGCGTTGGAAACATCCGGGTACGACTTCTAAAGGGCCCCACAAGAGGCTCCAAAAGAAGGACCCCAAAGCTGCCTTGACACTGCCTGGGCAGTGTCCCTTGACGGACCCAACGACGGATCGTTGGTCCCCCAACGGCCCGTCGAGCAGGTCTCGTCGAAGGTAACTTGACTTGGGCAGGACTTAATCCAAGATTTTGGCTAAGTCATGGGCGACGGAGGGCATGACGCCCCGTCATGCCCATGACGCCCCATCGAGGCCCACGTCGCGAGTGCCTGCAGGTTTGGCTGCCTGCGTGCTGCCACTTAAAGGGGTGAATGGTAAATTCACCCCACGTCCTAACCTGACTATAATAGGTTTATTTAAGTAATTTTATATGTATATAAGTCATCCAAAACGTGATCAACCCATTCCCAAAATCCTCTCACATGTTTAAAGCCTTTCCCTCCAAAAATGTTCTCTCTAAGACCACCATTGTTGGTGACGCTCAAGAGCTGCTTGGAGATGGAGTTTCTATGGATGAATCATGAAGTTTACAGGTTTTCATGTAGATAAAGGTATGGCAATCATTCATCTTCAAGTAACCTTTCACTTGAAGAGTTCTTCTCAATGTTTTTCAAAGAAATCTTATGATCAAGTTTCCAATCTTCCAATCTAGCCATGGGTTCTTTCTCAAAACGTTTTTAATGATTAAATCATGATGAATTGAAGTTAATACAATGGTTTTAATGTGTTTTCACTCCAATTGCATGATGAACCCATGTTCCTTCCAAAATTGGTTTAGCTCTTGCATGGGCTTTGTGATCTTGACTTGTTATCGATTGAATTATGATTCCCTTACGTTGAAGTGATTGTATATACTGTTATTTACATGAATTTATGTTGAATTGATGTTGAATGATCCATGAGGATCAATGTATGAAGATTTGAGCATGTTTAGCCTAGTTTCTATAGTTCACTGTAACATTGGCTTTCTTATGATCTAAAGTGAATTTCGATTAAGTTGGGGTTCTTGTAGCTACTGTTTTAGGTTAATACCATGGTTGAATTGTGGATATAAATCATGTATGACCAAAGTAGAGAAGTCTTGGTTTGAATTAATCTAGGTTCTTCTTGTCTATGAAGTTGTAACTTGTGATCTTGACGTTAGGATAGTCGCTATAGGAATTGATTATGGTTAATGTCTATAGCTGCTGCCTATAATTAAATATGAGGATGAATTATATGTAATTAATACATTATGGGTCAATTCATGATAGGTTGAATTTGATTAATCTATGTAAATTTACTTTCCATGAACTCCCTATATGAAGCATGGTTGTATCGACCTTATTGGCAAATTATAGTAGTGTCTCATCTAGATTATGATTTCATTAGATACTTCCTTAGGGTGATATGATTCATGAAATATGACCTATAATCCATATGAATGAAATTAACGATCTATGTTCTTCTACTTTCTTAGTATGTGATATATATGTTATGGTATAATCATGTAGTGACTTGTACATGGTTTCTTATATGTTTAAAGTACATTTAGCTACTGCCATATATGTGTTTTATTGATGAATAAGGTGTATTGATCAATGATGATCAAAGGGTGAGAATTGGGTAAGAATGCTTATTTCCTTTACTGTTCTACTTCTCTATTCCTTTATAGTAATGTTGATGAAGCCTTGTATGGCATTGTGTGGTATGGTCCACTTATAGTGGCGGTGTTTACTTTATTGTCATTATATATGTGTTGACTATGGCCTTGAAGGCATATTGATGAACTTATGAACATGTGCTTAAGATGATACTATGAGAAGATTATGCTTACTTTCCTATTCTAGTTGTGAAATAGGTTGTGTGGCTATTTCATGAGCATGTGTATAACCATGTTAGGGTAAAGTATAGGTGCTTCCATTGATGTGTTAAGATGGTTAATAACCCCTTACCTATGTACCCCTTATATGGAAGTGTAAATAGCTAAAGTTAGGAGTCTTGATTATAAGGTATATATTGTCTTGTCTCCTATGCTATCATGTGTTGTGTGTTATGTGCTTGGAAGTGTAATGTGGTCTAATAGGGTGGATGACTTTAGAAGTTATTGATAGTCATTATGTGATCATGTTGGTCAATGTACACACACTCTCACTTACATGCATATTACAAGTAGTATAAGTCATAGTGTCTAAATGAAAGGTAGTTCTCATATTCACTAGTGCCTACTACTATGCATATTAAGGTGATGTTTATGAATGTATGATTTATATTCCCTTACTAGGATTACTTGATAGGTGTACTAGTATGGGCAAGGGTATGGGACCTTGTCTATGCATTGCACATGTGTATCTTGATAGGATAGTTCCTAGGTTTGGTTCTTATGCATATGAAGGATGATTATATGAACATGTTATGAATATGATATAATGAAGTATGAATGCGTATAGTGTCTTAGTAGGTTTATATGAAAGTATTACTCATATAGTTATGCCTATACACTTATGCATTGATATATGAATATGTGTGACCTTATCTGTTATGTGAAAGGTTTGCTCACATCTAAGTATACACTCACACACATGGATGATCTAGTTAGTGAGAGGGGCCTTGTTAGGGGTGCCCAAGAATACTCCAAATCTAGATAGGTGCTTGAATATGCTATAAGCATATGAATGATGACTATCCTAAGATTATGTTTTTATAAACAAACGTAATGAAGGCTTTTCAATAAAGGGAACTTAGCCTAGCACCGAGGAACTTGAATATGAGGGAGTGACACTTTCCAACATAGGAAAGGTAGGGTTCACTACGGTCCTCATGTGAGTAGTGACACTTTCTTACATAAGAAAGGTAGGGTTCATTACGGTCCTCACGGGGTGGATAGCCTCATGACCCAACATAGGGTGTAGAGTTGATATTTCCATGAATTCCCCAAGTTCCATAAACTATGTTGCCACCATAGGGTACTAGCTAGTGGATTTCCACCTAGATAGCTATGTCATGTTCGGTTCTACTTTGGCTGGTAGATCCACCTTCCATCGGTGTAAGGTTTTATGACATCGGATTCCATGATTAGCACCCATGGTCTATGTCGGTTAAGGTTATGGTTTCCCTAAAGGTAAAATGGACAATGGAAGTAATTGAATAGGATCCTAACTAGGAGGACGTAAGGTAAGTTACTTAGGATAGGTGGAAGTAATGAACCCATCTAGACATTGCACAAGTGACTCCTTAGGAAGTCTTAGGAAGGTACCTTAATAGATATGATTATGTATGTGTCCTTTATGTATGATATTGTAGTCTTGGTTTGACTATGATTATATGGTACTATACTTCTATGATGGCATGTGTTGTCTTGTGTAGATGCTATGTATGGTATTCTCTTATGTTCCTAAGGTGATGCATTGCACCAAGTATCCCTAAAGGATTACTTAGTAAGCAAATGAATTGAAAGAAAGAGATTAATGTTAAGGAGAGTGAGTTCACTGTAAAGTGAAATCTATTTTTACTTAAATTCTATATGTGCTTTTCTATGATGTTTGGCCTTTGATTGTGTTTCTATGAAGTATGTGGATGATATAAATGCTATTGATAAAGGTTTTATGATGATTTACTCAAAATGGCATGAAGTATGATTTCAAAGGAAATGTCCCTTTTAAATGCATGTTTTTGCATGGTTGTCATACTTAGTACATTCTTGTGCTAATCCCATTCTTCTTTACTTTTTACACAAAGTGTAGGTTAGGGAATGTTTAAAGCAGATCTATGATTGAGGATCTTGATAGGTGATTTCTCAAGCTCAAGGAAAGGAATCCTTAAGTTCAAGGATGTCCTACTAATGTCTTTAATGTAAAGTCTTTAAATATTGTATAGTTATGTAAGGTGTCGTATGGGCCGTGTCCCTAATGTATTCTAAAGTTATTGAGTCTAAGATGGCAAAGAGACTTAGAGTCTAAATATGTATTATGACTTATGTTTTATATATATATGATGTGATGTTTCTAGCATATGATGTGCTATGAAAAGTTTTAAATTTTCCACTAAATTTACTATGCCAATGCAATGAATGATATGAGAGGCTTTTCTTAGACCTCCGAGAGGTCGACGACACCGGTTACAATCCAAGATTGTACCCTATCTTCTAGGGTATGCTTTTGGGTTGTGACATCGTTACCAAACGTTTGGACCCTTTGTACTACATACTACCTATACAAGGTCTCTTTACAAGTTTTGGACTCTATTTGACACCTCAAAACCTTCACCAAACATGGGGACGTAAACTAGTTCAAATTAGCTAGTTTTCGGACGTCAAGGCCTTTATTAGTCGTTTTGGCTCTAACCTTTTCCAAATGAGTATATTACATTAATATAGGTCTGTAAACATCAGTTTAAATATTATTTAATAGATTAAGCTTTAGTCTAAGTCATGATTTTCGGAGTGTTATATTTTTTCTGTAGGAATGATTCTGTAAAAAAAAACTCTTTGTATGTGTGTATTGAATGATTTTTTTTCTGTTTGCTGATTTTTTTTGTTTTTGATTTGCTGATTATTATTTTTTACGTACATGTGGGTGTTTTTCTCTTTTTTTTCTTTGGGAAGTATATGTTCATATATATATATATAGTAGTATTTGTGTGTATCGTTTTGTGCAGAATGAGGGGTGGCGAGTGGTATGTGGGTTTGTGGTGTGAGGGAGTGTTGTAGGGGTTGAGGGGAGTGGACGAAAAAGGGTAAGGTGAGGTGAAGTTGGAGTAGTGAGATCAGGTTTTTTTTAATACTATAATATAATATATTTTTTAACAACCATCACACTATATTAATGCATAGAAAGGTTCAAAGAGTTAAAGGATGCAATCGCATCACTTACAATCCATCTAGGGAAAGTAGAAAGCCAAACAACTTTGTGTACTAACAAAATAGAAAATTTTGCTAAATTATGTGCTACCAAATTCCAAGACCTTGGAATATGCATCACATTGACCACTTCAAAGTTTTTCATAAGGTTCCAAATATCTTCACAAGTAGTCTCTATCTCCCATGAGACTATAGTTCTTTGTAGTACCATATCCACCACATTTTTTGCATCCGATAAGATTTGCACCTTTTTCCACCCCTTTTCTCTAGCATTCTCCATCGCCATGCGAATTGCAATCGCTTCAGAAGTGATGGCTTTCCCAACGTATTGAATTGGGGTGCCAAAGGCATGAAGCAGGCTACCATAACTATCCATAGCCGTCAGGCCAATACTTGTAGTCTTCTTTTACTTCTGTACACTAGCATCTGCAAACACAACAATACCATCTTGTGCCATAGTTAGATTTCTATAATCATTACAAGCAGGTATAACTCTAGGGGAAGATGGAGGGATCAAATTTCTTTCATACTCATGAAAATCAAACAGAGCTTTGTTAACAATATCCTTCGGATCAACAATTTCTCCATTGAAACACTTTGAGTTTCTAGCCTTCCAAATTTGTCACATAATAGAAATACTTAATTTAATCATCTCCATAGAGTCAGGATAATTTTTAACATTTGTAAAAAGATCATTCCACCAACCAGCAAAATCCACAATATATTCTAAGCTAGGCCAATTAATGGGGCAAATGTTCAAAACTAATTGAGCACTGGGACACCTAAAAAGCATGTGGTCAATCGTTTCATTCTCAAGTCCACAACCCTTACACACTCCACAAATATGCCTCAGTCTCCTAGAAATTATGTGGTTGACCGGTAAAACATTCAAAATGCATTTTTGAATAAAGTGTTTATGCTTGTTTTTAATGTTCATAGACCACAAAAACTTCCAGAATTCTTTTGAGAAAGATTGATTAATAGATTGGGCTCTCTCGTTACTCACTTTTTCACAACTAATCATTTCCCTCGCTAAGTGGTATCCTAATTTAACCTCATACTTCCCAGACTTGGTATGGTGCCATATAATCTTATTGGAAGAGCCTGTGGTTGAAATAGGTATAGAGATTATTGTATGGAAATCATTTGGGAAGAAATACTTCTGAAGATCATCCAATTTCCATGTATGGGTATTTTCCTCTATAAGATCTTTCACTCTTAACTCGACATCTATTTGAGCAAGCATCTGACTATGTTTGAATCCAAGGATCTGTCCACACTTTAATACAATCTCCAGAGCCTACCCTCCATCTAATGCCCTTTTGTAAGAGATCTCTAGCCCAAATAATGCTTTTCCATATCCAAGAACTATTGGATGAACAAGTGGCTTTAAGGAAGGAATTTTGTGAAAAATATTTACTTTCAGGATTCTAAAAATTAAAGAATCTTCTTCGGTTAAAATTCGACAAACAAGCTTTGCCAACAATGCGTGATTAAACGACTTTAAATCTCTAAATCCTATTCCCCCTTTAAACTTAGCTAAACATAGATTCTCCCATTTTTCAATGTGCATCTTTCTTTTATCCTTATCATGCCCCCACCAAAAATTAGAGAAGATAGTTGTAATCGCTTTACATAAGGAGTCCGGAAATTGAAAACATGATAACGCATAAGATGGAATTGCAGATAATACAGATTTAAGCATCACTTCTTTTCCTGCTGGACTTAGGAAGTTATTTTTCCATCCTTAAATTTTGGATTTCACTTTATCTTTAACAAACTCTAGCATTTTTTTGTTAGATCTTCCAACTACCACAGGCAGACCCAAATATAATCCTAAGTTATTCCATTGTAGATGTCCTAACACTTCATTAATACTATCTTTATCAATATCAGAACAATTTTTACCAAAGAAAATAGCTGATTTAGTAAAGTTTACCTTTTGTCCCAAACACTTCTCATAAGTTTTTAACATTTCAGAGATTATTTGAGCGTTTTGGATAGTCGCCTTACAAAATATAAATGAGTCATCAGCGAAAAATGAGTGATTAATTGTAGGACCTCCTCTATTTAAGCTTAACCCTTGTATATCCCCACATATTTCCGCATGATTTAAGAGTCTAGAGAGACCTTCAGCACATAAAAGGGAGAGATATGGAGAAAGTGGATCTCCTTGCCTTAATCCTCTAGTAGGTTTCACTCCTTCCGCTATGTCCCCATTAATATTAAATCTATACATTGGGGTGGTGATGCATTGCATAATCCAATTAATAAAAGTTTCATGGAAACCCATTTTAGCAAGTAATTTTTGAATATAAATCCAATCAACTCGATCATAAGCTTTAGCCATATCTGGCTTAAGGGCCATATATTTTTATTTTCCACGTCTTTTATTTTTAAGAAGATGAATGAACTCATGTGCTAGGATAACATTATCTACTATTTGTCGTTTTCCAATAAAAGCAGATTGATTTGGAGAGATAATATTGGGTAGGTAGACTTTCAGTATTTCTACTATGTGAAAAATTGTGAAGTAAGTCTTCTCGAAAAGGTGATAGCGGACAAACAAGTTAGTGTGTTAGGGGTGAAAAATACAATGACGTTTGTTTGGGGAAGTCCTGTAGGACTAAAAGTCTTACTGGTAGGGAGGAATCTGTCTCAGTTTATTTTTCGATACAAAGACGACATGAAAAAAGTATTGTATGGAACACCATGGCTTTATGATAAATATTTGCTGAACATTCATCAATGGCAACCAGAACTCCATACTAAGTCTCACATATTTAATATATGTGAGATTTGGCTCCAAGTCTGGAACATACCACTACATTGGATATCCTATGAAGTAGGCAGTAAGATTGGACATGCACTCGGGGGTACGTCTGATGTCTCTATACCTGAAAATGGAAGCAAGGAGGGTCGCTACATACGTCTAAAGGTCTTAATGAGTATCAACAAGCCCCTACCTCGTGGGAAATTAAAAAAGATGGGTTCGGAGGGAAAATGGGTAGAATTTTGATATGAAAATTTGCCATATGTTTGCTACTATTGTGGGATTCTAGGCCATAGAGAAAAGTCATGTATTATTCGGGAGGAAGATGTACGAAATGGTAATGTTAAGAGATATCAATTTGGCATATGGATGTGGGCTAAAAATCACAGATTTGCCGAAATAATCCAAGACGACAAGGTAATCAGAATGTGCTCTCCCATGGCCTCACAAATATCAAAGGTAAGAAGATTATGGATTGTGTCAAAGGTACTGGATCAAATGAGTTACCAATGAATAACAATGGAGGGGATACAAAGAGGGATACTGAAAACAATAATAATCACCCGTCCTTCGCGCCACACAAATTCTTTGAGAATTTAAAGAAAGTACCTCTTACGAAAAGAGCTAAATCGGCTGAGTAGAAAACTAATGATACAGTTCAAGGGACTGCTCGTGTAGTTTACTATGATATGAAAAATGATGATGACAGCGACCCGTTATATGCTGTATGTCAGGAGGAAGGACAGCCAAAACTACAAAGCACGCTGATCCAGATTGAGAATAATATGTTAATTGAAAAACATATGTCAATGAATGGATCGTCGTCTCAAAAATTGCAGCAGCATGTTGAACCGGAAGAACCCGTTTTTGCCGACACGATAGGAGGCAGAGAAGCACGAGAATATTATTGGTTAGCAAAGATGGACTTGGGAGATACGTTTGATCATGATGATATTGATAGATGGTTCAATAAACAAAAAGAGGCAGAAGCAAGACTACAAGATCCGAATGTTACTAACCAAATGATGCAAGAGAATGCTGCAAAATTGGACACTAAAACTCAGCAGGTATTCTCTACTCCACAAAAAATGTGTAAGGATACATCTTCCATAATAGGGACAACAAAAATAGCTAATGATCCAACTTTGAAAAATGTTATTTCTAAACAGAATGTTACTAATAAAGTAGCTGAAAATAGGAAGAATAAGAAACATATGGCAAGAGGGAAAAAATTGCAGATGGTCACAAGGTGTAAGACCCCGAAAATGACTTTGTTTAACTAGAGCGTAACATGTTGGTAATGGTGGTCTAAGTTACTAATGTGGTCTATAATATGGTATAGAGGCAGTATCTAAAGTATTAGGTGCATTGGAAGTCAAACGTCAAGGGATGACTAAGACGTTCGACGACTAAGTCACCTAAATGCCTCATATGTGGCTTTATGTGTTTATATGTGATTCATGAGGTTTTAAGGTCCTTAAATGAGTTATAATAGCATGTATAGGCAGTGTGTCAAGTTTCGTGAAGTTTGGAGGTCAAACGTCCAAGAACGTTCATGAAGTTCGAAAGATATGCCTTGAAATGACCTTGTGTGTCTAGGCATGTTTCGTCGAGTTTTACATGTTTGTTTTGGATGAAATTTATGTGAGAGGTGTTAAACTCATATAATATCGTATTTGGGTTTGAAACGTCTGGGAAATTATCGCCAAGGACCATCCAAGGTTCCTTGAAGAAGGACCCAAGTTGGTGGCTAAAACTGCCAAAAGGCAGTCCACCTACGGAGGGAAATCGACGGCCAGTGGCCTGGTCGACGCCCCGTAGGTGGTGGGAGTCATTGGATACTTAGCCTAGGAGTCTAAGCTTCCATTTTCCAGGCTCTGACACAATCGACGGTGTACAACACGGTCCGTAAGTGGGCTTACACTCCGTCGGGTACGTCGTTTATGAGCCTGTGCCTGCGTGCAGCTCACTGTTAAGTGAGGGGTGAAATGGGAATTTCACCCACTTCAAAATAAGAGTATTGGCGGTTTATTAAGGGTATATTGGGTATTTAAATGTGTATATAAGTGTTTAACACTTAGAATATTTCATTCTTCTAAAATCAAAACCCCCAAATCCCTTAAGAAATCCCAAAGACTCCATTGAAGTCCAAATCAAGGAACATCTTGGAGGTGACGTTTTAAGTGGAAATTCTTCATCAAAGTGAAGAATTAGCTTCATTGAGGTATGTCTTTTGATCCTTGAAACTCATTCATCAAGGAGCCCAACTTTCAAAGATGTTTTGAAAGTTTTCAAAAGGTGAATTGTCCAATTTTATGATTCTACCATGGGTTCTTGCATTAATGGTTTTCAAACGTCTATTATGGATTAGATTGATGTTGTATTGATGATTTTAACCTAAATTACCTATGAACCCATGTAATTGATGAACCTAAGATTTTGACTAAATGATGGGTTACTTGATATTGGCTTAATGTTGATGAATTCATGTGTAGTTTCTTACGGGCTTTCTATTGATGTAAGAATTATATTCAATTGTTATCAAATTGGTATTGGATTGTTGAATCTATGTTGAATTGGTTTAGATTTCATTGATTTCTATAATTGTGTATTGAATTGGTGTTCATGGCCATGGGTAAGGGCCTTATGATGTTGAATTGGGTGATTTGGTGTTGGCTTGAAGTGTTGATGATGAAGTGGTGGTACGCTGCCCTATTTCTTCTTATTCAATGTTAATTATACTTCAATTATGTTATAATTGGTTTGGTCCACCTTTGGTGGCAGTGCTATGTGAATTGATGTGGCCTTGTCGGCGTTACTTTCTAGTATATTGATGATCATGGCCTTGTCGGCACTACTTGAACTTATATGTCTAATTGTGTAGTTGATTTGATGATGTGTGATCATATCTACCTATATGTGAAGGTATGTGTTAGACTATTGATACTATCTAGGTAATCATGTTATGTTATGGCTATGTGTTAATTATGTAGTCTTAGAGTTGGATCATGGTTGTTTCTAATTTGGCTATATGAGTCTCAAATGGTTAATTTGATAGTGTTAAGGTAATGAATAGATTGACTTAATAAGGTTAAGGGTCATGTTTAAGGGTCTAAAGAAAGATAGGCTATATGTGTTAAAATGGAACTATGTTGTGTCTTGTTTAGGTAGACTTGTGTCCCTTACTTAATGCTTAAGTGAATATGTGATGTCTTGATTTAGGAACCTAAAGGTTCTTAGTCTTGAATAAATGAATATAGGTGAGACCTTGCATAATGATACGAAGGTCATTCGTGTGGAACCTTGAACCAAGTGGTAAGGTTATAAATCGTGAAGTAGTTAGCTATAATGGTATCCTTCATGTAATGAGTGATGGACTTAAGGTTGGTTGGCTGGAACGACATCATATCATACCTTAGGAAAGTCGCGATGAGCTTCTTATCGCCATAGTGAGATATGCCCTAGTGGACCTTGCTTTGGTAGGGTAAATGTATCTGGGTCATGAACATGATATGGGATCCATTTGTATGAACTTTAATGTGAATTAATCTATGAGAACTAAGGCTAGCACCGAGTGAGTATGGTTAAGGGAAGTAGTTCTAGTTAAGTATGAGACTAGAATACAAAGTACGCCCTTCATATTCCGTAACCATGTGCCTACATGGGATCTTTATGTTCTACCATTGGCAAGTAGAACACCTCATCGAAGTAGGATAGAACTTCGGATTCCATGATTCGCTACCATGGTCTATGACGGTTATTGTCTATTCTCATCATATGGGATACATATTAGCATTAGAGAAGTTCTATGAGGTTTAGGTGGTGGTATGGGACGCTATCTAGACATTGCACAATAGACTTTGAAGATGTTAGTAAGAGTCCCTAGGTCTTGTCTAAGATGATTATTTGAATGTCCTTTATGTGATGTATGTCTCTTAAATAAACTAATGAAATAATGACTTACGTTATTAAGTATGTAAGTGAATAAGTACCTAATCTAGAGTGCCTTAGGGATTCTTTAGTTAAATTGTGAAGAAGGCATAAAGGATGATCTCTTCATGGCTTATCTATGGAAATCTTGAGAATGACTCTAGTTAGGGAAAAGGTTTGGTATTGTGGACATGATCTAAACCTTAGGTAGTCTTAATGACTATTTAGGTAATCTTGAAGAGGTCAATCATGGACGTTATCTTCTTGATTTACTTAAGTAGGTCTTTTGATAGCCTTTGGAAGGAGAATGTCATATTATCTATGTGTTGGTGTGCTTAGTGAGAATGATTCTATCCTAGGGAGTCTATAGGATCTCTTGAGTGTGTGTGTAAGGGATTGTATGGGCGGTTGCTTCACAACTCACTCAAGTGAGACTTAGAGTCACCTTTGGTAGAAGAATCATACCTTGATGTTTAAGATGCTTTGTAAGTGTGTATGTGACTCATTATAAGTAATCTTAAGGGTCATTTAGGCACATCTAGAGAGGGTGTATGGGCGGTCTCTCTTTGTGTGACTTAAGTGAATCTTAGGATAGCTTTTAGTGAAGGAATTACACGCTAGAAGTTGGTTAATGGAATGTAAAGTGATTCACTGTAACAGTGAAGGAATTCACTGTATAGTGATTCGAGTTCACTGGAAAGTGTTCACTTAAAATGTGATATTTTGTTTAATCGTTTTCTTATGTGTTTCTAAGTTGTTAAATGTTATTCTTATGATGATATTATGATGTTTTAAAGAAAAGATGCATATTTTCAATAAAGTTCGTTTTCATGATTTTATGCATAATGCTAGACTTAGTATATGTGGTTGTACTAATTCCATGCTTTATTTTCTATCTATATAGTTCTTGCTAGGTGAAGAGTTTTGGGAGAAGACTTGGACAAGGAGATTCGACAAGGAGATCGTTCAAGAAGAGTTGAAGTATGTCCTCACTTGACTCGAGGGCATATATGTCATTTTATGTTTCTTTTATGAAGTTTGTAATAGACTATTAGTAGTATGTTCTAAATTCGTATGGGACGTGTCCCAAGTATTATCGTGTCTTAAGATGATGATCGAGACTTAGTGTTTTCCTATTTCCATCTATGAAAGAGTTTATGACTTCTATATTGTTTTACGAAAAGTTTTAATTCCGCACTACTTTTCGTTATGTATATGCAATGAATGATATGATAGGCTTGTATAAGACCTCTGAGAGGTTGAATACGCCGGTCGCAATCTAAGATTGCACCCTAACTTCTAAGGTGCGGTTTCGGGATGTGACACAAGGAAATGGAAACAATTGATCTAGAGAATAATTTGTTTGATGTGCTGGTTACTGATGGGTGCAATCACAATTTGGGGGGTAAATGTAAGTTGAGGATAATCAGATGAACAACAAAACTTTTAAGAAACAAAAAAATGTGGTGGATCGGGAAGCCAACCCTAAATGGCTTCCCTCTTCACAATGAAGACTTTGGTGTGGAATTGTCGAGGCCTTGGGAGATCCTTGACAGTTCCCTTTCTGAAGGAGACAATGCGTCTCCACTCCCCGAATATGATCTTTTTAAGTGAAACAAAGAATCGAGAAACAATGGTATTGAGAATTCAAAGACAACTACATATGGCACACACTATAACGATGGATCCGATAGGACTAGCAGGAAGATTATGCTTATTTTGGAATGAAGATATTTAGGTATGTCAATCTAATTCAACATCTTTTTATAATGAAACATACATTCATGACTTGGTAGATGATTATAAATATTGGCATATCTTTGTTTATTTAAGTACTGATAAAGTTATTCGTAGAACTCAATTACAAGAAATGTTGTATAGATCAACTATGTGGGGTTTACTATTGGTAATGGCAGGGGATTTCAATGATATTATAGATAATTCTGAAAAATTGGGAGGTAGAGTACGGGACATCTCTTCCTTTCGAGATTTTAAAAGCTTTTTGTGGGATATAGGAGCTATAGATTTAGGCTTCACTGGAAAACCGTGGACTTGGTGGTGCTTTAGAGAAAATGATGGTATAATTCAAGAGAGACTAGATAGAATCATAAGCTCGCCGGGTTGAAGATTAGATTTTAGCCTTGCAAATATAATTCACATAGATACAGAGGCTTCTGATCATAGTGCTATGTTATTGTATACAGAGGTTAATTTTAGGAAGAAAAAATAAGAGAAGGTTCTATTTTGATAAGCGTTGGAGTGACACCAGGACTATTGATCGATCATGGAATAGCTTTGGTGGAGAGTCTCAACAATCCAAAATAATATTTAAACTAAAGAATTGTCGAACTTCTTTGTTAGCTTGGCTTCGAGGGAGTAGTGAAAATTCTAAGAAAAGAATTCAAGGTATTAAAAGTAGAATTGATGATTTGAAGAATGACCCCAGTAATTTTGATCTTAATAAATTAAGGTTGCTTCGCAAAGAGTTAGGACAGGCGTATAAGGATGAAGAAGCCTATTGGAAACAAATATCTAGAGCCTTATGGCTTAAGGAAGGCGATAAGAACACTTCTTTTTTTCATATGAAAATGATTCAAAGGCGTAAGTGTAACAATATTAGGGGGCTTATTTTAGATGATAGAAGTTAGATTTCTGATCATAGTGATATTGTAATAGAGGTAAAAAGATATTATAAAAAGTTATTCACTACTTCCCGACCTACGGATTTTGATCACATTTTTAATCTAGTTCCTACCTTAGTAGATAATTCGGTTAATGATATGCTTACTAGAGGAATAACAAACGAGGAAATTAAACAAGCAGTTTTTTATATGCATCCTTTAAAAGGTCCATGAGCGGATGGAATGACACCCTTCTTCTTTCAAAGGTATTGGAATATTATCTCCGTTGATATTTGTGAAGCTGTAAAAAGCTTTTTTAATTTAGGATATGCTACCTTCTTGGAACTAGAATCTTATAACTTTGATCCCTAAAGTGAAAAATCCTAGTGATGTGAATCAATTTTTCGACCCATAAGTTTATGCTCTACAATGTATAATATAATATTTAAATACTCTTATATTAATAAAAATTGATTAGCTAATAATAAATTATAATTAAAAAATACTAATTTATTTATTAAATAAAAAATTAAAAATATCTTTTTTTTTGTTATTTTTAAATCTTTTAAAATAAACTTTCTAAATGTAAGACAAAATCAAAATATCCAACTAAGACATAAGAAATATTTAAGGAATAAAAGAATAGTGTAAAACCCTATGTTCGGTCAAAAATTACGTGTCTATACTCATCTTCAAAAGGATTTAATAAGTCCCTCAAAATATCCATGTTCTTGTATTGCTTTTTATGTTAATAAACAAGTAGAACAAGAGAGAGGGATACTCAGACTTGTCATAAATTATAAGTCATTAAATTATTTTAAAGTGGATTAGATATCTTATTTTAAATAAAAAAGATTTATTAGATAGACTTCATGAAGCTATCATATTTTCAAAATTTGATTTAAAATCAGGTTATTGGCAAATTCAAATTTGTGAAGAAGATAAATATAAAATGGTCTTTAACGTCCCAATGGGACAATATGAATGGAATTTATGCTTTTTGTATTAAAAAATGCCCTTCTGAATTTCAAAAAATTATGAATGATATAGTTAATCCTTTTAGCAATTTTATCATTGTATATATAGATGATATTTCGGTATTTTCAAATATATTAGAATGCATCTTTAACATCTTGATCTATTTAATAAAATTATTATTCAAAATGGTTTGGTTATACCTAGACCAAAAATGCATATTTTCAAAACTAATTTTAGGTTCTTAGGTCATAATATGGAAAAGGGAAAAATTATTTCTATCCAAAGAAGTATTGAGTTTGCATCAAAATTTCCTGATGTTATTAGTGATAAAACCCAGCTTCAACGATTTTTGGGAAGCTTAAATTATACTTCTCCTTTTATAAAAGATCTGGATAAAGATACGACTATATTATATGATAGACTAAAAAAATCCTAAAGCTTGGACTAATAATCATACTAAAGCAGTCAAGCATATTACGACAAAGGGTAATAACCTATCATGTCTCACTTTAGCAAATCCGAATTGACAGAAGATAGTGAAAACGGATGCCTCTGATATTGGCTACGAGGAAATTTTAAAACAAATTTCTCATGATGAAAAGCAAGAATACCTTATGCAATTCTATTCTGAAAAATGGAATAATAGTCAGAAAAATTATGCTACTGTAGTTAAAAAAATTGTCGATAGTTAAAAGTGTTTCAAATGTCAAGAGGATTTATATAATAAAAAATTTATAATAAAAACTTATTGCGAAAGAAACAAAATTCATTTTTAATAAAGATGTAAAATATGATGTTTCAATATAAATGTTTGCAAGATGACAAGTTTTATTGGCGTCATTCGATTTTCAAATACATTATAAAGAGGGAGCAGATAATAGTCTTCCCGATTTTCTTAATAGAGAATATTTAATCTAATAAATCTTTGTCGCTTATTAAGAGGAGTGATGCGACCATCTGGAAGTTCTTCCATTACTAAAGGAAGGGGAAGAGGAAGAGGAAAAACACATATGGGAAGAAATAATATATTGTCCCAAATAGGAAACCAGAAGCTAATAGCTTCAAACATTACAGAAGCATATACAAGCACATCAAGAATTAACACTGAACATCCGATATACAAAGAATCCATGAATTTGATACAATCCAAACAAGCCCATGGTAATAACCAACCATCCTATTCTTTAGCCGTCACTGATTAAGGAAATGAAAATATTGAAGTATATGATAAAAATGAGAAAGATGAAGTAATACTTCTTGTTGAGCCCATAGATTTACAATGGAAAGATGATATGTGACAGATTATGGCAAGATATTTTGATACAATATCATATGTTGTCACAACTTATAAATACAAAATGCATTATGAGATAATACTATCATCCCTTGGATATGCTAAATTTCAACACTTTTACCCAGCCAATACTAAAAAAGTTTATAACTTTTCAAAATTCATTGTAAAAAAGATATTCACCCTAGAAGAATGGGGAATAAGCACGATAAAGGAAAGGGAATATACCCATCCAAAACAAAACATTGTAGTCAAATTTAATTATTGGGATTATATCGAGAGCTTTAATAAATCCTTGTTATATGAAAATTCTAATAAAAAGCATTCATGGTTCATAAAA
>JABWTJ010001273.1:0-90417 GCA_016801875.1 Solanum sitiens
TTTTATCAGCTTGGGACAGATTAGTGCAAGTAGGAATGGGACCAACCTTGGCCCAATAACATGGTAAAACAAATCTTAGGAGGTCATGTACTTACTTAGTTTCACTTGGGCTTTATCCATAATGGCCAATTGGCATATTTGGCTGTTGGGCCTTCTTTCATTCACATTTTCTTTAATAGGTTTGGGCTTCAAATGAGCCCCTAAATATAAGCCTAAATCTGGTCAATAAAACTTGGGCCCTTTAACTATAATATAGATCAAGTAGGTGATGCAGCTGCTAGCTCAATTACCACCTTACTATAATTACTTAAATACTTTCCATCGGAGTTAACTTGCAATACATATGCTAAAACGTGCAAGGCATTACATCACCTTCCAAGCTAGTTTAAACCAACACTAATCATGTAAGAAACATGATCCCTCACCTACACTATAAGTATAAGTCAAGTATAACATGAATAGAACTACCACATACACAAATACAGGCCGTTACACTTCCCTTGAAGTCGATAACACAATCTCTAAGCATATCCTCAAGGGTTTGAATAATAAGCTCCGCTTGACCATCCGTTTGGGGATGAAAAGTGATGCTTAACTTCACCTTTGTACCCAACCCTTTTTGGAACGACCTCCAAAACCTAGATGTGAATTTTTGTTACGACCCAAAGTACCCCCTAGGCGTAACCGGTGTCGTCATCCTCTATGAGGACTAAGACAAGCCTCTTAGCACTCGTCTTAGCAAATCATAAGTCAAAATCGCGAAAAAATTAAAACTTTTGCTTATATAGCAGGGAGGTTTACATAGACCTCTACATAGGAAGCACTTAGGCTTCTCGCAATAGATCATAAGAACACATAGAAATTTAGTCTAATACGTTGTCTCATATCAACCATCTAAACAAAGTCAAACAATCCGGGCAAAGCCCTTATACAAATCCATAATTGCCACATATGGCTTACATCAATATCTTCAACAATAGGAAAGAAATGAATGTCTACTAGACAATACAAGTACTACTAATATAGAGTGTGTGGTACAATCCTCGAACTAGAGGGCATACCAAAACTTGGAGAGTCTAGTCCAAGCCTTCTTGCTTTAGCATCAATGATACCTCAACGACCCGAACCTACATTATTTTGGAAAAAGGGAAGAAATATGGGTTAGTACAAACCAAATGTACTAAGTATGGTCCCTATGCATAAAAATCGTTAATGCATGAGAAAAGGAACAATTTAGTCAAAACTATGCACAATGACCAACAATTCAATATACACATATAAGGAACATCATAATCATACAAGCATATAAGTAACTCAAACAACACTTGTGCAATGCCAAGAATAAAGCCCCATAACCCTGTCCAAAGATAAGTATCACATTAAGCAATCCACTTCATACTTGCAACATATTCTCTTATATAAAATGCTTCATACATCAATACTATTCATAGATTATAAACATAATCATAATCATAATCATAATCATAAAAGAACACTACTAGAATCATCCTATAGGATCTCACATGTGCAATGTGTAAGAGAAGTCCCATACCCTCCCTCACACTATGTAGTAACCTTTAAGACAACCCTAATAGAAGTTCACATACATCACTTGTTCATACCTCTACTTTAGGGAAAATAAGATCCATAACTGACATGAGACCATGTGAGCTGTAAGACCTTGAAAATGACTTAGGTGAAGCTAGAGCCTAACATGGTTGTCATGATAGTATAAGGTCCTAAAATAGTCTATAAAGTGTTTTTGAGGCAGTATCTAAGAGTTTAGGTGCATTGGAAGTCAAACGTCAAGGACCGACCAAGACGTTCTACGACTGAGTCGCCTAAATGCCTCATATGTGATTCTATGTGATTAGGTGTAATTAATGAGATTAAATGGTTATTAAATATGTTTAAATAATGTTTATAGTCAACATGTTAAGTTTCGTGAAGTGAGGAGTTCAAACGCTCAAGAACGTCTATGACGTTTGAAAGTTGTGCCTTGAAATGACCTTGTGTGTCTAAGCATGTTTCGTCGAGTTTTACGTATTCGTTTTGGATGAAACTTATGTGGTAGGTCCTAAACTTGTATACAAACATATTTGGTGTGCAAACATCTGATTACTACTTCACATAGGACCCTCAAAGAGGCCCTAAGGGAAGACCACAACTTAGAGACCAACACTGCCAGGCAGTGGCCAAACGACGTAACAGTCGACGGCCAGTCGACAAGGAGACGGCCCGTCGATGGGTCTCGTCGGTTCGTACATGTAGACTGAAGGTTGGGGAATATCTGAAGTGAACTAAAAGACCCCATCGACGGGACGTGGCCTGACCAACGGTCCGTTGATGGTTACGACGATGGTGCTGGAAATTGGCAGTTTTTCTGTTAAGACTTGGGGTTTTTGGGAAATTCACTCCAAGTCTTATAAAAGGTGGGGATGGTTGTTTTAGGTGTTTAAAGGCATTTTAAGAGTATATAAGTCATTAAACTCTCCTTATAACCTTAGCATCTAAATCAAAACCCCTTCCCTCCTAAAGTTTCTCCAAAAACCTCCATGAGAGTCAAGGTGAACATGAAGCTTGAAGATGGGTCTTCAATGGAGTTTCTTCATCAATTTGAATTGGGTTCTTCAAATAATGTATGGGATTTCTTCATCTAAGGGTTGCTATCACCTTAGATCCAATTTCAAAGATGTTTTTAAAGTGATTTCAAAAAGATGAAAAGTCCAATTTCTACTCTAAATCATGGGTTCTTGCATGAAAGGTTTTCAAACGTTAAGATATGATATTATTAATGTTAAATTGATATTTTCCAATGAAATTCTCCATGAACCCATGATCTTCTCAATTCTCTAATTTTCACTAAATTATGGGTGAATTGGCTATGCTTTGAAATTGATGATTTCATGTGTAGATTGCTATGGGCTTTTGAATGATGTGTAGATTATGTATGAATGATGTATAGGATGTTTCAATTTGATTAATTGAGTAATGAATACTCTTAGATCTATTGACTATTAGGCTTATTGAATTGATATGAACTTAATGCTTGTAGATTCTATTGTAGTTGCTTATGGGGCTTTCTAATGATATAAGAATTGTATTCAATTGATATATAATTGGATTTATATTGATAATTGTAGATTGAATTGACTTAGATTCATTGATTATTATGATTTATGCTTTGAATTGATGTTCATGGCCATTGGTAAGGGCCTTATGGTATTGAATTGAATGGTTTGGCTTTGGATTGAAGTGATGAGATCAAGTGGGTGGTATGCTACCCTAACTATTTTATTATTGTGTATAGTTAATGTAATTTAGCTTTCGGATTATATGAGATTGGTATGGTCCACTTATGGTGGCGGTGTTATGTGAATTGATGTGACCTTGTCGGCGTTACTTTTAGTATATTGATGTTCATGGCCTTGTCGGCACTACTTGAAGTTATATGTCTATTTTTGTAGATGATTATGTGGATTATGATTATATCTACCTATATGTGAAAGTACATGTTAGACTATTGATACTATCTAGTTAATCATGTTATGTTTTGACTATGTGTTAAGTGTGTAGTCTTAGAGTTGATACATGGTTGTTCCTAATTTGGATATATGAGTCTAAAATGGTTAAGTTGATAATGTTAAGGTAATGATAGGTTGACTAAATAAGGTTAAGGGTCATTCCTAAGAGTCTAAAGAAAGATAGGTTATATGTGTTAAATGGAAGTATGTTGTGTCTTGTTTAGGTAGACTTGTGTCCCTTACTTGATACTTATGTGAATATGTGATGTATTGACTTAGGAACCGAAAGGGTCATAGTCTTGAATAAATGATTATAGGTGAGACCTTTAATGATAAGAGGGTCATTTATGTGGAACCTTGAACCAAGTGGTAAGGTTATAAATCGTGAAGTAGTTAGCCGTAATGGTATCCTTCATGTCATGAGTGATGGACTTAAGGTTGATTGGCTGGAATGTCATCATATCATACCTTAGGAAAGTCGCGATGATCTTGTTGTTGCCATAGTGAGAAATGCCCTAGTAGACCTTGCTTTGGTAGGGTAAATGTAATTGGGTCATGAACTTGATATGGGACCCCTTTATATGAACCTTAATTTAAATTGATCTTTGAGAACTAAGGCTAGCACAGGGTGAGTATGGTAAGGGAAAGTATTTCTAGTTTATGAGACTCGAATATAAAGCATGCCCTTCATATTCCTTAACCATGTGCCTACATGGGGTGTCTATGTTCTACCATTGGCAAGTAGAACACCTCATCGGAGTAGGATAGAACTCCGGATTCCATGCTTTGCTACCATAGTCTATGTCGGTTATTGCCTATTCTCATCATATGGGATACCCACTAGCATTAGAGAAGTTCTATGAAGTTTAGGTGGTGGTATGGGACGCTACTTAGACATTGCACAATAGGCTTTGAAGATGTTAGTGAGACCCTAGGTCTTCTTTAAGATCATTATGTGAATGTCCTTATCTGATGAATGTATCTTAAATGAACTTAGTAATCTAATGACTTCAGATAGGAAAGCATGTTAATTGTATAAATTCCTTCCTAGAGTAATTAAGGGTTGTCTAGTTAAGGTGTGAAGGGGGCAAGGGAATGGTCACTTCACTTGTTACTTAGATGAGTCTTAATAAAGATTCTAGTTAGTGAATATGTTTGACTATATGGACATGATCCTAACTTAGGTAAGTCTTAAGGACTATTTAGGTAATCTTGAAGAGGTCAATCATGGAGGTTATCTTCTTGAGTTATTTGAGTAGGTCTTTGGATAACCTTTGAAAGGAGAATGTCATGTTTGGTGTATACTATTGTATTAAGTAAGAATGATTCTATCCTAGGTAGTCTATAGGATCCCTTGTCTGTGTGTGATAGGGATTGTATGGGAGGTCGCTCCACACCTACTCAAGTGAACCTTGGAATCACCTTTGGTAGGAGGATCTTATGTTTTGTATGTTGATGTATTGTAGGTGTGTATGTGTCTCACTATGAGTAATCTTAAGGATCGTTTAGGCACATCTAGAGAGGGTGTATGGGCGGTCTCTCTTTGTGTGACTTAAATGAATCTTAGGATAGCTTTAGTGAGAAGACGACATGCCAAAGGATGTTAAACGTGAAGCTAGGGGGCTTCACTGTACAGTGAAGGGGACTTCACTATAACAGTGAAGGGGACTTCACTGTAATGTGTCTAAAAATTATGATAATTGCTTAAATGGTTTCATTATATATTTCTAATGTGATAAATGATGTTCTTATGATTATATTATGATGTTTTGAATCGAAATTCATGAAAAGCATGTAATTAATTAAATGTCCCTTTTCATGGTTTTTGCATGGCTTCCATACTTAGTACATCTAATGTGCTAACCCCTTCTTTTCCTTTTTGACAAAAGTGTAGGGAATTGGATGTCTTGATGTACCATGGATGACGGATAGGTTTCTAAGAGTTGAAGATGAAGTATTGGTTAGTCCTCATCAATTCGAGGACAATATCCACACGTTCGGTTATATCTTAATTTTTAAGTCTTAGTGTTTATGTCTTGTATGGGATTAGTCCAAGGTTTTTTATACTCTTTTTTTAGATGGTTCAAGTGTTGTAAAGGTTTAATGTTTTAAATGAAAGTCTTCCGCTAATATATTGTTTATGAAAAGAAAGTTTTTAATTCTTACGCATTTTAGTATGTTATTATACGATGAACGATAAGATAGGCTTGTATGAGACTTCCGAGAGGTCGAATACGCCGGTCGCAATCCAAGATTGCACCCTAACTTCTAGGGTGTACTTTTGGGATGTGACAAACTTGGTATCAGAGCAGAAGGTTTGGGAGTGTCTTAGTTGTCTTATGCACCACATCGAATAGAGTCTTGTTTATAATGTGAAGCGCGCCACATTATAAATGGGAGGCTTTTGGGTGCTAGGAAAAGTTTCACTTCTTCATTTATCTAATCGTGCCTAAGAGCCTTGTCTATGGTGTCTTTCCTTTGTCTTCCCTTTGTGTTGGTCATGTGAGTGTGACTTTATGAAGTTTGGGTTGAGGGAGAGAAAATATGAGATGTGGCTTGTAAGATGAGGTGTGGCTTGTTAGATGAGGTGTGAAGGATGGTGTTGATGACCTTAGATTGGTTTAGTTACCTTTTGAAGGGTAGTGGAGTTGAAAAGAATGGTAAATTATAGAGTTAGAGTGTGAAGGTGTAATGGTGACTTTCTCTTAGTAAGGGGGATGTGATGGCTAGATGATTGAACCTTGAGAGTCTTTAGTTTCATGAACTAGATTTTGGGTGGGAAAGTAATAGTAAGGTTTGAGGTGCCTTGAGAGTTCCTTGAGGTAGATGCTATGTTGACCTTGGAATGGGTTTCTCCTAGTGGGGGAGTATGATTGTTGGGGAGTGAATTACCCTTAACTTTTCTATATGTGTTTATTCAAGTCTAAAACAAAGAGTTCTTGGTGACTTGATTTGTATAGGAGTTTTTGCGGAAAATGGGTTCCAAACATTCTCCTTATGATATGCATGCTTGGTTGAAATTGAATTTCATTATTTATTGCATAATGTGTTTTATGAGGCCATGACTAGGTTGTAAAAGTGTTTATATGATGTTAGCTTGCATATTAGCATGTCTATATCATGAATTGCCTAAAAGTTGCATTTTTGGAAAAATTGCATAATTCACTGTAGCATGGATCACTGTTCACTGTGAAGTTTTGCAAAAAATTGACTTATTGATTCTTTGATATAAAATTGTTGTTATATGGTTAGAACTGATGTATATGAGCATTCTAAGGAAAATAAAATGAGTTTTTGCTATTTGGGATTAAGGAGATGAGTTTTGTAGCATAATGAGTTATAGAATCCTATTCTAGTTGCTTGTTGTGTTGTAATCCTATTTATTGTGTGAAATTGATGTTTTCTCCTTACATATGTGATATATGGTTTTTTTATGAGTAAATTACTGAATCCTTACTCTTGGGAGTGTTCGAAGAGTGGCAAGTGTCATTCGAGGACGAATGTTGTCCAAGTGGGGGAGAATGTAAGACCCCGAAAATGACTTAGGTGAAGCTAGAGCCTAACATGGTTGTCATGATGGTATAAAGTCCTAAAATAGTCTATAAAGTATTGTTGAGTCAGTATCTAAGAGTTTAGGTGCATTAAAAGTCAAACGTCATGGGCCGACCAAGACGTTCGACGACTAAGTCGCCTAAATGCCTTGTATGTGATTCTATGTTATTAGGTGTAATGCATGAGATTAAATGGTTCTTAAATGTGTTTATGTGATGTTTACAGTCAACATGTTTAGTTTTGTGAAGTTTGGAGGTAAAACGCTCAAGAACGTCTGTGACGTTTGAAAGTTGTGCCTTGAAATGACCTTGTGTGTCTAAGCATATTTCGTTGAGTTTTACGTGTTCGTTTTAGATGAAACTTATGTGGTAGGTCCTAAAATCGTATACAAACATATTTGGGGTGGAAACGTCCGAGTACGAATCCACATAGGACCCTGAAAGGGGCCCTAAGGGAGGACCCCAACTTAGAGACCAACACTGCCAGACAGTGGCCAAATGACGGACCAGCCGACGGCCCGTCGATGGGTCTCGTCGGTTGGGTAGCCTACAGGTTGGGGAATCTCTGAAGTGAACCACAAGACCCCATCGACGGGACGTGGCCTGACCAATGGTCCGTCGATGGTCACGTCGATGGTGCTGGAAATTGGCAGTTTTTCTGTTAAGACTTGGGGTTTTTGGGAAATTCACCCCAAGTCTTATAAAAGATGGGGACGGTTGTTTTAGGTGTTTAAGGGTATTTTAAGAGTATATAAGTCATTAAACTCTCATTATAACCCTAGCATCTAAATCAAAATCCCTTCCCTCCTAAAGTTTCTCCAAAAACCTCCATGAGAGTCAAGGTGAAGATGAAGCTTGAAGATGGTTCTTCAATGGAGTTTCTTCATCAATTGGCATTGGGTTCTTTAAATAAGGTATGAGATTTCTTCATCTAAGGTTTGCTATCACCTTAGAGCCAATTTCAAAGATGTTTTCAAAGTGATTTAAAAAAGATGAAAAGTCCAATTTCTACTCTAAATCATGGGTTCTTGCATGAAAGGTTTTCAAACGTCAAGATATGATATTATTAATGTTAAATTGATGTTTTTCAATGAAATTCTACATGAACCCATGATCTTCTCAATTCTCTAATTTTCACTAAATTATGGGTGATTGGCTATGCTTTGAGATTGATGATTTCATGTATAGATTGCTATGGGCTTTTGAATGATGTATAGATTATGTATGAATGATGTATATGCTGTTTCAATTTGATTAATTGATTAATGAATACTCTTATATCTATTGACTATTAGGCTTATTGAATTGATATGAACTTAATGCTTGTAAATGCTATTGTAGTTTCTTATGGTCTTTCTAATGATATAGGAATTGTATTCAATTAATATCTAATTGGCTTTAGATTTATAATTGTAGATTGAATTGACTTAGATTCATTGATTATTATGATTTATGCTTTGAATTGATGTTCATGGCCATTGGTAAGGGCCTTATGGTATTGAATTGAATAGTTTTGCTTTGGATTGAAGTGATGAGATCAAGTGTGTGGTATGCTGACCTAACTCTTTTATTATTGTGTATAGTTAATGTAATTTAGCTTTTGGATTATATGAGATTGGTATGGTCCACTTATGGTGGCGGTGTTATGTGAATTGATGTGGTCTTGTCAGCGTTACTTTTAGTATATTGATGATCATAGCCTTGTCGGCACTACTTGAAGTTATATGTATATTTGTGTAGTTGATTATGTGGATTATGATTATATCTACCTATATGTGAAAGTACGTGTTAGACTATTGATACTATCTAGTTAATCATGTTATGCTTTGACTATGTGTTAAGTGTGTAGTCTTAGAGTTGATACATGGTTGTTCCTAATTTGGCTATATGAGTCTAAAATGGTTAAGTTGATAATGTTAAGGTAATGAATAGGTTGACTAAATAAGGTTAAGGGTCATTCCTAAGAGTCTAAAGAAAGATAGGCTATATGTGTTACATGTAAGTATGTTATGTCTTGTTTAGGTAGACTTGTGTCCCTTACTTGATACTTATGTGAATATGTGATGTCTTTACTTAGGAACCTAAAGGGTCTTAGTCTTGAATAAATGATTATAGGTGAGACCTTTAATGATAAGAGGGTCATTTATGTGGAACCTTGAACCAAGTGGTAAGGTTATAAAGCATGAAGTAGTTAGCCGTAATGGTATCCTTCATATCATGAGTGATGGACTTAAGGTTGATTGGCTATAACAGCATCATATCATACCTTAGGAAACTCGCGATGAGTATAACGCCCCAAAATGAACTAAGGTGAACTAGAGCCTCGTGGTTGTTACTTGAGTTGATTTTAAGTTAAACTGAGTTAGTTTAGTGTCCTTAGTCAGTGTGTGAAGTTGGTTAAGTTTGGTGTTCAATCGACCAAGAACGTCCATGACGTTTGGAAGGTATGCCTTAGAATGTACTTGTGTGTCTTGTTGTGTTTGGATGAGTTTTACGTGTTCGTTTTCCTTGAAACTTCCTAAGATCTGGACGACTTAGTTTAGGGGTTTAACTTCCGGACACGAACTCACTTAGGACCCACAAGGGGCCCTAGATGAAGGGCCCAAGACTTGGGCAAAACTGCAAAAACAAATAGTGGCCATCGACGACCCTAAGGACGGTCCGTTAGTCCATCAACGGTCCGTCGACCTAGGGCATCGATTGGACCAGAAGGTCTTGGTGGCCAGGCTCCATGTTGGATCTAAGTATCCACCCACGAGACACTACCAACGGTCAGTTGATGCACAAACGGTCCGCTGGTGAAGGTCTCGTCTGTGAGGGCCTGCGAGTCTGTGAAGTTGCTACCAACTTGGGGTGTTTTATGTCAATACACCCCAAGGCTTTTATGACCCTAGGTGGATAATTTTAGTCTTTTTAGGTTATATTAAAATAGTTTTAAACCCTAGACCTAGACAAGACCCTCACTTCTAAAATTCAAACTCTCTCTCTAAAGACAAACTCTCTCAAGACTCCATTGAAAGCTAAGAGGCCAAGGAAGGAAAGAGGGCTCGTTGGACGTGTCTCTTCATCAAAAACTCTTGGATTTTGCTTTCTTAGTGAGGTATGGTATCCATTCTTGAATATCTTTTCATTCAAGAAGCCAACTTCTAAAAAGGTTTTTCAAAAGGGTTTCTAAACTCAAACTTCTTCTAACTTTGATTTCTAGTATGGGTCTTCTTGTATTTAAGTTCTAATGGTTTAAATGTATTTATCTTGGTTTGAATTGATGGCTTTGATGTTAAAACTCCATGAAACTCTTATTTATGCATACTTCAAGTTTCGACTTGAAAATGGGTTATGGGAGCATGATTTGAGTAGGGTATGAACTTGGGTCTTCTTGTATTTGTCATGTTGGTGTATCTACTGCCCTATGGGACTTAATATGGTGAAATATTGATAAATTGCTTATGAGTGATGATGGTTTGATTTGATGTTGAGTTGATTTAATTATATAGTTCTTATTATGAATTGATATTGAGTGGTATGGTTCATCTTATGGATAGAGGTGCTAATTGATGAACTTGATGTTATTTAGTACGTACTGAATATATAATCTTGAAGTTCTAATATGTGAAATGAAGAGATATTGGAAATGGGTCTTGTATTGTGTTTGGTGTAGCTTGAATTGCATGTTTGACCTAGTTTATGTCTAAATGAAGTATATGTTTTATGAGAAGCATGTAGAGTGTGTAACTTGATGAATCAAGGTTAAAGTATGTGTAGAACTTGATGAGAATGAAATGATACTTATATGTAAGGTGTGCACATGTACACACACACACACACACTTTAAAGAATGTATTATTCCAAGTTGAGTAAAAAGGGGAATCTTGAGGTGGACACACTTCGTGAGTTGAGATGTAGTGTCTAGTAGCAACCTCTCCATTCCTAGTGACCTTTATAAGATAGACTATTATGTTGAAAAATCCGTGGGGAGTTATGCCTAGCACCGAAAGGATATGAAGGGGAGGTGGATTACACTTCGTGAGTTGAGATGTTGTAATCCAAAGTACCTCTTGAGATGAGTACTCCTCGTTTGTACAGAGTTAGTTACTTAGTAGCAATCTCCTTCTCCCTTAACTATGTGCCCGCATAGGTGTAGCTATTTAAAAAGCCATGTAAACGCTAAGAAGCATGACCTTACACTAGGCAAGTAAGGATCCCTCATCCGATAGGGGTTAATATCGGGATTCCATGTCTAGCTCTCATGGTCTTTGTCGGTTAAGCTAACTCCCACAAAAGAATTGATTTGAAACTAGTTAACTTATATATTGTTGATATTGTGTATGTATGTTGTGAAGTGCTCGATCCACATTAGTTACCTAGTAGGAGCACTAAGTGGGAGTAGTAGTGTGGGATGATATTATCACATTGCACTTGGTGTGACCTATACCTACTATGGGAGAAGAGTACTTTCATGAAATCCGTGTGAATGAGTATTATGGTGTGGTGTTATGGATGATTATTGTGGAGTACTTGAGTAAATGGAATCCATTAGGAGCACTAAGTGGTAGTGGTAGTATGGGATGCTACTCTCACATTGCACTTAGTGTGACCTATATTTCCATGAGTGTTTTGCATATGTTAGCCAAGGGCGTGGATTTGATTTCTAATGAAGTAAGCCTAATATTTGGTGGTTTTAAGGGTCGCTTTGGTGTGTTTTGAAGGGAGGTGTAATGAATATCCCTTCTTGGCTCACCTTAGGGAGTCTTAGGATAACCTTGGTTTAGGGAAACTTCCAAGGAAAAAGAGTTCATATAACTTGGACCGTGTCATTCACTGTAAGGTCTTCATTGTAAGAATTCAAAATATTCACTGTAATGCCTATTCAATTTTACCGTAATTTTTAGTAAGTTCACTGTAATGTCCTTTTTAGTTTACTGTAAGTTTTAGTAAAGTTACTGTAAAGTGTTCTTTTGGTTCAAAATTATGTGAGTTATTCCTTAAGTGTTAAATGATGGTTCTTATGTTGATTTGCTTTTAAATTCAAGAATGTTATATTTAAATTGCATGAAAGGTTATTTTACTAAAATGTCCCTTTTTGCATGTTTTTGCATATGACATACTTAGTACATTGTTGTACTAACCCCATACTTTTATATACCTTATGAGTATAGGTTGGAAGTCTTTTGGAGGATCGAAGTTGAAGCTTGGGAATTCTATTTCTCAAGAATTTGGTATGTCCTCATATATTCGAGGACATAGTTTATGTTTCTTAGTTTTTCTATTAAGACTTAATTTGTATTTCCTTTTTATTGTAAAGGGCCGTGTCCTAAAGATTCTAAGTTGTGTCTTTAAGTTGGTTTGTGACGATAAGATTTCCTAGTATTTATGAAAGACTTCGTTTATTTAATTATCGTGAAAAGTTTTAATTCCGGACTACTTTTCAGGTTTTATGTTATGAATATTAGTTAGAGGGCTTGTACGAGACCCCAAAGGGTCAAGTACGCCCGGTCACGATTCGAAGGTTTTCCCTAACTTCTAGGGGGTGCTTTCGAGTCGTGACAGACTTGGTTTCAGAGCATAAGGTTTTGGGAAATAGCTTAAGGTCTAAAAGTCTCACAAGCCACATCTAGTATAATCTTGGTCATTGGTGTGAGTCGCGACACATCCATGGACAAGAGGCTATAAGATGATAGAAGTTTCACTTTCTTCTCTATTCTAATATCGTGCCTTAGAGTTGAGTATATAAGGTGTCTTTTCTCAACCTCTTCTTTTTGTGTTTTTAGGACATGAATACGAGGAGATCGACCGCTAGAAGGGAGGAGGGAGGTGTACCAAATGAAAGAGTCCTTCCCCGTGTTGACCAAGTTCCTATTGTTGACTTAGGGGAGGAAAATGAGGAGGTTCCTCTTCAAGAACCTCAATTGCCTCCGGAACCCCAAGGACCTCAAGTGCCTCCTATGCCTCAAGCTCCTTTTGTTGGGGGTGATATGACTAATGCGGAGTTGAGGGCATCCCTAATGAACTTGACCCAACTCATGACGCTCAAGCTCATGTTGTCAACAATCACTTTGTGGGCCAAGCTAACCAAGGAGATAGGCCCCAACCAAATGCTAGTACTCCCGCCTCTAAAATTCGGGATTTCATGAGGATGAACCCTCCTACCTTTCATGGCACTAAGGTGGATGAAGATCCACAAGGCTTCATAGATGAGGTTTTCAAGGTGGTAGATGCTATGGGTGTGACCCCTAGGGAGAAAGCGGAATTAGCCGCTTACCAACTTAAGGATGTTGCTCAAGTGTGGTATGAGCAATGGAGGGGTGAGAGACCCTTAGAAAGAGGTCCGGTTGATTGAGAGGAATTCAAAAAGGCTTTCCTAGATAGGTTATTTCCTTTAGAGTGGAGCGAGAAGAAGATGATTGAATTCATGAACCTCCGTCAAGAGGGAATGAGTGTGCAAGAGTATTCTCTCAAATTTACCCAACTCTCTAAGTATGCCCCAACCATGGTAGCCAATCCTAGGGCTAGGATGAACAAGTTTGTGATGGGCGTGTCTATCTTGGTGGAGAAAGAGTGACGTACAGCAATGCTTCTTAATGATATGGATATCTCTAGGCTCATGGTTTATGCGCAACAAATTGAGGAGTCCAAAATTAGGGAGATAAGGCAAGAGGGTAAGAGACCTAGGTAGGATGATTCTAGTTACCAAAAGCCTAAGAAGAGGTTTTATCCCCAAGATTCTTCCATGGGAAACAAGGATAGGGCTCCAAATCAACATTCTCAAGGTGGTGGTCATTCCTATGAAAGGGCTAGGTGCCCTACTTGTGGCAAGCAACATGGGGGTAAGTCTCTTGCTGGTACGGATGGTTGTTTTGCATGTGTTAATAAGGGACACAAGATGAGGGACTGCCCAAACCTCAAATCAAGGGGGAAAGATGTCAATCAAGCTTCCCTAGATCCTAATGGTCCCAAGAAGAACCCTTCCTATGAGTGGGGGCTAGGAAAGATAATTAATCTGGATTGATGGTTTTGGTAAGTCTTAACTCTTTGTTATTGTTGCTTTTGTGTTATGAAATGAGTTTATGTGGTTTTATAGTTCATATGATCATGTCATCTTGGTGAATTGCTTAAAGAATGAATTTTCAAAAAAAAATTGGTAGCTTGGCAGTGAACACAGTGAACTTCACTGTAGGATTTTGATTTTTTGAAGAAAAATGTTTTGTCTTGAATTGAAGTTTCAATGTGTGTAAAAGTATGGTATATGAGCATGTTTAATGTTGGAGAAGGCAGTTCCTCCATAAAAGAAGTTTAAGGTTGAGTTTTGACCTTGTGAAGTTTGGCAAAAGTTACCTATGTTGCTAAGTGTTGAAAGTGTGAAATGATGTTCCTTGATAGTTTATGCTTTGATTATTGATGTTTTGATCATGATCTATGTGTATTATGTGATTCTAAGTGAGTCCTTGTTGTTCTTAAAATTTAAGTGTCATTCGAGGACGAATGTTATTCCAAGTGGGGGAGAATATAACGCCCCAAAACGTACTAAGGTGAACTAGAGCCTCGTGGTTGTTTCTTGAGTTGATTTTAAGTTAAACTGAGTTAGTTTAGTGTCCTTAGTCAGTGTGTGAAGTTGGTTAAGTTTGGTGTTCAATCAACCAAGAACGTCCATGACGTTCGGAAGGTATGCCTTAGAATGTACTTGTGTGTCTTGTTGTGTTTGGATGAGTTTTACGTGTTCGTTTTCCTTGAAACTAAGGTGGGATGTTCCTAAGACCTATACAAATTATTTTAGGGGTTTAAAGTCCAGGCACAACCTCACCTAGGACCCATAAGGGGCCCTAGATGAAGGGCCCAAGACTTGGGAAAACTGCCAAAAAAAATAGTGCCATCGCGACCCTAAGGACGGTCCTTTGGTCCATCAACGGTCCGTCGACCTAGGGCGTCGATTGGACCAGAAGGTCTTAGTGTCCAGGATCCATGTTGGAGCCAAGTATCCACCCACGAGACCCTACCAACGGTCCGTTGATGCACAGACGGTTCGTTGGTGAAGATCTCGTCTGTGAGGGCCTGCGAGTCTGTGAAGTTGCTGCCAACTTGGGGTGTTTTATGTAAATACATCCCAAGTATTTTAAGACCCTAGGTGTATACTTTTAGTGTTTTTAGGTTATATTAAAATAGTTTTAAATCCTAGACCTAGACAATACCCTCACTTCTAAAATTCAAACTCTCTCTCTAAAGACAAACTCTCTCAAGACTCCATTGAAAGCTAAGAGGTCAAGGAAGGAAAGAGGGCTGGTTGGACGTATCTCTTCATCAAAAACTCTGGGATTTTTCTTGCTTAGTTAGGTATGGTATCCATTCTTGAATATCTTTTCATTCAAGAAGCCAACTTCCAAAAAGTTTTTTCAAAAGGGTTTCTAAACTCAAACTTCTTCTAACTTTGATTTCTAGTATGGGTCTTCTTGTATTTAAGTTCTAATGGTTTAAATGTATTTATATTGGTTTGAATTGATGATTTTGATGTTAAAACTCCATGAAACTCTTGTTTATGCATACTTCAACTTTTGGCTTGAAAATGGGTTATGTGAGCATGATTTGAGTAGGGTATGAACTTGGGTCTTCTTGTATTTGTCATGTTGGTGTAGCTACTGCCCTATGGGCCTTAATATGGTGAAATATTGATAAATTGCTTATGATTGATGATGGTTTGATTTGATGTTGAGTTGATTTAATTATATAGTTCTTATTATGAATTGATATTGAGTGGTATGGTCCATCTTATGGATAGAGGTGCTAATTGATGAACTTGATGTTATTTAGTATGTACTGAATATGTAATCTTTAAATTCTAATATGTAAAATGAAGAGATATTGGAAATGGGTCTTGTATTGTGTTTGGTGTAGCTTGAATTGCATGTTTGACCTAGTTTATGTCTAAATGAAGTATATGTTTTATGAGAAGCATGTAGAGTGTGTAACTTGATGAATCAAGGTTAAAGTATGTGTAGAACTTGATGAGAATGAAATGATGCTTATATGCAAGGTGTGCACATGTACACACACTTTTTAAAGAATGTATTATTCCAAGTTGAGTAAAAAGGGGAATCTTGAGGTGGACACACTTCGTGAGTTGAGATGTAGTGTCTAGTAGCAACCTCTCCATTCCTAGTGACCTTTCTAAGATAGACTAATATGTTGAAAAATCCGTGGGGAGTTATGCCTAGCACCGAAAGGATATGAAGGGGAGGTGGATTACACTTCGTGAGTTGAGATGTTGTAATCCAAAGTACCTCTTGAGATGAGTACTCCTCGTTTGTACAGAGTTAGTTACTTAGTAGCAATCTCCTTCTCCCTTAACTATGTGCCCGCATAGGTGTAGCTATTGAAAAAGCCATGTAAACGCTAAGAAGCATGACCTTACACTAGGCAAGTAAGGATCCCTCATCCGATAGGGGTTAATATCGGGATTCCATGTCTAGCTCTCATTGTCTTTGTCGGTTAAGCTAACTCCCACAAAAGAATTGATTTGAAACTAGTTAACTTGCATATTGTTGATATTGTGTATGTATGTTGTGAAGTGCTCGATCCATATTAGTTACCTAGTAGGAGCACTAAGTGGGAGTAGTAGTATGGGATGTTATTCTCACATTGCACTTGGTGTGACCTATACCTACTATGGGAGAAGAGTACTTTCATGAAATCTGTGTGAATGAGTATTATGGTGTGGTGTTATGGATGATTATTGTGGAGTACTTGAGTAAATGGAATCCATTAGGATCACTAAGTGGGAGAGGTAGTATGGGATGCTACTCTCACATTGCACTTAGTGTGACCTATATTTCCATGAGTGTTTGCTTATGTTAGCCAAGGGCGTGGATTTGATTTACAACAAAGTAAGCCTAAGATTTGGTGGTTTTAAGGGTCACTTTGGTGTGCTTTGAAGGGAGGTGTAATGAAGATCCCTTCTTGGATCACCTTAGGGAATCTTAGGATAACCTTGGGTTAGGGAAACTTCAAAGGAAAAAAAGTTCATATGACTTGGACCGTGCCATTCATTGTAAGGTCTTCATTGTAAGAATTCAAAATGTTCACTGTAATGCTTATTCAATTTTATTGTAAGTTTTAGTAAGTTCACTGTAATGTCCTTTTTAGTTTACTGTAAGTTTTGGTCAAGTTACTGTAAAGTGTTCTTTTGGTTCAAAATTATGTGAGTTATTCCTTAATTGTTAAATAATGGTTCTTATGTTAATTTGCTTCTAAATTCATGAATGTTATGTTTAAATTGCATGAAAGGTTATTTTACTAAAATGTCCCTTTTTGCATGTTTTTGCATATGCCATACTTAGTACATTTTTGTACTAACACCATACTTTTATAAACTTTATGAGTATAGGTTGGAAGTCTTTTGGAGGATCGAAGTTGAAGCTTGGGAATTCTATCTCTCAAGAATTTGGTATGTCCTAATATATTCGAGGACATAGTTTATGTTTCTTAGTTTTTCTATTAAGACTTAATTTATATTTCCTTTTTATTGTAAAGGGCCGTGTGCCTAAGAATCTAAGTTGTGTCTTTAAGTTGGCTTGTGACGATAAGATTTCCTAGTATTTATGAAAGACCATTTATTTAATTATCGTGAAAAGTTTTAATTCCGCACTACTTTTCATGTTTTATGTTATGAATGCTAGTTAGAGGGATTGTACGAGACCCCAAAGGGTCAAGTACGCCCGGTCACGATTCGAAGGTTTTCCCTAACTTCTAGGGGGTGCTTTCGGGTCGTGACAATGAGCTTCTTGTCGCCATAGTGAGAAATGCCCTAATGGACATTTTATCCCCGTCAAGTCAACTTAGTCGGCGGAGGATTATGCAAGAATCTTCATAGATGAGATTGTGTGTCTTCATGGTATTCCTTTATCCATCATATCAGATAGAGGTGCACAATTGACACACCCGGAAATTTTCATGACCTATACTAGAGATTAATATGTTAAATAATGATGGTTTTAGACCTAAATAAGTATAAATAACTTGTTTGATAAGTATCAGAGCAATAGGATTAAAGAAAAGTCTTAACGTCCGGAAACTAGCAAAATTTAAGTATTTGACGTCCCTATGTTTGGGGAAGGTTTCGAAGGGTCAAATGAAGTCTAAAACTTGTAAAAAGACTTTGGATAGGTAGAGTGTAGTATAGAGAGTATGAACGTCCTATAATGACACCCCAAGGACCACCGAAAGGGTATTTGGGAAAGACCCCAACATGGGTGGGCAGGCTGCTTTGCAGCCTACGAAAGACAAGAATTGGTGGGCTACTGTGCGACGCGCAGCCAACACAGACCTCTCTACCTCAAATTATTTTTGGGAAATAAAATATGGGTTGGCCCCGTGACGCAGAGACACTCCCCACATATCGTAAAAGTCGTATTTTGGGTTTTTTTACTTCACAAATAAACCCATTTAAGTGAGAGGTATTTTGGTAATTTAATTGGTGAATATATAATGTATTAGGGTCAGTTTTAGGTAAATTTTATCACTCAAATCAAGTCCAACAAGTTGAAATCAAAATTCTCTCTCTCTCTCTCTCTCTCCCGAATTCTCTCCTCCTCCAAAACTCCATTGAAGACCAAATGAGCTCCAAGAAGAAGATCAAGCCTTCAATTTTTCAACCTGATTTCGTGGCTTTCACATCTATAAGGTATGGTTTGTTTCACTCTTGCGAATCCTTTCCCCAAGAGGTCCTTCAAAAGATGATTTCTAAATCCCCCAAAACAAGGGTTTTTCTCCTCACATGGGTCTTCTTTCTAAAACGAAATTGTGAGTTAATTGTGATGAATTATGATGAATTAATGTTGTTTAAAGTATGAATTAATGGTTAATTGATGAATTCCTATGATTTTTCCCTTGACCCATGTCTTTCCCCTAAATCCCTAATTTATTTGATTGATTAAGGTAAATTGTTGAGGGTGATGAATATGTCACTTGTTTACTTTGATTTTAGTTATATTAATACCTCATGAATTGGCCTATTTCATATGTGGTTGTGAGTTCTTAGGTATTGAAGTATGAAGTCCCATGAAGGGCAATTAGGTATGATCTTGATTCTCCTTTGATCTCAATTATGCAAGGTGAAATATACTTATGTGATACTGATGCTATAGCTAATTGTGTTGTTGTGATGTTGGTGACAAGGATCCCTCATCCCTAACCCTAGATCTATGAATTGTCTATGAAGTACGTAACTATGTTATGGTATGATCATTATATGATTGAATGTATTTTCTCATGATTATAATATTGGGTCTAAAAGTGAAAGGATACTTCTCACTTATGATCACCTATGAGCTATTATGATAAGATGTTCACCTAAGGGTCTAGAAGAGGCTAATGTGAACTTATATGATGATATATGATGATTACTAAAAAGAATAATTGCTTAGCACCGAAAGGGTATGTAAATGAGATGGAGGTCTCACGTTAGTAAGTCTGGCCTCCCACATGGGTTTCTTCACGTTAGTAAGTCTGGATTCCCAATATATGTGTTGTCTCATGAGATGGAAACTCTCACGTTAGTAAGTCAAGGTTTCTAGAAGCAATCTTCTTGTCCCTTAACTATGTGCCCGCATAGGACTCTAGCTTAGTTGATCCACTTAGATAGCTACGTACGAATGGTTGCACCTTAGGCAAGTGTTAACCTTCTCTTTTCGGTGTGGGAGTAGAACACCGGATTCCATGTAGATCACATGGTCTCATGTCGGTTATGGCACTTATTTTCCCTAAAGTAAAGGTATGAACAAGTGATGTATGTGAACTTCTATTAGGGTTGTCTTAAAGGTTACTACATAGTGTGAGGGAGGGTATGGGACTTCTCTTACACATTGCACATGTGGGATCCTATAGAATGATTCTAGTAGTGTTCTTTTGTGATTATGATTATGATTATGATTATGTTGATAATCTATGAATAGTATTGATGTATGAAGCATGTTATATATGAGAATATATTGTAAGTATGAAGTGGGTTGCTTAATGTGATACTTAGTTTTGGATAGGGTTATGGGGCTTTATTCTTGGCATTGCACAAGTGTTGCTTGAAATACTTATATGTTAGTATGATTATGATCCTTATATGTGTATATTGAATTGTTGGTCATTGTGCATAGTGTTGACTAAATTGTGTCTTTTCTCATGCATCAAAATTTTTTATGCATAGGGACCATACTTAGTACATGTGGTTTGTACTAAACCATATTTCTTCCCTTTCTCCAAACATTGTAGGTTCGGGCCGTTGAGGTATCATTGAGGCTAATGCAAAAAGGCTTGGACTAGACCCTCCAAGTTTTGGTATGTCCTCTAGTTCGAGGATGCTACCACACACTCTATCTTAGTATTACTTGTATTGTCTAGTAGACATTCATTTCTTTCCTATTGTTGAAGATATCGATGTAAGCCCTATGTGGCAATTATGGATTTGTATAAGGGCTTTGCCCAGATTGTTTGACTTTGTTTAGATGGTTGATATGAGATATAGTATTAGACTAAATTCCTATGTGTTCTTATGATCTATTGTGAGAAGCCTATGTATGCTTCCTATGTAGAGGTCTATGTAAACCTCCATGCTATATAAGCAAAAGTTTTAATTTTTCCGCGATTCTGACTTATGATTTGCTATGACGAGTGCTAAGAGGCTTGTCTTATTCCTCATAGAGGACGACAACGCCAGTTACGCCTAGGGGGTACTTTAGGTCTTAACAAACTTGTTATCAGAGCATGAGGTTAAATCTTCTTAGGATTGATGTCTCATTAAAGCACGTCTATGTAGTGTCTTATTCATAATTGTGAAGCGCGCCACACTTATGAATGAGAGACTATGTGATGCTTAGGAACTTTCACTCTCTTGTTATTCCTTAGTCGTGCCTAAGAGTCTTAACTCTATCTAGTCCTTTCTTCTAATCCTTTATTTGTGCTTATAGGCAATGAATACAAGAAGGAATAATGCTCAAAGGGCCGGAGAGGAGAACTTGAATGAGGCGGTTACCCCTCAAGCTCCTCAAAACCCTCAAGTTCCTATTGAAGAAGGGGCTATGTCTAATGTTGAGATAAGGTCAGCCATTCATAGCTTGGATCAACTGTTGTCTACCCTAGTTGCTCGGGATACAAGGGTGTAAGTGAATCCCAATGCTAATACCACCACTTCAAGGATTAGGGACTTCACAAGGATGAATCCCCCTACTTTCTATGGTTCTAAGGTGGAGGAGGACCCACAAGGGTTCATTGATGAAGTGTTCAAGGTTCTTGATGCTATGGGTGTTTCTTCTCAAGAAAAGGCGGAACTAGCTGCCTACCAACTCAAAGATCTGGTTCAAGTGTGGTATGAACAATAGAAAGATGAGAGGCCGGTTTTGGAAGGTCGGATTACTTGGGGAGCTTTCAAAATGGCTTTTCTTGATAGGTTCTTTCCCTTGGAATTAAGGGAGAGCAAAATGCAAGAATTCATCAACCTTCGTCAAGGCAGTATAAACGAGAAGGAGTAGCCTCAAATTCACTAAACTATCAAAGCATGCTCCTACTATGGTTGCGGATTCTAGGGCTAAGATGAACAAATTTGTCATGGGGATATCCGATCTTGTGGTTAATGAATGTAGGTCGGCTATGTTGATTCCTAGCATGGACATCTCTCATCTCATGGTTCATGCTGACCAAATTGAGGAACAAAAGCTTAAGAAAGTTTGTAGGGATTTGAAGAAGGTGAGAACCGAAGTGGGAAATTCTTCTAAGAATAGGTATGAGGTTCAAGACAAACCAAGGTTCAAGAAGAGGTTTTCTAATCAAGCATCTTCTAGTGCTCCAAGGGCCAATAAGAGTAAGGTGCCTACTCCCAAGCCCCAAGAGGGAAATGGTGGTCGTTCTTATGTTGATAGGCCTTTTTGTTCTAAATGTCGTAGAAGGCATAATGACAAGTGTCTTGTGGGCACGGGTAATTGCTATACTTGTGGGAAGAGTGGCCACATGAATAAATATTGCACTATGATGAAGACTCAAGGAAGGGGAAATTCTCAAGCTCAAGCAAGTGCTCCAAACCCGGATGCTCCTACGAATAATTGCTTTTATGCTCTCCAATCCCGAAGTGATCAATAGAGCTCACAGGACGTGGTCACCGGTATGTTAAAATTATTTTCCTTTGATGTATATGCTTTGTTGGATCCGGGAGCTACGCTGTCATTTGTGACCCCTCTTGTAGCCATGCAATTTGATATACTACTTGACATCTTAGATGAGCCTTTCTCGGTTTCTACCCCGGTGGGTGATTCCTTAGTGGTAAAAAGAGTCTATAAAGGGTATCTTATTTCCTTTCCCAATAGAGTTATGTTGGTTGACTTGATAGAACTTGATATGCTAGATTTCGATATTATATTGGGAATGGATTGGTTGTATGCGTGTTTTGCGTCTATTGATTGTAGGTCAAGGGTGGTCAAATTTCGATTTCCGAATGAACCCGTTTTTGAGTGGAAGGGAAGAAACTCAAATCTTAAAGGTAAGATCATTTCGTGTCTAAAAGTTTGAAAGTTAATTGCAAAGGGTTGTCTCTATCACATAGTAAGAGTCATGGATCTTGAATATGAGTTTCCTTCTATAGAGTCGGTACCCATGGTAAGGGAATTTCTGGAGGTCTTTCCCGACGATCTACCCAGAATCCCCCCGAACGGGAGATTGACTTTGGTATAGATCTATTACCAGATACTCAACCTATTTTGATCCCGCCTTATCGGATGGCCCCGGCCAAGTTGAAAGAACTAAAGGCTAAACTCAAAGATTTACTAGATAAGGGTTTTATTCAACCAAGCATATCTCCATGGGGTGCCCCGGTATTGTTTGTGAAGAAGAAGGATGGGTCTTTGAGAATGTGTATTGATTATCGTCAATTGAACAAAGTCAATATAAAGAATAAGTACCCGCTCCCTAGGATTGATGACCTATTTGATCAACTCCAAGGAGCTAGCTACTTTTCAAAGATTGACTTAATATCGGGTTATCACCAACTTAGGGTGAGGTAGGTTGATATTCCAAAAACGGCATTTCGAACAAGATATGGTTATTTCAAATTCCTTGTTATGTCATTTGGCCTAACAAATGCCCCTTCGGCTTTCATGGGCCTCATGAATCGAGTTTTTAGAAAGTATATTGATTTGTTAGTGATTGTCTTTATTGATGATATTATGATATACTCAAGGAGTGAGGATGATCATATGGATCATTTGAGAATTGTTTTGCAAGTTCTCAAAGATAACCAACTTTTTGCTAAGTTTATCAAGTGTGAGTTTTGGTTGAGTTCGGTGGCTTTTCTTGGGCACATTGTCTCTATTGAAGGGGTAGAGGTTGATCCAACGAAGAGAGAAGTGGTCAAAAGTTGGCCAAGATCATTGAGTCCTTCCGACACTCGGAGTTTTCTAGGGTTGGACGGCTACTATCGGAGGTTTGTTGAGGGATTTTAATCTATCGCATCTCCATTAACGTCCTTAACCCAAAAGAAGTCCAAGTTCGAATGGCCGGAATCTGGCGAGAAAAGCTTCCAATTATTGAAAGATAGACTCACCTCCGCTCCAGTATTGACTTTACCTGAGGGTACCGATGGATTGGTACGAAGGTGAAACTTAGTACCACTTTTCATCCCAAGATGGATGGTCAAGCGGAACGCACTATTCAAACCCTTGAAGATATGTTGAGGGCTTCCGTCATCGACTTCAAAGGTAATTGGGATGACCACCTACCTTTGATAGAATTCTCCTACAACAATAGCTACCACTCTACTATCTCCATGGCACCCTTTGAGGCACTTTATGGGAGGAGGTATAGATCCCGGTTGGGTGGTATGAGGTAGGTGAGTTTGCTCTACTTGGTCCCAATTTGGTTTATGAAGCTCTTGAGAAGGTTCGAGTTATAAGAGATAGACTAAAAGCGGCTCCAAGTTGACAAAAATCCTATGCTGATAATAGATTAAGGGACCTTGAGTTCGAAGTAGGAGATTGGGTCTATTTGAAAATTTCACCCATTAAAGGGGTGATGAGGTTTTGAAAAAAAGGGAAACTTAGTCCCCGTTATGTGGGGACGTATGAAATTTTGAAGAGGATTGGGAGTGTTGCCTAAGAGTTGAAATTGCCAAATGAGTTTGTCATGATTCATCTGGTATTCCATGTATCTATTCTTAAGAAGTGTATAGGTGATCCGGTGTACATTCTTTCTCTAGAAGGTTTGGGGGTAAAAGAAGACCTTTCATATGAGGTCCCGGTTGAGATCTTGGATCGCCAAGTTAAGAAATTGAGGAAATAAGGAGGTTGCCTCCATAAAGGTTCTATGGAGGAACCACCTTGTTGAGGGTGCAACATGGGAGGCCGAGGCCGACATGAAGACCCGCTATCCTCATCTTTTCCCCCTTACTTGTCACGCCTCAAAACCCATTAAGACGGACAGGCACCCGATGCCCTAAAGGCCCGAGAGAACCAACCTGCAACCTGTTCTTACTGAGCATATACTATAACAATTGAGACAAGTTAACTTTGGATGCAGCGATATAAACCAACATAAGTAGGTTCAAAAGTTATATACAAGACTTGGCCGTTTAGACCACAACTCCTTAAGACACAACTGAACCATGTACATACGTCTACAAAGCCTCTAAAAGATAGAAGACTAGAGTAGGTCAGGACAGACCCCGCCTTACCCTTAACTACGATACAATACCAAGCGAATTTAACAAGGACTTAATAAAGCTCCGAATCAACTTGGAGCTCACCAAAAGTAGCAGAATTTTGAGTGTTCCTACTGAGGAGGTCTACTAGCTGGAGTACCTGAGCCTGCAGCATGAAATGCAGCGTCCCCAATATGGGACGTCAATACAAAAAATGTACTGAATATGTAAGGCAAATAGTATATATAATACAAAGCTCAAATGAAATCAAGTAGCAACATAAGGGTGCATAGATTAGGAGAGAAGACCACCTTTGCCTACTCTTATGGGATCAAGTAAGCTACATTCTTTTCTTTACCTTGTTGTATGTTATAATCTTTGTTGGGCATGTGATACAAGTGACCAGCTGATCAGTGGTAGAAGAGGATGACCCATGCTAGGCGTATTAACCCCTGGGATGCGGTCCTCATAATTACACAACTTGGGATCGGCCCATGCTAGGCTTTCGCCCCTGAGCTGCCACCCTTCTATACCAATAGGGATCGGCCCATGCTAGGCTTTCGCCCCTGAGCTGCCACCATTAATTATATAGATTTCTTCATTTAGATTCTTTAATCTTTGAGATTGTTGTTAATCAGTTCATAACACTTTTGGGATGTTGATTTGGTGATCATAATCATCTTGGAGATATGAAAATACGGAACAGTAGTGGAATACATGAAAATAATACTTTGAGGCAGTAACAATGACATAAGGAGCTATGAAACATCAACACCTTACTTTAAGACCTTAATGGCACAATTGACTTCAATTGGCTTAGGAGAAGGATTCATCAAACTTTCTTTTGCAAATACCATTTCTATAACAGCACAGGGGAAATTACACAAGTATAGAGTAGTGAACATATAATGAAGTAGTTCCATGTACTTAGAATGGGGAAAGAAATATTGTTAGCTATTTGGAGATAGTACGTTGCCACTATGCTTCCTTTTCTAGAAATAGACCTTATGGGAATCACTTCATTGATATTCATTGCAGGTGCCAGATTTCATGCCAAAAGGATATAGAATCGAATAGCCTTACATACCTTATTTTTCTGACCAATACCACTATCACGATTCAGCCTTTCTTATTGGGTGCTAATCTACAACATAAGTCATGATTAAGCTAACATCAGCAGCTAATCACAATAAGGTCCTCCAAAACAGTAGTTAAAATATTTGATGGAAATCAGGCCCAAACAACCTTTACATAAATGGTGAACCACCACACCCTTCCTCTACACATTAATACAACTTCATACATCATCTCCCAAGCTACCCAAACAGCCCTCAACAACAATATTCATAAGGCAGCCACTATCAATCTCAAATCTTTCAGCATAATAGGAGAATATTGACTCAAAGATTTATCACAATCCATGAATTCTTGATAAACATATACAAAATTCTCCACTCCAAACATTATCAAAGAGAGAAAAACAAATGGGTTGAAGTCTTACCTTAATTCTGAAAATTTATCCTCTACACTTGTACTTCAAGAATTCAAACTCTCCTTCAAACTCTTACTTGAAAAATTAGACAGCACTCAAGAACTCTAAGGTATTTTAGGGCTGCTAATTGAAGCCAAGAGAGACCAAGAAAGAACTTAGGAAATCTGAAACTTTTTGCAAGTTCAAAATGGAGAATAAGACTTGATCCTTATCCTTTGAAAAAGGAGGTGTTATGGCCGACACTCTTGACCAATTTTGGGCCATATAATGTCAAGTAGGTGCCCCACCTGCTTGTCCTTTTAAGTTGGGCCTTTTTGGACTTAATATTATTGGACCTTGGCTGTCCATTTTCCCTTTGTCCTTTTATTCCACTTGGGACAGATTAATGCAAGTAGGTGGTACACACTTGGCCCAATAACATGGTAAAACAAATCTTAGGAGGTCATGCACTTACTAGTTTCACTTGGGCTTTATCCATAATGGGCCAATTGGCATATTTGGCTGCTGGGCCTTCTTTCATTCACAATTTCTTTAATAGGTTTGGGCTTCAAATGAGCCCCTAAATATAAGACTAAATCTGGTCAATCAAACTTGGGCCCTTTAACTATAATATAGATCAAGTAGGTGATGCAGCTGCTAGCTCAATTACCATCTTACTATAATTACTTAAATACTTTCCATCGGAGTTAACTTGCAATACATATGCTAAAACGTGCAAGGCATTACATCACCTTCCAAGCTAGTTTAAACCAACACTAATCACATAAGAAACATGATCCCTCACCTACACTATAAGTCTATGTCAAGTATAACATGAATAGAACTACCACATATAAAAATACAGGCCGTTACATCCTTCCCCCCTTTGAACATTCGTCCTCGAATGTTAGCATGGTTGTCCGGCCTAAACAAGTTCAAGCCTAAGTTAGTACTACCATTAATCACATTGAACATATAGACTTATACTTACTTGTCAATGCCTCCACTAACATTTTGATCATTCCCTCCAGTGTGAAAGAGGTGAGGATACTTCAATTTCATTGCTTCTTCTGCTTCCCATGTAACTTCTTCTACTTGTTGGTTTCTCCATAGAATTTTTACAGAAGCTACTTCTTTATTTCTTAACTTCCTAACTTGTCGATCCAGAATAGCAATGGGTACTTCTTCATATGTGAGATCTCCTGTAACATGTACGTCTTCAGTAGAAGTAATACGAAATGGGTCACCTACGCATTGCAACAACTTCCACTATGTCCCTCTTTAAGCCATCCCACCAAAACACTTCTCTAAGGTCATGATACGTCTTAGTAGAACCCGAATGAATGGAGTAACGGGAAACATGAGCATTCTCAAGAATCCGGTTTCTCAAATCATTAACATTGAGAATACACAACCTTTTTGATACCTCAAAACACCATCCCCCAAAGGAGAATGACTCATTAATCTTACCAAGAATCGATTCCTTCAACTCCATCAATGATTAATCAAGGTGTTGCTTAGACTTCACCTCAACCACCAACGACAATTCGGAGTTATGATGGACCATAAAACCACCATTTGGAGAATCTTCCAATCTAACACTCAAACGAGCCAACTTATGAACATCTTTCACTAGGTTTTTCTTGGATTCTTCCACATGAGACAAACTACCCATGGTCATACGACGTAGAGCATCCACAACTACATTGGCCTTGCTGGGGTGGTAGAGAACACTCATGTCGTAATCTTTCAACAATTCCAACCATCTTCTTTGTCGGAGATTTAACTTTTTTTGAGTGAACACATATTGAAGACTCTTATGTCGGTATACACATCAACATGAACACCATACAAGCAATGCCTCCATATCTTCAAGGCAAATACCACGGCCGCTAACTAAAGATCATGAGTTGGATAATTCTTCTCATGCACCTTAAGTTGTCCAGAGGCATAGGCTACTACTTTCCCATGTTGCATAAGAACACACCCCAAGCCCACTCGGGATGCATCACAATATACCACGAAGCCCTTGGAACCCTCCGGTAAAGTCAATACGGAGCGGAGGTAAGCCTATCTTTCAAAATTTGGAAGCTTCTTTCATATGCCTCCGACCACTCAAATTTTCACTCTTTTGGGTCAAGGTAGTCAAAGGAGATGCAATGGATGTAAGACCATCCACAAACCTCCTATAGTACCCCGCTAGACCCAAGAAACTCCTAATGTTTGTTGGAGTCAATGTGGATTACTTGGAATATGTCTTATATGTGAAGTTTATGTTAAAAGTGATTCTTATACTCATGTTATGAAGTTTCCTCCAAAAAGAGCATGGTTTATACAAATGTCCTTTTAGCATGATTTTATTGCATATCACCTACTTAGTACATACAATGTGCTAATTACATATGTTGTTTACTTCTAAAGGTGTAGGTGGCATTTGAGAGGAGTTGGTAGACGTGAATCTTGGATACTAGCATTCCACTCAAGCAAGTTTTGGTATGTCATCAATTGTTCTGAGTACATAACTATGTTTAGTTTTGTTATGCAAAGACATTGTATTAGGCTTTGATATTTTCTATTCTATAGTTGTATGGGCTGTGACGTAAGATATTCGAGAGTCTAAGTTGGCTACGATGAGACTTAGAAATTTCTATTGTTTTCTAGAAAAGAGATTTTGTGAAGATGTTGTGAAAAGTTTTATTTCCACACTACTTTTCATATACGTTATGCAATGAATGATATCTAAGGTCTTGTACAAGACCTCTGAGAGGTCAAGTACGCCGTTTGACGTTCGAGAATAACATTTCTTCTAGGGTACACTTTCGGGTTGTTACAGTGCCTTTAGGTTTTGTAAGTGTTAGGGTACACCTTAGTGCATGTTTAGGGTCTAAACATCCGGGTACGACTCGCCAAGGACCAACCTAAGGGTCCTTGAAGAGTCGTATAAGGGTCAAACTTTGTAAAAAGGCCTAGGGTACACCTTAGTGCATGTTTAGGGTCGAAACATCCGGGTACGACTCCCCAAGGACCACCCTAAGGGTCCTTGAAGAGGACCCAACATTTTACCCTAAAAGATATCAGAAGATAGTGAGTAATCGACGAAGGGGAACGACGAGCCATCGGTGGGTGTACGACCCATTGATGGTGCTCGTTGGTTAATAATAAGAAAACTACCCTCAATCATCCAAAACCCATCCTCTATCCCAAACCACGATTGGCTAGGATGGTCCCTGGTTGGGAAGACAACCCGTCGATGGGGAGTCGTCGTTTGACCCCTGGTGCACTGTCTCAAAACGGATCAATTAGGGGTGATTAGGTAATTAATTAATTAATTAATTAATTAATAGGTATTTTTATAATTAGTTAGTTAAGGACTATTTAAGCACCCTAAGTCATCAAACTAACGTTAACACCTCATAAATCCCAAAACCCAAATAACTCCCACATCTCTCTAGTTTCTCTCACTACTCCAAGACCCCATTGAACAAGAAGACCAAGTTCATCTAGAGATTCAATATCAAAGCTTTCCTTCATAATTATTCAAGGATTCTCAAGGTATGGAGGTTATTCACTCTTGGGATTAGTCCTTGCATGGGCTTTGTGATCATGGCTTGTTAATGGTTGAATTGTAATTCTATTATGTTGAATTGCTTACACCTAATGTTATTTACGTGAATTGATTATGAATTGATGATGAAGGATCCATGTGGATCAAGGTATGAAGGATTGAACATGCCTAGTTTAGAATCCTAGGAATTCACTGTAACATGAACTTTTTATGATTAAATGTTGAACTCTATTAGGTGAAGATGATTATAGCTACTATTTTAAGTTGATATCATGATTAAATTTTAGTTATAAACCATGTATGATCAAGGTGAATAAGGATTGATATGAGTTGATCTAAGTTCTTCTAGTTTATCGATTGGTAGTACTATGTATGTATGTCATCTCAAATTGTGGTTAGATGAAGAATGATTACTTTTCAGTAAAGATTTATTGAGCTACTGCCTATAATGTATTTTATTGGTCATAAATGATTGATGAACAATACTTTAAGAAATTGGTAAGATAGCCTACTCTCTTTACTCAATATTATGAAGTTTCTTTAAAAAGACATGATGCATGGTTTCTAACTAAATGTCCTCTTTAAAAGAATGTTTTTGTATGGTTATCATACTTAGTGCATTCTTGTAGTAATATTATTCTTCTTCATTTTTTTTACACAAAGCATAGATGGTTATGGATAGAGGCTCTTTCCTAGAATGAAGAGCTTAGATTACTACTACCAAGTTCAAGTATGTCCTTAATGATTGAAGGACCTTCATGTAAAGATTTTAAATTAATATATACAAAATGAGTCAAATCTCATTGGAGGAATAATTCACTCCTTTAAACATATAATCATAACAATAACACATAGGAACCTAATCCACAACATACCATATGCATAAACTCAACACTTCCATATCATATAAGGAGGAACTACCTTCTCCATCTCAATATGAGCTCAATATGAACATCAAAAGTTTTTATGATGATTTTTTATCAAAACAACACCAATTTTGCTCAATACAACTTCCATGAATACTTATAGCATACCACATACTTAAGTGTAAGGCAACCATAAGAAACACATTTCATGGAAAAGAGAAGAACTCAACTTAAGCATGAATTTCTATATCAATAATCACATATTAGAAAAACATGATAAGTCCAATATAATTCATGGTATTCGTATAAGTTACTACAACCTCAATCTTGGATAGGAGTAAGGGGGAAAAGATGAGGATAATATTTTTATTATGTAGTCGAATCTGAGTGTTTGGGGAAAGAACCAATTGATATAGAGAGTTTAGAGTTGAAAAATGACCAAGAAAAATCATCACAATTCTGGGAATGGGGGTGGGGCACCGCGCCAGCCAGTGCGTCAACTTCAGTTGTGAACTTTAGCCACTAGCGCACCGGGCCACACAACGGTCACTTCATAACTCACTCAAGTGAGACTTAGAATCACCTTTGGTAGGAGGATTTCATGTGTAGGTGCTTTGTAGGTGTTGTTGATGCTATATTGTAATGTGTGAGTTTTACTTGAAGTTACAGTGAGGTTACTGTAAGGTCTTATAAATTGGTATAAATAGAATATGACTTATATTGTGTTCTAAATGTGATGTTTGGTGCTTAAATGTGGTTCTTATACTTTTAATGTGACCTTTTAATGAAAAAGAGCATTTTTAACATAAATGTCCATTTCTCATGATTTTATGCATTAAGTCATACTTAGTACATGCATTTTACTAATTCCATACTTTTTGTCTACCTCTAAAGGCGTGGTTCACAAGTGAGAGGTATCTTTAAGCAAGCTTGGAATCTAGTTATCGTTCAAGCAAAGTTGAATTATGTCCTCACTTCACTCGAGGATATAACTATCTTTAGATTCTTTTTATTCAAGTATTGAAATAGACTAAGTAATTCTATATTTCATATTGTATGGGCCGTGTCCCAAATATTCTTGAGTCTAAGATTGGCATAAGTTGAGACTTAGCATTTTCCTATTGATTTTATATGAAAGAGGGTGTGTTTTTGGGGTAGAGTGGTAGGATACTAAGAATGGACTCACAACCACCATTGACGGAGCGTGATTCAATGGACGACTCGTCAATTGGTCTTGTGGTTCCGTACTTTTTTGACAGCATTTAGAACAAAGGGTTGGGTCCTCCTCCGGACCCTTAGGGTGGTCCTTGGGGAGTCGTACCCAGACTTTTCGCCTCTAAACACGTATTAATATGTAATCCAAGTAATTTTTTACATTATTTAGCCCCTCCTATGATTCTTCAAACTCCATACAAGACCTAAGGACAAACTAGACCATTTTTACTACTTTCCGAATGTCATGGTCGTTTCTTGATGCTCATGCACTAACACTTCCAAACTAAGTTTGTTATGTTAACCTAGGTATTAAAAAAACATTTTAACCCTTTGTAGATAATTAAACTTCATTCCAAGATCTAGATTAAGTCATTGACGTCTAATATTAGGACAATCTTTCACCATATGGACACCCTTGCCACAACCATAGCAACTATTAGTTCCAACAAGACATTCGCCCACATGCTTCTTACCACACTTACCACATGTTGGTCTTTCTCTTGGTGGATCAACATTTCTCCTCTCTTGAGGTTTAGGATTCGAACCTCTATCATTGTGATTCTTGGAGAAATTTGAAGGAACTTGTTTTGAAAACCTCTTCTTAAACTTAGGTTCATCTTCAACATCAAGCCTACTTTTAGGAGAACCACTCTCAAAAGACTTTGCCTTCTTAGCTTCCCTATTTCTCTTCCTTAGGAGACTTTCCTCAACCTGTTGAGCATGAACCATCAACCTAGAAAGATCCATATTGTCATGAAGCATGGCTGTACGACATTCTTCTTCAAGCTCTTCAGACATGCCCGATACATAACGGCTCATTTCATCCCTAGCATTAGAAACCAAAGAAGAAGCATATATGGACAACTTAATGAACTTCAAGTAGTATTTCTTAACACTAATACCTCCTTGATGAAGGTTGATGAACTCCTCTACCTTAGCTTCTCTTTGTTCCCTTGGAAAGAATCTGTCAAGAAAGGCCTTCTGAAGATCTCCCAAGTCACGGGACCATCTCCTAAAGCCCTACTATTATTCCACATATTGCACCATGTCTGAGCCACGTCCTTGAGTTGATAAGAAGCAAGTTCAGCCTTCTCAATATTACTCACCCCCATAGCAAACAAAATCTTGTAGATCGCATCAAGGAAATATTGAACCTGATGTCGACCGAGTCCCACACGCCATCAACATAGTAGTCTTGGTTTTATGAACTTTCTCTTGAGCCAGCTGAAAATATGGAGGATAAATTGTATTTGAAACTACAACCCTAATAATTTCGTACAAAACTACTAAGACAAATCAGATTTAAACAACAATAAACCATCAACAAGCAAGATGCTATAGATAATCTAATCCATATTAAAAAAAATCACAACCCAAGAATATGGGTTTTATCTAGACACAAAAGTTTTACACCTTTGATTTTGTGGCGAGTTCCCTTACTCGTAGTTATTTAAACATGGTGAGTGTGAGGTGATTACCCTTTATATATGTATGACTACCAAGGAAAGCGATTATTACCCATTAGCCTTTGGATTGATCATGGAGGCGATTAGTTATGATCCTTATGTAATTTTATGTGGAGGCGAATACCTATACGACACATTAAAATTAATGTGGAGGTGAATACCTATTTTTGACTATTAATGAAAATGGAGGCAAATACCTATTATTCATTGATTTGAATGACTAGAGGTGAATACCCTAGTCTTTATAATTTATTAGTATATATGACTAGAGGTAAATACGCTTGTTTTTATGATTCCATGATATGAATGGCTTGAGGTGACTCCCCTTGTCCTTCATGAGTAACTAACCATTTATGCCTTGAGGTGGCTCCCCTTTTACAATGGAAACTGAGCTTGATTATCTAATGGAAGGGAAGGAAGAAGTGGAACTTTGCATTTTATTAACATGATATTAACTGGTTTGGATTGTAGCTTTAGAGACCCTCTAATACATTCATGACTAATAGGTGATTCCCCTTGTATTTAGGTTGTTAAGATATGATAAACATGAATGATGAACTAAAGTGTCTATTTAGCATGGGTAGGATTATGGGGTCTTGTTCATGCATGGCACAAGCTATCCTTAAGGTGACTCATGAATTGTTTCTCTTATATCAAGAATGCTCAAATAGGATTGTTCCATAGTTTCCTTCCTCGTTAGTATTTAATAATGGTGAGATATTCCATTGTTATGAACTAATATAAGAATGAGACCAATGAGTGGTAAGTATGCATATGGTGACTGCATGATTATGCTTAGTGTGAATGGTTTTATGGGATGCCTTTCATGTATTGCAAAACTTTGCTTCGAGGTATATAGTTCTCTTAGTACATGAAGTCTAGGTGTTGACTATTTATGTAGACTATGATTAAAATGACAAAAAAATAGATAGTTAGCTTGGATGGAATTATGGGATGCTATTCATTCATTACACGAGTATGCTTTAAAGGTTACTTGTGAATATTCCTATTATGATAGTAATCACCAAGAGTTTAATATTTCTTATATGATGCTTATGTTGGAGACTTTTATTATTATTATTATTCTGAGATTGTCTGTTATGTTTATAATTTATGTTTTATCAAGTATTTCATATGATTGTGGATTATGTGTTATATTACTAACCCTTATCTTATACTCTTTCTTATACTCTTATGGTGTTATGCTAGATAACATATTTGGTACAATTTGTACTAACGCAAACTTTTCCTACATTCTTATCAAATGTAATGTTCGGAGATTGAGTTCCATTCTTGGAGATAGGTTTCTAAATAGAAAAGGAGTTGAAGATTTTGTCATTCCTCATATCTTCGAGGACAAACTTAGCTACCATTTCCTTTATGTCTTTTATTTCAATTTAAAGACTGTAGTATGGGATATTTCCAAAAAGTCTTATTCTAAATTAATATTAGATGGTATGCGATAAATGTCACGACCTAGGGGTACCCCCTAGATGGGACACAACACACTTGACCCTGAAGGTGTCTCATAGAAGCCCTTAGCATAATCATAAACATAGGTAATAGAAATAATGTAAAATTTAAAACTTTTACCATAGAAGTAGTTACTTTAATATCCCAAAACAAGTGAATAATATTATCTCAATGAACCGTCTATTACAATGAAATCTCCATTTAGGTGATAGCCTTTTTCAATATAGAATCTATGTAGAATATAGAAAAGAAAACTCGAAAAAATGTCTTTTATCCTCCAATCATGAGGACTCATCATGGAAAGGATAAAATCAATCCAAGCTTTCAACTAAAGAGAAGAAACCTCAACGACCGGGACATATGTTTATAGAAAAGGTATAAAATACTAAGTATGGAAGCCATGCATATAAAATCCATAAAACATGCATTAAAGGAAATTTATTTAGAAACCATGCATTTATCAACATTAAAATCCATTATGCACATTTATGAAGAAACATAATCATAACATATCATAAGAAACCAAAATCCATACTAGTACAATGCAAAGGCAAGATCCCAATAACCCTACAAATCCCAAGTACAAATTTTAGATCACCAACATCATCGATATCTTACCTTGACCTTATCATTAGCCAACATTCATGAACAATGAAGCATTAATATTCATAATTTGTCGCAAGTAGAGTCATCCTTAGAAAAGATACATATCATACATACATAAGTCATAGGTCTTTATATCATAAGAGAACCTAACAACAACAACCCTTGCAGGCTACTTGTGCAATGCATAAATGGAGTCTCATACCCACACTCATGCTAAGTAATACCTCTTAAGAAGTCATAGTTATAGTTCATGTTCTTGTCATATTCAAATTCTTATCATATAGGGAAATATGAACTTAACCCCATAGACCATGTGAGCTACATGGAATTCGGTGTCTTACCCCAACATCGAAAAGAGGTGTCTTACTTGGTTAAGGTAGAACTAACATAATACACTTTAGGTTGATTTACTAGCTTAAGACCTATGTGGGTACATAGTTATGGGATAAAGAGATTGATACTAGAAATCAGAATTTTCTAAAGTGAATGGTTTCCATTAAATGAGATACTTACTTTGGGAAGCCGGATATTCTAGCATAAAAACATCAATTTAATTTATATATTCACTCGGTGCTAAGCATAATTCCATTTAAAATTCATATAAAGTTTTTACTTAAGTTCATGTTCAAGTAAGAATATAGTAGATACTCAAACTAACATAACATCATAATTCCTCATAGATTCATCATGTGAGAATGTCCATTCAACCTTAGAATCATCAACATGGATGTAAACCTTTCACATCTTATCCATAGTGTGTTCATGACAATATCCTTTCAATCAACTCAAAAAGCTTACAAAATTCATAGTCATTCATGAATAGTGATGTGTAAGGGTAGGGGAAGCATGATGTTGCAACATTACCATAATTACATATTATTAATTGGATCTTCAGTTTCTAAGTTAATCATAAGCTCATACACAATCCTCATAAAGATATACCTACCATGATACATTGCCCTTCAAGGTCCATGAATCAGAATCAACCCAAACATATACAATTACTGCATAATATAAGAGGAATCTCAAGATTCAATATCTAATTTTATCATAAACATAATCAATACACATATTTGTAATGTCAAACAACCCAAATTATCAATTCATAATTTTTCAATCTGGGGGAAATTATAACTTGATGGGGATTTTCACCATAAATCAATAATATTAAACTAATAAAATTATAATTCATCATATATAATCATAATCAACCATAAATAAACAATGGAAAACGTTTTGGAAGAAGACAAATCACATATATTGAAAATTTGAATATTCAAAACCAAGTTTGAAGGGACTCTATGGGTGGAAACCACCCATAGATAAAAACCAACCATACCTTGATTACGAAACCCTAGCTCTAATTCCTTCTTTGTTCTTCTTTATGTTTCAGAGAGAGAATTATTGTGAGAGGGATAAAGTTCTTGGGTTTTCTCCTTGATTCTTTTTAATGTGACTTAATTGCAGGAAATTTTAGTCTAAAAAGGTTATATAGTGATTAGGAAAAGAGTAGAATAAAGTGGTTTTACTTTTGGAAGAAAACTAGGGACCCTTTAAGTTAAAACAGAAATTTACCCAACATTAACGACATAGACCGCCCAATGCACCCGTTATCTCACCAAGTGCACTAGGCGACGTGTCTAATGGACCCTCGGCTCGACTAATTTTAAAGAATTCTTCTTCATGAGGATATTTTGGGCGATGCGCCAAGTGTATTGGCAAGCCCCGACCTAGATTGCCTAAAATTCCAGTAGCTAGATCTATGGGAGACTGCCCAATAGGTGAGGAGAGTCCATTTGGCTAATATCCAAGGCCCTTTGGAGATGCTACTGCCACATAGCCGAATGGACCAAAGGAAGAGTTGTTCCCCTCCATTATTATAAGTCGATCTTGGACCTTCCTATAACACCCTAAAATAAACTAAGGTTAACTAGATCGTCATGAATGTTTCATGAGTTAGTTTTGTTTTAAAATTAGTTATAATGATTTTCTTAGGAAGTGTGTGAATTTTGGTGACGTTTGAAGGTCAAACGTCCAAGAGCGTCCATGACGTTCGAAAGATATGACTTAGATTGTGATTGTGTGTCTTAATGTGTTTTAGTGAGTTTTATGTGTTCATCTTAATTAAAATTGATGTGGGATGTTCCTAAGACATAGATGACTATATATAGTTGTTAAACATCTGGGTATGATTCCACCTAGGACCCATGAGGGGTCCTAGAAGAGGACCCAAGACTTGGAAACCAAGCTGTCAAGACTGCTCAAACGACACCCTAGCAGCCTACTGGTCGTAGTAAAGACGATGCCCCTTCGTCTAGGGGCGTAGGCCAAGACTTAGAGTGGGAGATCAACACTCCAATTGAAGCTGCATATTCAAATGACGCCCATGCAGCACGGGTCATCATTCAGTCGATGCCCCGGTTCTTTGGTCCATCGATGGGTCCTGCAAAAGCTGTCACATTTTCACAGTGTTGGCTTGGTGTGTTTTGTAAATTCACCCTAAGTCTTTTATGAACCTAGGATGATATTTTTAGGGGTTTTAAGTTATATTAGGTTAGTTTTAAGTCCTATACCTAGACAATACCCCTTATTTCAAATATTCAAAACGTCTCTCTAAAGACAAACTCTCTAAAGTTCTTCAAATAGATTGTTTTCATCCAATTTCGTGGGTCTACTTTCTAAATTGAACTGTGTAGTCTTAATTCGATTATTAGTGATGATTTATATATTTTTATTTGTGGATTTAAGTATCACTTAAAGGTTTTCCCTAAATCTCTATAGAGACCCATGCATACTCATCTTCCCCTAACCCTAACTTGTAATTTAGGTTGGTTTATGATTGAGGGAGATGTAATTGAATGCATTATTGTATAGTTTGATGTTGTATGATGATTATGATTTATTTGTTGGGTAAAGATCATTGAGTTGAGGGTGAAGTCTTGTAAGAGCTTTCTTGGAGGATTCTCGTAAGATCTTCAAGATCATGACTACTCGATTGTGTTAATGTTGGCCTATACTTGATTATTTTTGTTCAATTAAAGTATTAATATGTGAATATGATAGGAAGATGATGAGATTATGAATGTGATAGTATGATATGAATGTGATGAATTGTGAGATGATGATAGGTGTATTATTATGAAGGATTAGACGTGATTCCTATATGCATCTTATTACTATTTTATGATGATGATGTTCTCACATAGTGTTTGGTTGTGATGAAAGGACTTTCTCATGCTAGAACCTAAGAGCTATGAACATAATATATGAGGGGATATACTCCTAATACCTATGATATAAATGTCACTCCCCAACCCTAAGTGAGGCAAACAAGTACCTTATGAACACATGCTTTACAAGTAATCTATGATGAGAAAGTAAACTACTATGAGATTACTGATGAGAAACTTCATATACAAAACATTTTACTAGTTGAACCGCTACATGTGAAAAGGGAAACTATGAATACAGATGATAGATTTACAATGTCTACAAAGCCTTTATTGGAATGCATGAATGTACCACTAGGAAATTACACATAGTGAAGGCTCGGCAAAGCCCCGAATCAACCTGGAGCTCACCAACAACCGCTTAGTATCATGTGCTTCTATTGAGGAGATCTACTTTTGAGTGCTTGTACCTGCAACATGAAATGAAGCGTCCCCAATAAGGGACGTCAGTACGAAAGAATGCACTGAATATGTAAGGCATAATACAACCATATGTAAGATGAGAGCTCAAGTGAAACAAAATACCAATAGATAAGGATTAGAGATCACCTTTGCTTGTACTTGTGGAATTGTGCATATTACATTCATTTCTTTACTTTTGTGTACTTTATAATCTTTATAGTACATATAATGCAATACTAGTTGATCAACGGTAGTAGAGGATGACCCATGCTAGGCATTTTAACCCTCAATGCTTTCCTCATAATTCCACAGATTGGGATCGGCCCATGTTAGGCTTTTGGCCCTGAGCTGCCACCCTCTTTAACCAATTGGGATCAGCCCATGCTAGGCTTTTTCCCCTAAGCTGCCACCCATAATTATACAAATTGCTTCACTTAGATTCTTTAATCTTTGAGATTGTTGTTTTAATGTTCATATCCATTTTGAGATTGTTCTTTTGATGTTCATAACTTGTGTGTGATTGCTTTTTTTGGTGGTCATAATCCTTGTTTAGATTTGTAACTACAGACCAGTAGTATAAGACATATGAATATGGACTTACGATAATAACAATGACATGGGAAGCAAATGTGACATGAACGTGTAACACTTAGGAGCGTATATGACTCAGTATGCATTTGGACATCTCAAATTGAAGCACATATCAAGTGAAGACATTTAATATTAAACGAAGAGATTTGAACTCGATATGATAGCTGAATACTCACTAACTATTATAAAATACAAGGTATACATGAAAGTGGAAATAAGGGAGAACATGGACAGATTCGACTTAAGGACGGATATAATTCCAAGTAGTACATATAAACGTACAATATAACAAGTAGTTATACTGTGAGGTTACATTATAGTCTAACACAATGGGAGTAATAATCAAGAAAGGGAACATATGAACATGTGCGACGATGACATAATTGAAGCAAGTTGGCATGATATAGGCAGATTTTACCATGTGTAATCTAGGATCATTTTGATTTATATAAGGGAAATCCGTGTAAGGTGTACTTTAACGATGAAACAATATTAAGCCTATGCTTGGTATAGTAAGTACATAAATTTAGTAACAAACTTATATTAGAGTACTCACTTTAATGCTCTAGGGAGTAGGAATTGCAACTATGGATCAGTTCCTACCAAGGGCACTTAGAAAGCTTACTTTTTGTAATGCAAGTGTTGGATTCATGCCAAAGAAATAGGAAATCGACTAGCCTTACATACCTTGCTATACAATTCAATAAGTATGATTTAAGCTCCTTCTCTTCAGAATACTAATCTACAATAAAATAAGTTAAGATTAGTATTAGTAGATAATCAATCAATTAAAGCTACTTGATCCCGCCAAAATAGTAACCACACAATAAGCATGCAATTTATCTTGCCAATGTTTTCTTTCCTTCCCTTTCCCTTAGATAGCGTCTATATACTGTACAACCTTCGTATTAGGTCCTCTCCAAAACTCTCTGCAATATTTAAGTCCCTTAAAGTCTCCACACCTCCAGTCACATCCCTTATCATTACGTACATAAAACAATCCTTAAAAATTAGTTAATTTAACAAAAGCAATATGAATCATGGCTTCTGATCACCAGCAGTTGAAAAGCTAACATCACTTTTAAAACACTCAAACAACTCATAACTGAATTTAAAGAGGACTCCCCTCCATGGCTGTCCCAACATGCACTAATCACCAGAACATCCTCCCCAATATTATACATGTAAGAGTAAGAATTTCCAACACCCTTACACATAACAAGTGTCCTAATTAACTCAAGCACAAGAGGGAAAATATTGCAGTAGCTTACCTTGCTGTACAGAACTACCACGACTTAGACTCTTCAAGGTAAAGGTTTTCCTCTTTAACTTGTATTAAATTATACCTTCCAATATCTTGTACTCCCTAATATTCTATAACCCTAATGGTAATTAATGGCTGTTATATGAAGCTAAGAGAGAGAGGAGTGAAAGCTCTCAAAATCAGTTTTTTTGTCAAAGTAAAAATGGTTGAAAAAATCTGATATCAATCCCTTTTAAATGGACCTGATTTGGCCGACTTTCTCACTCAATTTGGGCCATAATTTGTCAAGTAGGTGACCCACCTACTTGGACTTCACTTGGGCCTTTTTTGGACTTAAGAACATTGGGCCTTTTGCCACCTTTCTTATACTTCATTTGTAGCGAACATGTGTCATTTATTTAGGCCACACATCTAAGTAGGTTGTCATGACCCTCGAACACCCCCTAGAAGCTAGGGATAACCCTCGGATCGTGACCGGGTGTACTTGACCCTTTGTGGTCTCATAAAAACCTTTTAACTATCGTTCATTACATAAGATATCAAAAGTAGTGCGGAATTTAAAACTTTCACGAATAATTAAATAAAGGAAGTCTTTAATAAATACTTAGAGAATCTCATCGTCACAAGCCAACTTAAAGAGACGACATAATATCTTAGGTACATGGCCCCTTACATAAAAAGGAAAATACATAATAAGTCTTTAAATAGGAAACTTAGAAAAGGACTATGTCCTCGAATATATGAGGACATACTTTGTCTTGAGAGGAACTATCCCAAGCTTCACCTTCAAACCTTCAAAAGCTTCCAGCCTATACTTATAGAGTATAGAAAAGTATGGGGTTAGTACAAACAATGTACTAAGTATGACCTATGCAAAATCATGTAAAAAGGGACATTTTAGTAAAATAAGCTTTCATGCCAAATAATTATAACATTCATGAATCTAGAAACAAAACATCATAAGAAACATCATTTAACCCTGAAAGAAGAATTTCCATAATATTAACCAAAAAAAACACTTTACAGTGAACTTACCAACTTTACAGTAAACCCACTCATTCATACGGACTTCACGTAAGTACTCTTCTCCAATAGGACTCTGAGGTCACACTAAGTGCAATATGGGAGTAGCATCCCATACTACTACTCCCACTTAGCGCTCCTAATGGATTTAGCACTTTACAATAATTTAACCAAAATCACAGTGAACCATAGAAAACATTACAGTGAGTTAAAAGCTTTACAGTGAACTAAAGACTCCAACAATGGTGAATTTCCAAGGTATTGACAATGAGGAAGTGAGCTCATTTCCGTAGGAGTTTCCCTACCTAAGAATTATCCTAAGACTCTCCAAGGTAAGACATGAAGAAAATGTCTAAACACTTCCTTCAATACACACCAAAGCGATCCTCAAGACTACCCCTTTCAGCTTACTTACCTCGGGAGAACAAGTCACGACTTAATCACAAGACATTAGAAAAACACCCAAAAAAATACCAAAGACTTCCCTTTCGGGATACCTAATTAGTGCAATGAGTAGATAGCATCCTATACCACCACCAACCCTAAGTAGTACACTCTTTTAGAAGGTTTGGCACCAAGTCTTCCCTTTCGGAAGGTCCTACTTAGTGCAATGGATAGATAGCGTTCCATACCACCACCTACCCTAAGTAGCACGTTCTTTTAGAATACTTAGTTCATTCAATTCACATAGGTATCACATTCTTTTAGATGACTTAGTACTTTTATTACTTTTTTGGGGGGTTAGCTTAACCGACAAAGACCTTGAGAGCTAGACATGGAATCCCGATATTAACCCCTATCGGATGAGGTATCCTCACTTGTCTAGAGTAAGGTCATACTTCTTAGCTTTTACATGGCTTTCCCAATAGCTACACCTATGTGTGAACATAGTTAAGGGATAAGGAGATTGCTACTAAGTAACTCATTCTCTACTAACGATGAGTACTAATCTCAAGAGATACATTGAAATACAATATCTCAACTCACGTAGTGTAATCCACCTCTTCTTCATATCCTCTCGGTGCTAGGCATAACTCTCCACGGATTCTCAACATTATAAACTATAGGTTAAGGATAAATAGTGAATACCATATCTCAACTCACGAAGGGCATTCATCGTCCAACCTATCTTGGAAAGCTCATTAGGAATAGTGGGGTTGCTACTAAACACTTCATCTCAACTCACGAAGAGTGTTCACCCCAAGACTCCCCTTTTTACTCAACTTAGCTTCATACCATCACGTCATCTTCATTCATCAACTCACACACCTTACATACTTCACATAATCATATATATTTCATTTAGGCATAATGTAGGTCAAACATGTAATTCAAGCTTCACAAAACACAATACAAGACTCATTTCCAATATCTCTTCATTTCACGTATTAGACCTTCAAAACCATACTCACAATACATACTAAGTAATATCAAGTTCATCAAGTAAACACCGCCACCAAGAAGGTGGACCATACCATTCAAGGGCAATTTATAGTAAGAACTATACAATATAAGCAACTCACCATTTAACCAAGCCATCACCACCTATAATTATTTTATCAATATTTCATCATAATAAGGCCCTTAGGGCAGTAGCTAAACCAAAATAGCAACACAAGAAAACCAAAGCTCATTCTCTACACAAACATGTTCACTTAACCCATTTCTTAAGCTAAAAGTTTGAAAAATGCATAAACATGAGTTCATAAGGTTTTTGACACCAAAATCATCAATTAATGCTAGAATAAACACATTTGAATCATTAAAACACTTTTACAAGAAGACCCATGCTTATAATCAAAGATAGAAGAAAGTAGAGTTTGAAACCCTTTTTGAAATCTTTTGGAATTGACTCCTTGAATGGAAGAGTGTTAAAGGATGGATAACATACCTCAAATTCAAGACAAACCACTTATGTTTGATGAAGAACACGTCCAAACCATCCCTCCTACCACTTCTTGACTTCTAGCTTCCAAAGAGACTTGAGAGGGAATTCTAAGGGAGAGGGGTTTTGGGGTTTTGGGAACTGAAGTCTAAAATTAGGTCTTAGGGACCTACCCAACTTGGATGAGTGAGAATTCCAAGTCTTCCTTCAAAGTCATATCGAAGGCCCTTCAATTACTGAAACCTAAAATGTTGGGGAAAAAGGAGAAAATGGGGTTAGTACACCACTTGTACTAAGTATGAGACAATATGCACACACATCATAAAATCATGCTAGAAAGGGACATTTCATTAAAACATGCTATTTTACATTTGAAAATCCTTATGCACATTCAAGAACCAATACAAGTCATTAATGCATATTCATTAAGTCAAGACCATGTTCATCATACTAAGTCTAGCCAAGTCAATCATGAATACCAACATACTTAAACATATAATCAAGACAACTCTATCATCAAGTTATAACATCAATAAGCATAGATAAGATTTCATTACAACATAATCAAAGCAAGACAATTACTCATTAACCCTTATTATGTTCACTAGTGCAATGACTAAGCAAAGCCCCATAAACCTAACAAGAACGATAACCAATGTCCAACTTCACATATCATATCATTTAGAATACATAACATCAGACTTTAGCAATAGAGACCAACAACGTATTCATAAGTGAATTCAACATTATATGGTGTCAATACATGTAAGAACATCATATACATATCATTTACATTTCTAAGCATATATATACATAAGAACATCCTCTTAAGACTCCCTTCAAGCCTAACTAGTGCAATGTATAGATAGAGTCCCATACCCCTACCTAGACTAAGCTATACCCCTTAGGTCATCCTAGTTAGAGTTTATTCATTACTTTATTTTACCTTTTGGGAACATCTTATATTAACCGACATACACCACATAAGCTAATGTAGAACCCGGTGTCATGGAACCCTACACCGAAATAAGGAGGACTACTTGCCTAGGTAGTACCAAAACATTAACATAGAATCTATGTGGATCCACTAGCTAGTATTCCTATGGGGGCAACATAGTTCAAAAACTAGGAGATATCGTTGCGACCCTCTTTATGTTGCATGCTCTATAGTTTCGATTCTCAAGAGTACGTTAGTGATCCTACATTCCCTTTGTAGAAATAAACACTCCTCACTCTAGTTTACTCGGTGCTAAGCTAGAGTCCCTTTTTGAAATGTCTTTAATACCTTTATTAATCATCATAGCTTAATGTAGGTCATAGGGTCTATCTCTCATATAATCATCATCACATAGATCTGTTTTATTAAAAATATATAAAAATTAAAAAATGACTAAGTTTCGGAAAATTAATTAATCTCATAATTTAAGAGAAATCGACTTACCGAATTAACAGAGTTGCCACTTGATTTTTTAGTAAAAATCAAGAAAACCAAAAATTATTTTTCAAAAGATTTAAACAGATAAAATCAGTTGAAAAGGGGTTCGAAGTTTAAATGTACATTCCGAGAAGGTGTTAGGCCCTCGGAATGCCCGCTAACTTGCGGTTGACCGGCGATTTCACTTAATGACCTTTTAAAATAATTTAATTTTTAGATATTGACTAAATAAAGTAAAATCAATCTTTTTTACCAATATTACTATTCTATTTTAATTGATTATTTTAAAGGGAAATGAATTTAGAAGGAATCTTCTAAAAGGGTGTAATAGTGAAAATAAAGCTAAATATAGAATATAAAATTAAATACTTTTTATTTAAATATAAAAAGAGAAATGATTGACATTTGGGAAATTAATTAAGTTAAACCAAAATTTAACAAATGAAATATAAGTTAATACAATAGTTAAATAAATAAAGAGGAGAAGGGAGGAAATTTGAACTTGGGCTCTTTGCCCAAATTCAGTTAAAATGGACCTTTAGGCCCAATTTTCCCAAAATCTTGCAGCAATTTTGGATGGGATTTTGGCCCATTTTTCTCTTGAAAATCTGGTATACGTTTTGATGTATACTGATGTATACGACTTGTATACAATCCGTTTTTTTGTATATTGGGATATATACGGAATGTATGCTGACCCAGATAAAATTTCCAGCACCTGTATAATTTTTTTCGACCTGTATATCGTATATTCCGACTGTATATCAGTGTATACAATAGTATATTATCCCTTTTCTAGGCCTTTGGAGACCTGCAACTTTATTTCCAGCCTAGATTTATCGACCTCAACCTGTACATCAATTTTGCGACTTGCGGAGGGGGATGACTCAAAGGGAAAAGGGGATTCGGGGCCTTTATGGCTCATCCGGAATGCAAGCGAAGAAAAGGCTCGAGTCCAAATTGGACTCCATCGATTGTCACCGCAAAGGAAAAGAGGAAACAAATCAGCCAATGAACCAACTCTTCCAATAAACTCAAGAAAGAAAAACAAAATAGTGATTAGAATAACTTGGGGATAATCAGAATATACACTCGATAATTTTTATCCTTCTTCACAATTAAACTGATAAACTTATTTCTAATAAAGAACTATCGCATGTTTGCACAAACCAAGATCAACTAAGGACGCAAAGTGACAAATACATCATATATGAATCTAAGAAACATGCTACTAATGCAATCTGATATGTCTAAATTAAAACTAACCACATAAAGTATCAAAAACAACTAGGAAGAAAAAGACAAATTTTGGATACAATGCTACTAGAACACCAACCAATATTAAGACCACCATGCTTCACCTAAAGAGTTAAAGTCAAAATTCTAAAAAATAAGACAACCAGTCACCTAAAGGAAGTAATAATTCTTTTTAACAGAAAAAATATGAAGAGGAAAACATAGATATAGAACACTGTAAAAGAGTACTATGGATAGGAGGAATTGAAACCATTATTCCTACCCTAGTATCAATGGAACTATGGAAGCATAAAAATGAAAGAGGGCAAACCAACAACTAGATCTTCCTAATAATCGATGCAATATTTTCTAGAACCCATGAACAAGGCGGTAACTAAGAAGACTAAACCAATATACTCATTAATACACTCTACATATTCACAACTAGTAAAAGACGAGTGACTCTCGAAAAGGGTACATTTTACGTTAACCGGCTAAGTTAACCCCATTCGAAACCAAACAAACTTTTATCATACAACAACGATGGACCAAGCAAAGAACAGAATTACTCGAGGAAGCAAACAAAACAACAGTTGAAATGAGTTGAAATCAAAAGGGAGTTCACCTTTTCCGGGCAGCGAACTAGGGACGACGAGGAGCTTGAGAAAGCAGTAACTTCACTACCACAACGACATTCCGACGAGCTTTGCAAGCGACGAGCACAAAAGAAAATCTCCTATTGATTCTTGCTTGAGTGTAGCTACGTACTGATTTTTCATTTTAAGTATGTATTCTTGTATTTATATTTCTTTTGAAAACTTTGTTCTCCTTGTGTTTCTCTCTAAAGACAGCCTAATCTTTCTTCCTATATTTTCCCTCAACTCTCTGTAATTCTCCCAATATTTTCTAATGTCTTCCCATCAAAAGCCGACCTATTTTTTCCCAACAACTCTCTGTAATTCTCCCAATATTTTCTAATGTCTTCCTATCTAAAGTCGACCTATTTTTTCCCAACAACTCTCTCTAATTCTCCCAATATTTTCTAATGTCTTCCTATCTAAAGCCGACCTATTTTTTCACAACAACTCTCTGTAATTCTCCCAATATTTTCTAATGTCTTCCTATCTAAAGCCGACCTATTTTTTCCAAACCCCTAATAATGAAGAAGAGGAAGATATTTATAGGCCAAATTAGGGCTGAAAAAGGGGGGGAAATTGGATGGATTTGGAAGAGAATTCAAAATTTGAAATTCAAACCTCTCCAGAGGAACATGTTTGAAATCTGTCTATTGTACTATTTCACAACAGAAAAATGGTTTGAGCCGTTCGATTCCTTGGTGACGGACGAAGAACACTTGAGATCGAGACACCTGGAAAGTGTGACAACGACTCTTGTACGAGAGAAAGGACGACGCCATTCGGGTTATATTTCTAGGCTGCTCACGATGGGCTATTGTAAACGCTGGGCTCGATTTGGAATTTGGTAGCTGGGTCTCGGCTTCTTCGTTGGGTTGCGAGTTTTGGGATTTCTTCGCGTTAGCAAAGGAGAAGAGGAAGAAACGTTTTAGGGTTCTGGGTCGGGTACCGTTTTGGCATATTGGAAACGGGTTGCTGATGTTTGTATGTAATGTTAAATGGGTTTGTTTTTTGGAATTGACATAAGAACAAAATTGGGCCTATTTTGTTGGGAAATAAGAGAAGGGATGGAATTGGGCTGGCCAAAAAATATGAAGTTGGGCTGATTTTGGTATATTGAAAAATTGGTGGGCTGAGAATTGTATTGGAATGGGCTTCTGGGATTTGTGAAGAAAAAGGCCAAAGGTTTGGTTTCTCTAAATGGGTTTAAGGGATTTGGGCTATGTCTTGAAATTTAAGAAATAGTCAAATTAAATTTAATTTAGGGAATTTGACTAAAATTTAAATAAGACGAATTAATATCAATTAATTAGCGAGCTTCTTAATTTAACAAAAATAAAATAATTAATATAATTGTAAACTAGCGAATCAAAAATATAACCATAATTTAAACTAAACTAATTTATAGAATACTTACTAAAAATTAAAATCTTTTTTGAGATAATTTTCAAATATTTATGAAATATACAAATTATATATATAAAACTATATGAAAATATATTTACTAATTATAAATTATAAAAATCGACTAAGATCACTTAAAATGACTTTGGAAAGTATTTGAATTTTATAAAACTAATTATTCTAAATTGTTTGGAAATTAAGAAGCTTATGAATTAATTCCTACTGTGGAGGGCCAAAATTGGGTGTCAACAAGATCAATAAGAATTGCATGAGTATTTTCCTTTCAATACAATTCATACATGTAAGGTTAGCACATTTACATAATCATTCAAGATAAGACACATTGGTAAGTTATATCAATTGAACATCATACCAACTATATCAATATTAATATAAGGTGTACTTCAATACAACATCATCACTTAATCACAAGTAACCATAATTGAAGTAAAGAGTTGAGATCATAAGACTTACTCCAAATCTTCTTCACAAAACCATCATCAAGGTCTTACCATCAACCATCCTCAATTCAACCCAACAATGAGTATAATACCATCACATAATAGTAATCAACATAATAATTAAGTCAATTGAAACACTACCCCACAATCCATCACTAGTTAATATCTTAAGATTAGAGACTTAGGTCAAATTCATGATCTACTTCACAACATAGGTCAATTCTTCAAGAACTAGTATAATTGGATTACAATGTATCATAATATACTCATAACTTCACATAATAACAATATATAATAGTAATAACACATTAACCAAGTCAATTGTACCAATACTACTCAATTCAATCCAAGATCACAACCTAGGGTTAAGGAGACAAGGTCATCTTCTACAAAGTAGACCAATTCATCAAGAAGTAAGATAATTAAACCATAATATATGATAATCTACTCATAATAACTAAACGGAATCATAAACAAAGCAATTCACGAGATCAATTTCGTATTGGAAGAAAACCCACTTGAATTTCATATTTTTGAAATCATCCTGAAGGAACCCTTTGGGGAAAGAGATCCTAAAGGTGAAAGGAATCTCATACCATGTTAATTGATGAAGTATGATGGAGAAGCTTGATCCTTAGCAGACCTATAACCCACCTTTTGCTTAGTCTTTAATGGGGTTTCTTTGGGAGAGAGAAAAAAGAGAGAAGAAGGAGCAATTTGGGTTTGGGAAAATATGAGGGTCAAGTAAGTCTAATTAGGTTAGGGTCTTTATATAGGTCATTAACTAACTTAATTAGACCTCCATTAACCCCTAACTAATTAGCTAACCACATAATTAATTAACTTGACTAACTTAGAAACGTGCAGCAAAACAGTACCTTGACAAACAAAACCCCGACAAACAGGCCGTTTGTCAATCCACGGGCACTGTTCATGGCCGTCCTGTGCAGTCGTTGTTTTGGTTAGAGATTTGCCAAAATTACTTCCCACGAAATTGTCTAAGTGTCCATCAACGGTGGCGATCGACGCCCCATTGATTGGACCACGCCTCGTCGATGGCATTCGTCGGTGACACTTTCTCTTGATAGCTTTTATCCACTTTTGTAAGGGTCCTCCTCAAGGAACCTTGGTTGGTCTTTGGGGAGTTGTACCCGGACGTTTCGACTATAAACTAACTCTAATATTTGTTAGACACCTTTCCAGAAAATTTCATCATTTTACGACTCCTAAAACTTAGTCAAATAGGCTAAGGCACACTAGCACCTCATTGAACTAGTTTCCGGACGTCATGGACGTTCTTTGACGTTTTGATTCTAAAACTTCCTATATGATTTATATGCTTTAAAAATAGCCTTAAAACAGTGACACAACCTTTAGACACTCATGTTAGGCTCTAGAATACGTCGTAGACTTTCGGAGTGTTACATTATCCCCCCTTTAGGAACATTCTTCCCTGAATGACACTAAAATCTTTTGGATGGAAGGAATAGACTCAAGACTAGCATTCCAACAAACAAAAGTACATTATAACATGAGTTACAACATCAATCATGGCATTTACAAATATAGCAATGCAAAACTTCAATTAATACACATAAAGCTCAACATCACAATATGAGGAATTTCCTTCTCACAACATGAGCTCAACATATCATTAAGGAGTCAATTATGCCAATTCTCAATCTATCAACATGCTCAATATCATTTCATAGAGACTCACCATATCAACATGCACCACATAACTCAAAACAAGAAGAATTTCAAATTTTCAAGTCAATAGGCATGACTTCACTGTAATTCACCATAACTAGAACATTTTTGCAAAACTTCATAAAAAACCAAAACAACTTCAGATTTAGTCATTATTTTCATTATTAGTAAGAACAACTAACCTTCATTAGGAAAGATACGAGGATAACGGGACTTCATGTCGGCCTCGGCCTCCCATGATGCTCCCTCAACAAGGTGGTTTCCCCATAACACTTTTACGGAGGCCACCTCTTTGTTCCTCAACCACTTCACTTGACGATCAATGATTTCAATAGGAATATCCTCATAAAAGAGGTTCTATTGCACACCAAGACCCTCAATAGGAAAAATAGACTCGGGATCACCGATACACTTCTTAAGCATGAAACATGGAAAACTGGATGAACCGAAGATAGTTCACTAGGGAGTTTCAACTCATATGCAACCTTACAAACCCTTTGCATGATTTCATAGGGACCCACATAACGAGGAATCAACTTCCCTTTCTTACCGAATCTAACCAACCCTTTCATAGGCAAAATTTCTAAATACACATTATCACCTTCTTCAAACTCTAAAATCTTCTCTTATGATAGAAATAAGACTTTTGCCGACTATAGGCTATTTGCAACCGGTTCCTTATGATATGAGATTTCTCCAAAGTCGTATAAATCAAATCAGGACCAAGAAGTGAAGACTCGCCAACCTCAAACCACCCAATAGGCGATCTACACCTTCTACCATACAAAGCTTAATAAGGAGCCATAGATATGGATGAATGAAAACTATTATTATAAGAGAACTCCACCAAAGGCAAATGTTCATCCCAATTTCCCTTAAAGTCAATGATACAAGCTCTAAGCATATCTTCAAGAGTTTGAATAGTCCTCTCCGCTTGACCATCCATTTGAGGATGAAAAGCGGTTCTTAGCTTCACTTGAGGCCAACCCTTTTTGAAATGATCTACAAAATCTAGATTTAAATTGAGCACGTCTATCCGATATGATGGGCAAAGGAACCCCATGAAGACTCACTATCTTGTCAATATAGATACTTGCATAATCTTCCACCGTATAAGTAGACTTAACGGGAATAAAGTTAGCGGATTTGGTCTTCTATCCACTACCACCCATATAGAGTCATATCGCTTTCCAGTTTGAGGCAAACCTACTACGAAATACATGTTAACATCTTCCCACTTCCAAGTAGGAATTTGGATTTCTTGTAGTAAACCACTTGGCTTTTGGTGCTTAGCCTTCACTTGTTGGCAATTGGGACACTTTGCAACAAACTCCGCAATATCCCTTTTTAGGCCATCCCACAAAAACACTTCTCTAAGGTCATGGTACATCTTTCTAGAACCTTGATGAATAGAGAAACGGGCTCCCTGATCTTCCTCAAGGATCCTACTCCTCAAATCATCCACATTAGGCACACACAATCTCCCTTGGTACCTAAGAACACCATCGCCCCCTTTGGAGAATAACTCATTCATCCTTCCAAGAACTGATTCTTTCAAGTCCATCAATAATGGATCAAGGTGTTGCTTAGATTTCACCTAAACCACCAAAGATGATTTGGAGTTATGATGTAACACCATACCACCATTTAGATAAATTTAAATTCGAACCCCTAAACTAGCCAACCTATGAACATCTTTCACTAGGTTTCTCTTGGATTCTTCCACATGGGACACACTTCCCATGGAAAACTGACTTAGAGTATCCTCTACCATATTAGACTTGATGGGGTGATAGAGGACACTCATGTTATAGTCTTTCAACAACTCTAACCATCTACATTGCCGGAGATTCAACTCCTTTTGAGTGAATACATATTAAAGACTTTTATGGTCTGTATACACATCAACATGAACCCCATAGAGATAATGCCTCCATATTTTCCAGCAAATACCACGGCCGCTAACTCAAGGTCATGAGTCAGATAAATCTTCTATTGAACTTTGAGTTGCCTAGAAGCATATGCTATATATTTCCATGTTGCATAAGAACACACCCCAACAAAACTCGGGATGCATCACAATAAGCCACAAAACTCTTAGTACCCTCTGATATGGTTAATACCAAAGCAGAAGTAAGCCTATCTTTCAACATTTGAAAGATATTTTCACATGCTTCCGACCACTCAAATTTCACATTCTTTTGAGTCAAGGTTGTGACATCTGGGGAGCACCCCCTAGACGTAACCAACGTCGTTTTCCTCTTTGAGGACTAAGACTAGCCTCTTGGGAACCTTGGTTGGTCCTTGGGGAGTCGTGCCCAGATGTTTGACTTTGAACTAACTCTAATACGTGTTAGACACCCTTCCACCTATTTTCACCAATGTACGACTCGTAAAACTTAATCAAATAGGCCAAGTCATAATAGCACCTCATAGAACTAGTTTCCGGACGTCATGGACGTTCCTTGATGTTTTGATTTCTAAGCCTCCTAAATGACTTATATATATTAAAATAGACCTTAAAATAGTGTCTAAACCCTTTGACACCTATGATATGCTCTAGAACACGTTTTAGATTTACGAAGTGTTACATTATCCCCCCCTTAGCAACATTCGTCCACGAATACACTAAAATCTTTTTAAAGGAAGGAATATACTCAAGATGAACAGCCCAACCAATATACATGACAACATGAGTTACAACATCAATCATGACTTTTACACATAGCAATTCAAAACTTCCATTACCACCTATAAGGCTCCAAATCACATTATGAGGGATTTACTTCTCACAACAACAACATGAGCTCAACATACCATATAATAGTCAACTATGTTACACCCTAAAACAAACTAAGGTGAACTAGATCTTCGTGATTGTTTCTTGAGTTAATTTTGTAATAAAATGAGTTAGTGTCCTTAGGCAGTGTATGAAGTTTGGTTAATTTTGGATGTCAAACGTACAAGAACGTCCATGACGTTTTGAAAGTGTGTCTTAGAAAGTGTTCATGTGTCTTGATGTGTTTGAGTGAGTTTTACGTGTTCGTTTTAATAGAAATTGATGTGGGATGTTCCTAATACCAAGAAAACTATGTTTAGGGGTTTAACATTGGGTTACGACCCCATCTAAGTCCCAGGAGGGGTCATATAAGAGGACCCAAGACATGGCAACAAAGCTGCCAAAAAACTGGGAAATCGACGCCCACAAGCTACTGGCCGTAGACTCAACGACGCCCCATCATTTAAGGGGGCGTAGTCCCACATCTAAGTGGGATCCTAGCCCCCGATGAATCATCCTCTAAATCCATCGATGCTCCGTAGCTTGGGGTCGTCGACTGGCACCTTCAAAAGCTATAGGACGTCTGCTCGCTTGGCTTTGGGTGTTTTTTAAATTCACCCCAAGTCTTTTATGACCATAGGACCATATTTTTAGTATTTATAAGGTATATTAAATTAGTTTTAAGTACTAGACCTAGACAAGACCCCTCACTTCAATATTCAAACTCTCTCTCTGAAGACAAACTCTCTCAAAATCACCATTGGAGCTAAAACTCAAGGAAGGGCTAGGAGGGCTGGTTGGACGTGTTTCTTCATCATAATTAGTGGGTTTACTTCTCATGTAGGTATAATATCCATACTTTAACCCTCTTCCATTCAAGGAGTCATTTCTAAAAGATTTCAAAAAGGGTTTTCAAATTCTATCTTCTCCTAGTTTTGATTCGAAGCATGGGTATTCTTGTTAAATTTTATTAATGATTCAAATATGCTTCTTCTAGTATTAATTGATGATTTTAATGTCAAAACCCTAATGAACTCATGTTTAAGCATATTTCCAACTTTTAGCTTAAAGCGTGGGTTAAATGAACATGTTAATATAGGGTATGAGGTTTGGTTTCTTATGTTGTTATTATGATTTAGATACTGCCCTAAGGGCCTTATTATGTTTAAATATTGAGGAATTGGTTATAAGTGATGATGTCTTGGTTAAATGGTGAGTTTCTTATATCAAATAATTCTTATTATGAATTGCTATTGTGTGGTATGGTCCACCTTCTTGGTGGGGGTGTTTACTTGATGTATTTGGGTATATTTTGTATGTATTGTGAGTATGGATTCGAAGGACTATTGTGTGAAATGAATTGATAATTAAGTTGGTTCTTGTTGATATGTATTATGAAACTTGAATTGAATGTCTTGCTTAGAATATGCCTAATAGAAGTAAGTATATATGTTGAGCATGCTAGTGTGTAAGAAATGATGAATAAAGGTGTAAGCATGTCTAGAATTCAATATTATGAAAGTAATGATTTATATGAAAGGTGTGTTCACATGTACACACACAGTTTGAGTGAATGAATGAATGAAGTTAAAGAATGTGAATGAAAAGGGGAGTTTTGGGGTGAGCACTCATTGTGAGTTGAGATGAAGTGTTTAGTAGCGACCCCACTACCTCCCAAGAGCTTTCTAATGTAGGTTGGAGGATGCATACCCATTGTGAGTTGAGATGGTGTGTTGAAAAGTCATCCTTGACCTTTAGTAATAAATTTTTAAGACTCCATGGGGAGTTCTTCTTAGCACCGAGAGGATTTTAAGAAGGGGTGGGTGCAAATTGTGAGTAGAGATATTGTACCCAATGTACCTCTTGAGATGAGTACTCCTAGTTAGTAGAGAGTGAGTTACATAGTAGCAATCTCTTTAACCTTTAACTATGTGCCTGCATAGGTGTAGCTATTGAAAAATACATGTAACAACTAAGAGAAATACCCCACCCTAGGCAAGTGGGGAACCATTATTCGATAAGGGTAGTATCAGGATTTCATGTTTAGCTCTCATGGTCTATATCGGTCAAATCTATCCCCACAAAAAAAAAGAATGAACTAAGTCTCCTAAAAGTACGTAGTACTTAAGGTAGGTGGTGGGATGAGACGCTTTCTATCCATTGCACTAGGTAGACCTTCCGAAAGGGGAGTCTTGGTCTGTTCTATCATGAGTTGTAAAAGAAGATAGATAAGGTAAGGTCTAATTTTAAGGAATTATGTTAAATCTAAGCTTTGAATGAATGAAGTTAAGAGTGACTAATGTAGAGTGCTCAATCCAAGGGAATCCTCAAGGAGCACTAAGTGGGAGTAGTAGTATAGGATACTACTCTCACATTGCACTTAGTGTAAATTATAAATCCTATTTGAGAAGAGTACTTACATGAAATCCTTCTTGTATGAATGTCTTTCAAATATCTAACCAAGAGTGTGGACTTGTTCTCCCGGTTGAAGTAAGACTATGGTAAGTAGTCTTAAGGATCACTTTGTTGTGTCTAGAAGGGGGTGTATGGGAGGTCCCTTCTAGTCTCACCTTAGGGAGTCTTAGGATAAATTGGTTTGGTATACCTCACGTGGAATGAGTTCACTATGCTTGGGAGAAAATGCTCACTGTAATGTTATTCACTGGAATGTGTCACTGTGTTCACTGTAAGATTTTCTAATGTTACTGTAAAGTATATTTTGTTTCTAAAATTTTGAGAGTCCTACTTTATGCGCTAAATGATGATTCTTATACTATTTAAACTCTTAAATCATGAAGGTTTTATCAATTTGGTATGAAAGTTTATTTTACTGAAATTTCTGTTTTTTGCTTGTTTTGTCATATGCCATACTTAGTACATTATCTTGTACTAACCCCATACTTTATATAATTAATAAGTATAGGTTGGAGGCAAGTTTGAAGACTAGAATACAAGCTTGGGAAAGATTCTCTCAAGACTAAGTATGTCCTCATATATTCGAGACATAGTCGTATTTCTTAGTTTCTTTTCTAAAGACTTAGTATGTATTTTTTATTTAATGTAAAGGGCTGTGTCCCTAAGATATTTATATCGTGTCTTTAAGTTGTCTTGTGTACACGAGATCAAATCCTTAGCTTTTATGAAAGATGTTCTCATTATTAATTTATTCGTAAAAAGTTTTAATTCCGCACTACTTTTCATGTCTTATGCAATGAATGATAGCTAAGGCTTGTACAAGACCTCCGAAAGGTCAAGTACGCAATTGTTCCGACCCATGGGTGCTCCCTTCTTCTAGTGGGTACTTTCGGGTATTTACAAACTTGGTATCAGAGAATAAGTTATGGGAAATAGTTTAGGGTCTAAAGTGTCGCAAGCAACGTCTAATAGAGTCTTGTTCATTGGTGTGAGTCACGACACATCCATGGACAAGAGGCTATAAGATGATAGAAGTTTCACTTTCTTCATTATTCTAATGTCGTGCCTTAGAGTTGAGTTCTATAAGATATCTCTCTCAACCTCTTCTCTTTGTGTTTATAGGACATGAACACGAGGAGAGCTACCACTAGGAGGGACGAGGAAGGTGTAGCTAATGAGAGGATCGCTCCCCGTGTTGACCAAGTTCCTATAAATGGTAAAGAGAATGTGAATGAGGTGGTTCCCTCTCCGGCACCTCAAGGGCCCCAAGGACCTCAAATGCCCCTTATGCCTCAAGATCCCTTTGTTGAAGGGGATATGACTTATGCAGAGTTGAGGGCTGCCCTATCGAATTTGACCCAAATCATGAAGGCTCAAGCTCAAGTCGTCACTAATCATTTGGTTTCCCAAGGTAACCAAGTAGATAGACCTCAAGCAAATGTGAGTACTCCCGCCTCTAGAATTCGGGATTTGATGAGGTTGAACCCTCCTACTTTCCATGGCACTAAGGTGGATAAAGATCCACAAAGCTTCGTAGATGAGATATTCAAGGTGGTAGATTCTATGGGTATGACCCCTAGGGAGAGAGCGGAGCTAGCCGCTTACCAACTCAAGGATGTGGCTCAAGTGGTTTGAGCAATAAAGGGATGAGAGACCTTTTAGGGATGGTCCTGTATATTAGGAAGTGTTCAAAGAGGCTTTTCTAGATAGGTTCTTTCCTTTAGAGTGGAGGGAGAAGAAGATGGTTGAATTCATGAATCTTCGCCAAGGTGGAATGTGTGTCAAAGATTACTCTCTCAAATTCACCCAACTCTCTAAGTATTCCCCGACCATGGTAGCTAACCCTAGAGCTAGGATGAACAAATTTGTGATGGGAGTGTCTAGCTTGGTTGAAAAGGAGTGCCGTATGACAATGCTCCTTAATGACATGGATATCTCTAGGCTCATGGTGTATGCACAACAAATTCAGGAGTCCAAAATTAGGGAGATAAGGCAAGAGGGGAAAAGGCCTAGGTTTGAAGAATCTACTCAAGCAAAACCTAAGAGGAGGTTTTATCACCAATAGTATTCCATGGGGAACGAGGATACAGTTTCCAATCAAAATTCCCAAGGTGGTGGCCATACTTTTGGGAGACCTAAGTGTACTACTTGTGGGAAGCAACACTTGGGTAAGTGTCTTGCTGGAACGGATGTTTGCTTTGCATGTGGTAGTAAGACTCACAAGATGAGGGACTGATCCAACATCAATGCAAATGGGAAAGGGGTCAATCAAGCTCCCTTAGATCCTAATGCTCCAAAGAAGAACCCTCCCTATGGGATGGGGGCTAGGAGGGAGACTTAATCCAGATTTGATAGTCCAGGCAAGTGTTAACTCTTTATGGTTGTTGTTTTTATGTTATGAGATGATTTTATATGGTTTTACCAATCATATGATCGTGCCTTCTTAATTAAATGCTTAAATAATGAATTTTTGAAATTTTAGCATGTTTCACAATGTTACAGTGAATGCTCACTGTAAATTTTTTGAATTTTTGAATATTTGAAAAAAAAATTCTTGTATTTAATTGAAGTTTAAATGTGTGTAAAATATATGTATATTAGCATGTTTAATGTTGTAGAAGGTAGTTCCTCCATAAAATACGGATAAGGGTGAGTTGAAATTGCGAAGTTGATGCAAAAGTTGCTTATGTTGCAAACTGTGTGAAAATGTGAATTTGTGCTCCTTGTTAGTTGGTGATTTGATTATGAATGTTTGACCACGATTGTAATGTGTTATGTGTTTCTAATGAACTCCTTGATTGTCTTAAAGTTTTAGTGTCATTCGAGGACGAATGTTATTCCAAGTGGGGGAGAATGTAACACCCTAAAACGAACTAAGATGAACTAGAGCTTCGTGATTGTTTCTTGAGTTAATTTTGTAATAAATGAGTTATATTAGTGTCCTTAGGAAGTGTATGAAGTTTTTTTAAGTTTGGAGTTCAAAGGTCCAAGAACGTCCATGACGTTTGCAATGTGTGTCTTAGAAAGTGTTCATGTGTCTTGATCTGTTTGAGTGAGTTTTACGTGTTTGTTTTAATTGAAATTGATGTGGGATGTTCCTAATACCTAGATGACTATGTTTAGGTGTTTAATGTCTGGGTACTAACCCACGAGGGGTCCTATAAGTGGACCCGAAAATTGGCAACCAAGCTACCAAAAACCTGGGCAATCGACGCTCACAGTCTACTGGCCGTAGACTCAATGACGCCCCATATTTTGGGGGGCGTAGTCCCACACTTAGTGGGAGACTAGACACCAATGAATCAGACTCTTCAGCCTTCGATGCCGCAGCAGGACGGGTCGTAGATCAGACGATGCTCCGTAGCTTGGGGTCGTCTATTGGCACCTGCAAAAGTTGCTGGACGTCTGCTGTCTTAGCTTGGGGTGTTTTGTAATTCACCCAAAATCTTTTATGACCCTATTACCATATTTTTCGTGTTTTTAAGGTATATTAAATTAGTTTTAAGTCCTAGACCTAGACAAGACCCCTCACGTCATTATTCAAGCTCTCTCTCTAAAGACAAACTCTCTCAAAATCACCATTGGATCTAAAACTCAAGGAAGGGCTAGGAGGGCTGGTTGGACGTGTTTCTTCATCAAAATTAGTGGTTTTCCTTCTCATTGAGTTATGGTATCCATCGTTGAACCCTCTTCCATTCAAGGAGTCATTTCTAAAAGATTTCAAAAAGCGTTTTCAAATTCTATCTTCTCCCATTTTTGATTCCAAGCATGGGTCTTCTTGTAAAAGTGTTTTAATGATTCAAAACGTCTTCTTCTAGTATTAATTGATGATTGTAATGTCAAAACCCTAATGAACTCATGTTTATGCATATTTCCAACTTTTAGCTTAAAGAGTGGGTTAAATGTACATGTTTGTGTAGGGTATGAGCTTTGGTTTCTTATGTTGTTATTATGATTTAGCTACTTCCCTAAGGGACTTATTATAATGAAATATTTAGGAATTGGTTATAGGTTATGATGTCTTTGTTAAATTGTGAGTTGCTTATATCGAATAATTATTATTATGAATTGCTTTTGAGTGGTATGGTCCACCTTCTTGGTGGAGGTGTTTACTTGATGTATTTGGGTATATTTGGTATGTACTGTGAGTATGGATTTAATGTCCTAATGTGTGAAATGAAGTGATAATGAAGTTGGTTCTTGTTATATGTATTATGAAACTGGAATTGAATGTCTTGGTTAGTGTATGCCTAAAAGAAGTAAGTGTATATGTTGAGCATACTAGTGTGTAAGAAATGATCAATGAAGGTGTAAGCATGTCTAGAATTCAATATTATGAAAGTAATGATTTATGTGAAAAGTGTGTTCACATGTACACACACTTTGAGTGAATGAATGAATGAAGTTAAAGAATGTGAATGAAAATGGGAGTTTTGGGGTGAGCACTTATTGTGAGTTGAGATGAAGTGTTTAGTAGCAACCCCACTACCTCCCAAGAGCTTTCTAATGTAGGTTGGAGGATGGACCCACATAACGAAGACTCAACTAGGAAACCTCGACTCATATGTCACCTTACCAACCCTTTGCAAGATCTCATAGGGACCCACATAATGATGACTCAACTTCTCTTTCTTGCCAAATCTAACCACCCCTTTCATAGGTGAAATTTTCAAGTACACTTTATCACCTTCATCAAACTCTAAATATCATCTCCTATGATCGGCATAAGAATTTTGCCAACTATAGGATGCTTGCAATGGGTTCCTTATGATATGAACTTTCTCAAAAGTCTTATAAAGCAAATTGGGACCAAGAAGCGAAGACTCACCCACTTCAAACCACCCAATAGGAGACCTACACCTCCTACCATACAAAGCTTTATAAGGAGCTATAGAGATGGATGAATGAAAACTATTATTATAAGCAAACTCCACCAAAGGTAAGTGCTTATCCCAGTTTCCCTTGAAGTCAATGACACAAGCTCTAAGCATATCCTTAAGGGTTTAAATAGTACGCTTCGCTTGACTATCCATTTGCGGATGAAAAGAGGTGCTTAACTTCACCTTGGTACCCCAACCCTTCTTGGAAAGACCTCCAAAACCTAGATGTGAATTTTTCACCCCTATCCTATATGATGGATAACGGAATACCATGATGACACAAAATTTCATCTATGAAGATCTTTGCATAATCTTCCGCCAAATAAGTAGATTTGACGGGAATAAAATGAGCATATTTGGTCAACATATCCACCACCACCCATATAGAGTCATATTGCTTTTGTGTCCGAGGCAAACCTACCAAAAAATCTATATTGATATCTTCCCATTTCCAAGTAGGAGCTTGGATTTCTTGAAGTAAACCACCCGACTTTTGGTGTTCGACTTTCACTTGTTGGCAATTTGGACACTTTGCGACAAATTCCTCTATGTCCTTCTTCAAACCTTCCCACCAAAACACTTCCCTAATGTGATGGTACATCTTTATTGAACCCGGATGAATGGAGTAACGGGACCCATGAGCTTCTTCAAGGATCCGGTTCCTCAAACCATCTACAATGGGAACACACAACCTTCCTTGATACCTCAAGACACCATCCCCCCCTAAGGAGAATGACACATTAAGCTTGCCAAGAACCGATTCCTTCAACTCCATCAATGGTTGATCAAGGTGTTGTTTGGACTTCACCTCAACCACTAATGATGACTTGGAGTTATGATGTACCACCATATCACAATTTGGAGAGTCTTCAATTGGAACCCCTAAACGAGCTAACCTCTGAACATCTTTCACTAGATTTCTCTTTGATTCTTCCACATGGGACACACTTCCCATGGAAATTTACTCAAAGCATCCGCTACAACATTAGCCTTGCCGGGGTGATAGAGAACACTCATGTCATAGAGTTTCAATAACTCTAACCATCTCCGTTGCCAGAGATTCGACTCCTTTTGAATAAATACATATTGGAGACTTTTGTGGTCCATATACACATCAACATGGACCCCATAGAGATAATGCCTCCATATTTTTAAGGCAAATACCACGGCTGCTAACTCAAGGTCATGAATCGTATAATTCTTCTCATGGACTTTGAGTTGACTAGAAGCATAGGATATAACTTTGCCATGTTGCATAAGATCACACCCCAACCCGACTTGGGATGTATCACAATAAACCACAAAACCCTTAGTACCCTCCGGTAGGGTCAATACCGGAGCAAAAGTAAGCATCTCCAACATTTGGAAGCTCTTTCCACATGCCTCTTTCCACTCAAATTTCACATTCTTTTGGGTCAAGGTTGTAAAGGGAGAAGAAAGACACAAAAATCCGTCGACAAACCTTCTATAATAACCGGCTAGACCTATGAAACTCCTAATATCCGTAGGAGCCAAAGGCCTAGGCAAATTTTTCACCGCTTTGGTCTTCTTTTGATCAACGTCTACTCCTTCACTAGAGATAATATGACAATGAAACGCCACCGACCTCAACCAAAACTCACATTTGCTATACTTGGCAAATAATTGATGTTCCTTAAGCACTTGTAACACCACCCTCAAATGTTTCATGTGTTCACCATCATTCTTCGAATATATAAAGATGTCGTCAATGAAGACAATGACAAATGAATCTAGGTAACTTTGAAACACCCTATTCATTAGATCCATAAACACCGCCAGAGCATTAGTGAGACCAAAGGACATTAATATGAACTCATAGTGACCATATCATGTTCGAAATGCCATCTTGGGAATATCTTCACCTCTCACCCTAAGTTGGTGGTATCCCGATCTCAAGTCGATCTTGGAAAAGTATCTCGCACCTTGGAGTTGATCAAATAAATCATCAATCTGAGGGAGATGATACTTGTTCTTGATTGTGACTTTATGGAGTTAACGGTAATCGATACACATTCTAAGGGACCCACCGTTCTTCTTGACAAACAAAATCGGAGCACCCCATGGAGAAATACTAGGTCGAATGAAGCCTTTATCTAGTAAATCTTTGATTTGAGCCTTCAACTCTTTCAATTCGGCCGGAGCCATCCAATAGGGAGGAATTGAAATGGGAGTAGTATTCGGTAGAAAATCGATACCAAAATCAATTTCTCGTTCGAGAGAAATACCCAGAAGATCATTAGGAAAGACTTTCGGAAATTCCCTCACTATGGAGACCGACTCAATGGGAGGATTTTCGGAGTCTAAATCTTTGACTCTTACAATGTGATATAGAAACCCTTTAGAGATAATTTTGCATGTTATTAAACAAGAGATGATACGACCTCCAGGAATAGAATTTTCCCCATTCCACTTTAAGAAGGGCTCATTTGGAAAGTTAAACTTCACCACCCTTGTTCTACAATCTATAGAGGCAAAGCAAGCATGCAACCAATCCATACCCAAAATAACATCAAAATCATACATATCAAGTTCTACTAATTCAACATGAGTAACTCTATTGGACAACATTACATGACAAATTCTGTATACCTTTTTTGCAATAACCGACTCACCCACTGGGGTAGACACAATGAAAGGTTCATTCAAGATATCGGGCAAAATGTCAAACTTTTTAACTACTAGAGGAGTAACAAATGAAAAGGTAGCACCGGGATCAAGTAAAGTATATACATCAATAGAAAAGACTTTCAACATACCGGTAACCACATTGGGAGAAGTCTCTTACTTGGCTCTAGAGCGTAGAGCATAGAAGTGGTTCTTCTTTGGAGAATCAACATTAGAACCACTTGCTTGAGCGAGACCACTACTCTTGTTTTGCCCCTTCAAATTTGGGAAATCTCAAACTTTGTGTCCACTTTTACCACAACTAAAACAATTGCCCGTTCCAAGCATTCACCAAAATGAACATTTCCACACTTGTTGACCATGAACCATGAGACGAGAAATGTTCATATTGTCATGTGGCATAGCTGAATGACATTCCTCTTGCAAGTCATCTGATACTCCCATCACAAAGCGTCTTATTTCATCCATAGGATTGGAAACCAAAGAAGGGAATACTTTGACAATTTAGTGAATTTCAAAAAGTATTCAAGTACTAACATACCTCCTTGACGAAGGTTGATGAACTCCACCACATTGGCTTCCCTATTCTCCCTATAACGCCCTAGAACGAACTAAGGTGAACTAGAGCTTCATGATTGTTTCTTCAGTTAATTTTGTGTTAAAGTGAGTTACATTAGTGTTCTTAGGCAGTGTGTGAAGTTTGGTCGAGTTTGGAGGTCAAACATCCAAGAACGTCCATGACATTCGGAAGGTGTGCCTTAGATAGTGCTTGTGTGTCTTGGTGTGTTTGAATGAGCTTTACGTGTTCGTTTTTCTTGAAATTGGTGTGGGATGTTCCTAAGACATAGATGACATATTTTAGGGGTTTAAAGTTTGGGTACAACCCCACCTAGGACCCACGAGGGGCCCTAGAAGAGGACCCTACCTCTTGGCAGTAAGCTGCCAAATCACTGACCAAACAACGACCCAAGGGACGGTCCGTTGATCATAGGGCGTCTATTGGAAATGCAAGGCATACTTGCCTGCTGAGGATTGAATCCATGTCCCCATCGACGGACCCCAACGAATGGGGCGTCGATGGACAAACGGCCCATCTGTAGGGAACCGTTAGTGCTGCTTGCAAAAGCTGTTAAGAGGCTGCCGAGTCTTGGGGTGTTTGGTAAATTGAGCCCAAGTCTTTTATGAACCTAGGGAGTTATTTTTAGGATTATTTAGATATATTAAAATATTTCAAACCCTATGACCTAATTTTAGACCCTATTTCCTAAAACCCAAAACCCCTCTCCCTTAGAATTCTCTCTCAAGTCTCTTTGGAAGCTAGAAGTCAAGAAGAGTTAGAAGGTATGGTTTGGTCGTGTTATTCATTAAATATCAGTGGGTTGTCTTGCATTTGAGGTATGGTATCCATCCTTGAACCATTTTCCATTCAAGGAGTCAATTCCAAAAGATTTCAAAAAGGATTTTCAAACTATACTTTCTTCTATCTTTGATTGTACGCATGGGTCTTCTTGTAAAAGTGTTTTAATGATTCAAATGTATTTATTCTAGCATTAATTAATGATTTTAATGTCAAAAACCTTATGAACTCATGTTTATGTGTAATTCCAACTTTTAGCTTAAGAGATGGGTTAAGTGAACATGTTTGTGTAGAGAATGAGCTTTGGTTTTCTTGTGTTGTGATTATGATTTAGCTACTGCCCTAAGGGCCTTATTATGATGAAATATTGAGAAATTAGTTATAGGTGGTGATGGATTGGTTTAATGGTGAGTTGCTTACATTGTATAATTCCTATTATAAATTACTCTTGAGTGGTATGGTCTACGTTCTTAGTGGCAGTGTTTACTTGATGAACTTGATATTACTTAGTATGTATTGTGAGTGTTGTTTTGAAGGTCTAATGGGTGAAATGAAGTGATATTGAAAATGGGTCTTGTATTGTGTTTTGTGAAGCTTGAATTGTATGTTTGACCTAAATTATGTCTAAATGAAGTATATGATTATGTGAAGCATGTAAAGTGTGTGATTTGATGAATGAAGGTCTAAGATATGTATAGAAGTAATGTGAATGAAATGATGCTTATATTCAAGGTGTGTTCACATGTACACACACACTTAAATTATTGTATGATGCTAAGTTGAGTAAAAAGGGGGAGTTTTGGGGTGAACACTCTTCGTGAGTTGAGATGAAGTGTTTAGTAGCAACCTCATTACATTCCAAAAGCTATCTAATATAGGTCGGATGATGAATACCCTTCGTGAGTTGAGATGTGGTGTTCACTAGTTATCCTTAACCTATAGTTTATAATGTTGAGAATCCGTGGGGAGTTATGCCTAGCACCGAGAGGATATGAAGAAGGGGTGGTTACACTTCGTGAGTTGAGATGTTTTATTCCAATGTACCTCTTGATATGAGTACTCCTCGTTAGTAGAGAATGAGTTACTTAGTAGCAATCTCCTTATCCCTTAACTATATGCCTGCATAGGTGTAGCTATTGGGAAAGCCATGTAAAAGCAAAAAAGTATGACCTTACTCTAGGCAAGTGAGGATGCCTCATCTGATAGGGGTTAATATCGGGATTCCATGTCTAGATCTCATGGACTTTGTTGGTTAAGCTAACCCCCACAAAAGTAATGGAAGTACTAAGTCTTCTAAAAGAGTGTGCTACTTAGGGTAGGTAGTGGAATGGGACTCTATTTATCTATTGCACTAGGTAGACATTCCGAAAGGGGAGTCTTGGTGAGTCTTATGTGAATTAAATGAACTAAGTCTTCTAAAAGAACGTGCTACTTAGGGTAGGTGGTGGTATGGGACGCTATCTATCCATTGCAATAGGTAGGACCTTCCGAAAGGTAAGACTTGGTGCCAAAACTTCTAAAAGAGTGTACTACTTAGGGTAGGTGGTGGTATGGGACGCCATCTACTCATTGCACTAAGTAGGCATTTCGAAAGGGAAGTCTTTGGTGGTTTGCTTGGGTGTTCTTCTAATGTCTTGTCATTGAGTGCGGGCTTGTTCTTCCGAGGTGAGTAAGCCGAAAGGGGTAGTCGTGAGGATCTCTTTGGTGTGTATTGAAGGAGGCATATGCATACTTCCTTCATGTCTTACCTTGGTGAGTTTTAGTATAACCATTAGTTAAGGAAACTCCTACGGAAATGAGTTCACTTCCTCTTTGCTTGGCCTTGGAAGTTCACTCCTTTAGAATAGGATAGTTCACTGTAAATGCTCAAATTGGATTCACTGTAATAGTTTGGAAGTTTACTGTAAAGGGTGTTTTTTGGTTAAAATTATGGAAATCCTTCTTTAAGTGTTAAATGATGTTTCTTATGTTGTTTTTCTTCTAAATTCATGAATGTTATAATTATTTGGCATGAAAGCTTAGTTTTCTAAAATGTCCCTTTTTGCATGATTTTTCATATGTCATACTTAGTACATTGTTTTGTATTAACCCTATACTTTTCTATGCTTTATAAGTATAGGTTGGAAGCTTTTGAAGGTTTCAAGGTGAATCTTGGGAAATATACTCTCTCGAGATACGGTATGTCCTCATATATTCGAGGACATATTCTATGTTTCCTAGTTTCATTATTAAGACTTATTATATATTTTCTTTCAATTTAAAGGGCCGTGTCCCTAAGATATTATGTCGTTTGTTTAAGTTGGCTTGTGACGATGAAATTCTCTAGGTATTTATTAAAGACTTCCTTTATTAAATTATTCGTGAAAAGTTTTAAATTCCGCAGTACTTTTCATGTTTTATGTAATGAACGATAGTTAAAGGGCTTGTATGAGACCCCAAATGGTCAAGTACGCCCTATCACGATCCGAGAGTTATCCCTAGCTTCTAGGGGGTGCTTGAGGGTCGTGACAGACTTGGTATCAGATAATAATGTTATAGGAAATAGTTTAGGGTCTAAAATTCTTACCAGCCCCATCTAGTAGTATGTTGGTCATTGGTATGAATCGCGACACATCCATGGACAAGAGGCTATAGGATGACGGAAGTTTCACTTTCTTCTCTATTCTAATGTCGTTCCTTAGAGTTGAGTTCTATAAGATGTATTTTCTCAACCTCTTCTGTTTGTGTTTATAGGACATGAATACGAGGAAATCAACCGCTAGAAGGGACGAGGGAGGTGTAACTAATTAGAGGATCCCTCCCCGTGTTGACCAAGTTCCTATTGTTGGCTTAGGGGAAGAGAATGAGGAGGTTCCTCTTCAAGAACCTCAAATGCCTCCGGAACCCCAAAAGCCTCAAGAGACATAAGTGCCTCCTATTCCTCAAGGTCCTTTTGTTGATGGTGATATTACTAATGCAGAGTTGAGGGCTGCCCTAATGAACTTGAACCAACTCATGACTCCTCAAGCTCATGTCATCAATAATCACTTTGTTGCCCAAGCTAATCAAGGAGTTGGACCCCAACCAAATGCTAGTACTCCTGCTTCTATAATTCGGGATTTCATGAGGATGAAACCTCCTACTTTTCATTGCACTAAGGTGGATGAAGTTACACAAGGTTTAATAGATGAGATTTTAAAAGTGGTGGATGCTATGGGTGTTACCCCTAGGGAGAAAGCGGAGTTAGCCGCTTACAAACTTAAGGAGGTGGCTCAAGTATTGTATGAGCAATGGACGGGTGAGATACCCTTAGAAAGAGGTCTGATTGATTGGGAGGAATTAAAAGAGGCTTTCCTAGATAGGTTCTTTCCCTTAGAGTGAAGGGAGAGGAAGATGGTTGAATTCATGAACCTTCGTCAAGGGGCAATGAGTGTGCAAGAGTACTCTCTCAAATTAACCCAACTCTCTAAGTATGCCCCAACCATGGTAGCCAACTCTAGGGCTAGGATGAACAAATTTGTGATAGGAGTGTCTAGTTTTGTGGAGAAAGAGTGCCTTACGGCAATGCTTCTTAATGACATGAATATTTCTAGGCTCATGATTTATGCACAACAAATTGAGGAGTCAAAAATTAGGGAGATAAGGCAAGAGGGTAAGAGGCCTAGGTAGGATGATTCTAGTCACAAAAAGCCTAATAAGAGGTTCTATCACCAAGATTCTTCCATGGTAAACAAGGATAGGGCTCCAAACCAACATTCCCAAGATGGTGGCCACACTTTTGAAAGGGCTAGGTGTCCTACTTACGGAAAGCAACATTCGGATAAGTGTCTTGCCGGAACGGATGGTTGTTTTAGTTGTGTAGAAAAGGTTACAAGATGAGGGACTCCCCTAGCATGAAATCAAGCGGGAAATATGTCAATCAAGCTTCCCTAGATCCTAATGCTCCAAAGAAGAACCCTTCCTATGGGATGGGAGCTAGGAAGGATAACTAATCCGGATTTGATGGTCTTGGTAAGTCTTAACTCTTTATGATTGTTTTTTTTATGTTATAAAATGAGTTTATATAGTTTTATAGTTCATATGATCATGTCATCTTGATGAATTGCTCAAAGAATGGATTTTTGAAAAATTTGGCATGCTTAACAGTGATACAGTGAATGCTCACTGTAAAATTTTTGCATTTTGAAAAAAAAAATTGCCTTGCCTTGATTGAAGTTTCAATGTGTGCAAAAGTGTTGTATATGAGCATGTTTAATGTTGGATAAGGTAGATCCTCCATAAAAGAAGGATAAGAATGAATTTTGAAATTTGTGAAGTTTGGCAAAAGTTGCCTGTGTTGCAAGTGTGTGAAAGTGTGAATTTATGCTCCTTGTTAGTTGATGCTGTGATTTGGAATGTCTTGATTATGAATGCAATGTTTTATGTTATACTATGTGAGTCCTTGTTGTTCTTGAAGTTTTAGTGTCATTCGAGGACGAATGTTATTCCAAGTGGGAGAGAATGTAACGCCCTAGAACGAACTAAGGTGAACTAGAGATTCGTGGTTATTTCATGATATCATTTTGCGTTAAAATGAGTTATATTAGTGTTCTTAGTCACTGTGTGAATTTTGGTTTAGTTTGGAGGTCAAACGTCCAAAAACGTCCATGACGTTCGGAAGGTGTGCCTTAGATAGTGCTTGTGTGTCCTGATGTGTTTGAGTGAGTTTTACGTGTTCGTTTTGCTTGAAATCGGTGTGGGATATTCCTCAGAACTAGATGACTTAGTTTAGGGGATTAAAATTTGGGTACGAACCCACCTAGGACCCACGAGGGCCCCTAGAAGAGGACCCCACCTCTTGGCAACAAGCTGCCAAAGCAGTGACCAAACGACGACCCAAGGGACGGTCCGTTGGTCAACCAATTGTCCGTCGACCATAGGGCGTTGATTGAACATGCAAGGGAGACTTGACTTCTGAGGATTGAAGTTAAGTCCCGATCGACGAACCCCCACCAACGGGGCGTCGATAGACAAACGGCCCATCTGTAGGGAACCGTTAGTGCTGCCTGCAAAAGCTGTTAAGAGGCTGCCAAGTCTTGGGGTGTTTGGTAAATTCACCCCAAGTATTTTATGACCCTAGGGAGTTATTTTTAGGGTTATTTAGATATATTAAAGTATTTCAAACCCTAATACCTAATTTTAGACCACATTTCCTTAGAATTCTCTCTAAGTAAAAATCAAGTTCATCAAGTAAACACCGCCACCAAGAAGGTGGACCATACCACTCAAGAGCAATTTATCATAGGAATTATACAATGTAAGTAACTCACCATTGAACCAATCCATCATCACCAATAACCAATTTCACAATATTTCATCATAATAAGTCCCTTAGGGCAGTAGCTAAATCATAATCACAACACAAGAAAACCAAAGCTCTTTCTCTACAGAAACATGTTCACTTAACCCATTTCTTAAGTTAAAAGTTTGAAATATGCATAGAGTTCAAAAGGTTTTGACATTAAAATCATAAATAAATTCTAGAATAAACACATTTAAATCATTAAAACACTTTTACAAGAAGACCCCTGCTTAGAATCAAAGATAGAAGAAAGTAGAGTTTGAAAACCCTTTTTGAAATCTTTTGGAATTGACTCCTTGAATGGATAAGGGTTCAAGGATGGATAACATACCTCAAATGCAAGACAACCTACTGATTTTTGATGTAGAACACGACCAAAACATCCCTCCTAGCTCTTCTTGACTTCTAGCTTCCAAAGAGACTTGATATGTATTGTGAGTGTGGTTTTGAATGTATAATGGGTGAAATGAAGTGATATTGAAAATGGGTCTTGTATTGTATTTTGTGAAGATTGAATTGTATGTTTGACCTTGAATATGTTTAAATGAAGTATATGATTATTTGAAGCATCTAAAGTGTGTTATTTGATGAATGAAGGCCTAAAGAATGTATAGAAGTAATGTGAATAAAATGATGCTTATATGCATGGTGTGCTCACGTGTATACACACAGGCTTAAATGATTGTATGATTCTAAGTTGAGTAAAAAGGGGAGTTTTGGGGTGAACACTCTTTGTGAGTTGAGATGAAGTGTTTAGTAGCAACCTCATTACATCCCAATAGCTTTCTAAGATAGGTCGGAGGATGAATACCCTTCGTGAGTTGAGATGTGGTGTTCACTAGTTATCCTTAACCTATAGTTTATAATGTTGATAATCCGTGGGGAGTTATGTCTAGCACCTAGAGGATATGAAGAAGGGGTGGTTACACTTCGTGAGTTGAGATGTTGTATTCAAATGTACCTCTTGAGATGAGTACTCCTCGTTAGTAGAGAACGAGTTACTTAGTAGCAATCTCCTTATCCCTTAACTATGTGCACATATAGGTGTAGCTAATGGGAAAGCCATGTAAAAACTAAAAAGTATGACCTTACTCTAGGAAAGTGAGGATCCCTCCTCCGCTATGGGTTAATTTCGGGATTCCATGTCTAGCTCTCATGGTCTTTGTCGGTTAATCTAACCCCCACAAAAGTAATGAAAGTACTAAGTCTTCTAATAGACTATGCTACTTAGGGTAGGTAGTGGAATGAGATGCTATTTATCCATTGCACTAGGTAGGCATTCCGAAAAGGGAGTCTTGGTGAGTCTTATGTGAATTGAATGAACTAAGTCTTCTAAAAGAACGTGCTACTTAGGGTAGGTGGTGGTATGGACGCTATCTAACCATTGCACTAGGTAGGACCTTCCAAAAGGGAAGACTTGGTGCCAAACCTTCTAAAAGAGTGTACTACTTAGGGTAGGTGGTGGTATGGGACGCCATCTACTCATTGCACTAAGTAGGCATTCCGAAAGGGAAGTCTTTGGTGGTTTGCTTGGGTGTTCTTCTAATGTCTTGTCATTGAGTGGGGGCTTGTTCTCCCGAGGTGAGTAAGCCGAAAGGGGTGGTCTTGAGGATCGCTTTGGTGTGTATTGAAGGAGGCATATGCATACTTACTTCATGTATTACCTTGGTGAGTCTTAGGATAACCCTTTGTTAGGGAAACTACCATGGAAATGAGTTTACTTCCTCTTTGCTTGGCCTTGGAAGTTCACTCCTTTAGAATAGGATAGTTCACTGTAAATTCTCAAATTGGATTCACTGTAATAGTTTGGAAGTTTACTGTAAAGGGTGTTTTTTGGTTAAAATTATGGAAATCCTTCTTTAAGTGTTAAATGATGTTTCTTATGTTGTTTTTCTTCTAATTCATGAATGTTATAATTATTTGGCATGAAAGCTTATTTTACTAAAATGTCCCTTTTTGCATGATTTTGCTTATGCCATACTTAGTACATTGTTTTGTACCAACCCCATACTTTTCTATACTCTATAAGTATAGGTTGGAAGCTTTTGAATGTTTGAAGGTGAAGCTTGGGTAATCTACTCTCTCAAGATTTGCTATGTCCACATATATTCGAGGACATATTCTATGTTTCCTAGTTTCATTATTAAGACTTATAATGTATTTTCTTTCAATGTAAAGGGCCATGTCTCTAAGATATTATGTCGTGTCTTTAAGTTGGCTTGTGATGATGAGATTATCTAAGTATTTATGAAATACTTCCTTTATCAAATTATTTGTGAAAAGTTTAAAATTCAGCACTACTTTTCATGTCTTATGTAATGAACGATAGTTGAAGGGCTTGTATGAGACCCCAAAGGGTCAAGTACGCCCGGTCACGATCCGAGGGTTATCCCTAGCTTCTAGGGGTGCTTGAGGGTTGTGACACTCCCTAGAAAAGAATCGATCAAGAAAAGACCTCTTGAAAACCTCCCAAGTCACTGGTAGTCTGTCACGACCCGAAATCACCCCCTAGAAGCTAGGGACAACTCCCGGATCGTGGTAAGGCGTACTTGACCCTTTGGGGTCTTGTACAAGTCCCTTTAACTATCGTTCATCACATATGACTTGAAAAGTAATGCGGAATTTAAAACTTTTCAATAATAATTAATAAAAGAAAATCTTTCATAAATACTTAAAGAATCTCATCGTCACAAGCCAACTTAAAGACACGACATAATATCTTTGGGACACGGCCCTTTACATTAAAAGAGAAATACATAATAAGTCTTTAATTTAGAAACTCAAAAAAAGGACTATGATGTCGAATATATGAGGACATACTTTGTCTTGAGAGGAACTTTCACAAGCTTCACCTTCAAACCTTCAAAAGCTTCCAACATATACTTATAGTAAAATAACCTTTCATGACAAAGAAGTAAAACATTCAGAATCTAGAAGCAAAACATCATAAGAACCATCATTTAACACTTAGATAAGATTTTCCATAATTTTTAACCAAAAGAAGCATTTACAGTAAACTTCCAAAACTTTACAGTAACTAGATGACCATTTACAGTGAACTATTTTAAGCCATTACAGTGAATCATTTCAAGCATTTACAATGAACTATCCTATTCTAAATGAGTGAACTTCCAAGGCCAAGCGAAGAGAAAATGAACTCATTTCCGTTGGAGTTTCCCTACCTCGGGATTATCCTAAGACTCACTAAGGTAAGACATGAAGGAAGTACGCATATGCCTCCTTCAATACAAACCAAATCAATCCTCAAGACTGCCTCTTTCGTCTTACTAACCTCGGGAGAACAAGACCCTCACTCAATGACAAGACATTAAAATAACACCCAACAAACCACCAAAGTCTTCCCTTTCGGAATGCCTACTTAGTGCAATGAGTAGATAGCGTCCCATACCACCACCTACCCTAACAAGTACACTCTTTTAGAAGGTTTGGCACCAAGTCTTCCCTTTCGAAAGGTCCTACTTAGTGCAAGGGATAGGTAGCGTCTCATACCACCACCTACCCTAAGTAGCATGTTCTTTTAGAAGACTTAGTTAATTCAATTCACATAAGTAGCACATGCTTTTAGAAGACTTATTACTTTCATTACTCTTGTGGGGGGTTAGCTTAACCGACAAAGACCATGAGAACTAGACATGGATCCCGATATTAACACCTATCGGATGAGGGATCCTCACTTGCCTAGAGTAAGGTCATGCTTCTTAGCTTTTACATGGCTTTCCCAATAGCTACACCTATGTGGGCACATAGTTAAGGGATAAGGAGATTTCTACTAAGTAACTCATGCTCTACTAATGAGGAGTACTCATCTCAAGAGGTACAATGGAATACAACATCTCAACTCACGAAGTGTATTCCACCTCTTCTTCATATCCTCTCGGTGCTAGGCATAATTCCCCACGGATTCTCAACATTATAAACTATAGGTTAAGGATAACTAGTGAATACCACATCTCGACTCACGAAGGGCATTCATCCTCCGATCTATCTTGGAAATCTCATTAGGAATAGTGAGGTTGCTACTAGACACTTCATCTCAACTCACGAAGAGTGTCCACCCCAAGACTCCCCTCTTTACTCAACTTAGCTTCTTTCATTCACTTAAGTGTGTGTGTGTACATGTGATCACACCTTGCATATAAGAATCATTTCATACACATTACTTCTATGCATGCTTTAGACCTTCATTCATCAACTCGCACACCTTACATGCTTCACATATTCATATACTTCATATAGACATAATCTAGGTCAAACATACAATTCAAGCTTCTCAAAACACAATACAAGACCCATTTTCAATATCACTTCATTTCTACCATTAGGCCTTCAAAACCACATTAAAAATACATACTAAGTAATATCAAGTTCATCAAATAAACACCGCCACCAAGAAGGTGGACCATACCACTCAAAAGCGATTTATAATAAGAACTATACAATATAAGCAACTCACCATTCAACCAAGACTTCATCACCTATAATCAATTTCTCAATATTCCATCATAATAAGGCCCTTCGGGCAGTAGCTAAACCAACATAACACCACAAGAAAACCAAAGCTTATTCTCTACACAATCATGCTTACATAACCCATTTCTTAAGCTAAAAGCTTGAAGTTTGCATAAACATGAGTTCATTAGGTTTTTGATATTCAAATCATCAATTAATGCTAGAATAAACACATTTAAATCATTAAAACACTTTTACAAGAAGACCCATACTTAGAATCAAAGATAGAAGAAAATAGAGTTTGAAAACCCTTTTTGAAATCTTTTGGAATTGACTCCTTGAATGGAAGAGGGTTCAAGGATGAATAACATACCTTATATAAGAGAAATCCCAAAGATTTTTGGTGAAGAAGTCGACCACCAAAAGCCCTCCTAGTCCTCCTTGAGTTTTAGCTCCAATGGTGACTTTGAGAGAGTTTGTCTTTACAAAGAGAGTTTTAATATTGAAGTGAGCGGTCTTGTCTAGGTCTAGGGCTTAAAGCTAACTTAATATAACTGAAAAACACTAAAACTATTGACCTAGGGTTATAAAATAGTTGGGGTGAATTTACACAAAACACCCCAAGTTGGCAGCAAGCTTCAGCAGCTTTTGAAGGAGCCAATCGAGGACCCAAGCTACTAGGCGTCGATGGGTCGACGGCTCGTCTTGCTGGGCGTCGATGGCTTTATAGACTGCATCATGGGGGTCTATACTTCCCACTAAGTATTGGACTATGCCCCCCAGTCGACGGGGCGTCGATGGGCTTACGTCCAGTAGACTACCTAGTCGATGGAGCAGTGTTCTTGGCAATTTGGTGCTAAGTCTTGGGCCCTTCATCTAGGGCCCCTTGTGGGTCCTAGGTGGGGTATCACCCAGAATTTAAACCCCTAAACTAAGTTGTCTAAGTCTTAGGAACATCTCACATTAGTTTCAAGTAAAACGAACACGTAAAACTCACTCAAACACATCAATACGCAAGAACACTTTCTAAGGCACACCTTCCAAACGTCATGGACGTTCTTTGTTGCTTGAACTCCAAACTTAACCAAACCTCACACACTGCCTAAGAACACTAAAGTAACTCATTTTAACTTAAAATCAACTCAAGAAACAACTACGAAGCTTTAGTTCACCTTAGTTCGTTTTAGGGAGTTACATAGGCAACCCCATAACATAGAGAATCTTGTAGACTTTATCAATGAACTCTTGGGGGTCTTCCTCAACTTTGGACCCATAGAAAGTAGGAGGATTCATAAATGTAAAATTCCTCAAACGGGATGCCATGGTTCCAACATATTGGTTTGCTAGGGGTACAACCTCCTGATTCGCTTGGGCCGTCATGGCTTAGGCTTGAGTAGTGACGGATTGAGCTTGTGCGGTAATGGCTTGGGCCATTTGGAGAAGGGCAGCCCTTATGTCACCATCCGTCATAGGTGGAGGATTTACCGGAGCTTGGTCATCATTAGCAACTTCTTTAAGAGGAGGGACTTGATCACCACGGAGAGGAACTCCCGCATTGGTAATGTCTTCCTCATGCCTTTGTGTCGCGTTCCTTCGAGTATTCATTGCATATAATCACAATGAATGAATTAGAAGATAAACGGATATAGAGTACAAGACTCTTGAGGTACGATATTGGATTTCCAAGAAAGTGAGAGTTTCCTAAGCATCATATAGTTTCCTATTCATAAGTGTGGGGCGCTTCACAATCATGAGTAAGAATATACTTAGACGTGATTGAGAGAGAAAATGACTCTAAAGATATTCAACCTCATGCTCTGATACCAAGTTTGTCACAATCCGGAGAGCACCCCCTAGACGTAACCGACGTCGTCGTCCTCTTTTAGGACTAAGAAAACCCTCTTAGCTTACATCATTACATTCATAGGTTAAAAATGCAGAAAAATTTAAAACTTTTCATTACTTATACATTGAGATTTACATAGACCTCTACATACACATAATATATATTCATATCGAGTATACATAGACCCTTCGTATAAGAAGATTACATATTCTTCTACTTTTATTGCACATAGATATATAAATACTTAACATAGTCTTAAACGAGTGTCTCGTCTCATAACCATCTAAAACAAGAGTATATCAATTGTGTCTACCCCATAAATCAATGTAATAAAGCCACATATAGGCTATATAATTCTTACATAAATAAAAAGGAAAGAACATAGAAGTCTTAATGCTAAAACAACTTCATAAGCTCCATATTGGCATTGCCCTCGGAAAGTGAGGACCTGCCCAACTTGGATGATTGAGAAATTCCAAGTCTTCTTCAAAGTCGTCTCAAAAGCCCTTCAACGACCGGAACCTAAAAGGTTGGGGAAAAGGGAGAAAATGGAGTTAGGACATCACATGTACTAAGTATGAGACCATATGTACATATAATATCAAATCATACTAAAAAAGGGGCATTTCATTAAAACATGCAACTTTATATTTGGAAAGCCTTATACACATTCAAGAACCAATACAAGTAATTAATGCATATTTATCAAGTCAATACCATGTAATATACAAGACTAAACCATCATAAGTCTAATCAAGTCACATGCATATCAATATACTTGAACCCATAACCAAATACAACTCTATCATCAAGTCATAAGATCACAAGCATAAATAAGAGTTCATCACATTATATCAAAGCAAGACCAACTCATGACCCTCATTAAGTCCACTTGTGCAATAACTAAGCATAGCCCTATAACCTTACTTAATCAAGTAAACCTAGCAAGAACCATAACCAATGTCCAACTCCACATAACATATTATTAAGAGTACATAATATCATTCTTTAACTATAGAGACCAAATACATGTTCAAAAGGGTAAGCAATATCATATAGCGTCATTGACATGTAAGATCATCACATTATCATCGTTTAAATTTATAAGCATATACATACATAAGAACAACCTCCTAAGGCTTCCCTCAAGGCAAACTAGTGCAAGGCATAGGTAGAGTCCCATACCCCTACCTAGGCTAAGTCCAACCTCTTAAGTCACCCTAGTTGGTTTGTACTTCATTACTTCATTTTAGTTTAGGGAACACTTGCCTTAACCGACGTAGAACACAAGATCTAAGTGTGGAATCCGGTGTTGTAAAACCTTACACTGATGAAAGGTGGTCTACAAGCCAAAGTAGAACCAAACATAAATGTAGCTTCCTAGGTGGATCCACTAGCTAGTCTTCCTATGGGAGGAACATAGTTTAAGGAACTAAGAGATAGGTATTTCCTCTCTACATGCCACTTGGCAATTGGATCCTCCTCTCATGAGAGTACATAGGGTGAGTATCCATCATAAGGGAGTCAACACCTCATGTGGAACTATAGGGTGAATCTTCCTCTACGGAAAGTCAACACCTCCCAATGTAAATTTCTCTATGTACTAATCTAGAGTCCCTTTTGAAATGTATTTAATGTCTTTATTAACAATCATAGCTTAATTTAGGTCGTAGGGTCTATCCCTTATATAATCATCATCATCATAGCTCAACAAGAATTGCATGAGTATTGTCCTTTCATTACAATTCATATAAGTGAGGTTAGGACATTTACATAATCATTCATGATAAGGCACATTGGTGGTTATCACCATCCTTATAACATTTACATCTTAGACAACACCTCACAAAACCATAGTCAAGACATTTCAATTCAACATCATACCAACCCTGTAAATCCTAATATAAGGTATACTTCAATGCAGTATCATCACTTAATCACAAGTAACCCCAATTGAAGAAAGAATAGGGATCACAAGACTTACCAAGTCTCCTTCACAAGACAACCTCAAGGCCTTACCATCAACCCTCAAACTCAACCCAACCATGGGTGTAATATCATCATATAATAGTAACCAACATGATAACAAGGCCAATTGAATCATTATACAACAACTCACCACTAGTTCATAGCCTAGAATTAGAGGCTTAGATCAAGTTGACAACCTACTTCACAATCTAGGTTAATACTCAAGAACTGTCATAATTGGACCACAATATATCATAATCTACTTATGATTAACATTATAACAACATAGGATAGTAATCCACACACTAAGTAAGCCAATTGCAACAATAATATACAATTCAACTCAACATCACAACCTAGGGTTAAGGGAAAAGGTCATCTTCTACAAACTAGAACAATCCATCAAGAAATAACATAATTGAGTTATAATACACATTAATCAATTAATAATATAAAAAAGAAATCATAAACAAAGCAATTCACAAGATCAATTTGGAGAATGGGAATTACCCACTTGAATTTTATACTTTTGAAATCAATTTGTTGGAACCCTTTGGAGAAAGAGGTCCCGAAGGTGAAAGGAATCCCATACGTTAATTTTTGATGAAGATTGGTGGACAAACATTGGTGATTGCATCCCTAAAACCCACTTTGACCTTGTCTTCTATAGTGTTCTTCAACTTAAGAGAGAGAAGGAAGAGAGAAGGAAGAGAGTTTGGGTTTTGTGAATTATGAGAGTTAGGTTAGTCTAATTTGGTTAGGGTCTTTATATATGTTTTTAATTAACTTGCTTCCCCTAAATAATTAATTAACCACCTATTTAATTAACTCGACCCAACTTAAAACTAGCAGTGAAACAAGTCACTCACCAACGAGACCCCGTCGATGCCTCGTGTGTCAATCCACAGACCATGGGACCAACCGTCCAATTGGTCCGTCGTTGAGTTCAGAGACTTGTCAAAACAGGCGCTTGGCCAAATATTATAAGTGTCCATCGAAGGAGTCAATTGACGCCCCATCATTTGGAACACGGTTCGTTGATTACAAGTCGTGGATGCATACTACCTTGGGCAGTCTATGACCCACATGCAAGGGTCCTCCTAAAGGGCCCTTGGTTAATCCTTAGGGAGTCGTGCCCAGAATTTTCGACTATGAACTGATTCTAATACGTGTTAGACACCCTTCCACCAATTTTCACCAATATCATACTCCTAAAACTTAGTCAAATAGGCCAAGGCATACTAGCACCTTATTGAACTAGTTTCCGGACGTCTTGGACGTTCCTTGACGTTTTGATTTCTAAACCTCCTAAATGACCTATATACATTAAAATAGACCTTAAAACAGTGTCTAAACCCTTTGACACCTATGATAGGCTCTAGAACATGTCTTAGATTTTCGAAGTGTTCCAAAGGGAGAAGCAAGAGACGCAAAACCATCGACAAACCTTCTATAATAACCGGCTTGGCCTAAGAAACTCCTAATATTCGTAGGAGATAAAGGTCTATGACAATTTTTCACCCCTTTAGTTTTCATTGGAACAACTCTACACCTTCACTAGAGATGATATGACCTAATAACGCTACCGATCTCAAACAAAACACACATTTGCTATATTTGGCAAACAATTGGTGTTCCTTAAGTACTTGCAACACCACCCTCAAATGGTCCGTGTGTTCACTAAATTTTTTTGAATATACCAAGATGTCATCAATGAAGACAATGACAAGTGAATATAGGTAACTTCGAAACACCCTATTCATTAGGTCCATAAATGCAACTTGAGCATTAGTGAGAACAAAGGACATTACTAAAAACTCATAGTGACCATATCTTGTTCGAAATGCCGTCTTGGGAATATCTTCACCTCTCACCCTAAGTTGGTGATATCCCGACCTCAAGTCAATCTTGTAAAAGTAACTCACACCTTGGAGTTGATCAAATAAATCATCAATCCGAGGGAGAGGATACTTATTCTTGATTGTAACTTTGTTGAGCTGACAGAAATCGATACACATTCTAAGGGACCTATCCTTCTTTTTTACGAACAATACAAGAGCACCCAATTGAGAAATATTAGGCCGAATAAAGACATTGTCTAGTAAGTCTTTGAGTTGAGCCTTCAATTCTTTCAATTCGGCCGCAACCATCCGATAAGGAGGAATTGAAATGGGATTTGTATCCGGTAGCAAGTCGATAAAAAAATCAATTTCCCGTTCAGTAGGAATACTGGGAAGATCATTAGGAAAGACTTTTAGAAATTCCCTCACTATGGGTATCGACTCAATGGGAGGAATTTCGGAGTCTAAATCCTGGACCCTTACTATATCATATAAAGACCCTTTAGAGATCATCTTACAAGGTTTCAAACAAGAAATGATACTGCCACATCCTAAGACCACACCCTAGAAGTTAGGGAACAATCTCGGATTGTAACCGGCGTACTCCACCTCTCGGAGGTCTTATACAAGCCCTTTCATATCATTCATAGCATATACATAGTGAAAAGCAGTGCGGAATTAAAACTTTTTACAAAACATATCATAGTCTTTAAAAACTCTTTCATATAAAAGTAATAGGAAATACTAAGTCTCAATCTAATCATCTTAGGACAAGAGTACTTGGGAGACGGCCTATAAGAATTAAAAAATATAGTACTACTAAGTCTATTACAATACTTCATAAAAGAAACATAAAAGAAATATATACCCTCGAGTCAAATGAGGACATACTTCAACTTCACTTGAAAGATCTTCTAATCCATGTCTTGTTTCCCAAATGCTCCTCACCTACCAACCACTATAGAGATAGATAAAAGCATGGAATTAGTACAACCACATGTACTAAGTATTGCTTTATGCATAAAATCATGAAAATGGACATTTATTGGAAATATGCATCTTTTCATTTAAATATCATAATATAATCATAAGAACAACATTTATCAACTTAGAAACACATGATAAATATTTTAAATCAAGAATCACATTTTAAGAAGTCATTTTACGGTAACCTATATTCACTGTATAGTGAGTTGCTTCACTGTAATAGTGAAGTACTTGACTTTCCTTTTTAACACTTTATAGCATGTAGTCTTCTCACTAAAGCTATCCTAAGGCTCACTTAAGTCAGACAAAGATAGACCGACCATACATCCACTCTATGTGTGCCTAAACGATCCTCAAGGCTACTCATAATGAGACACATACACACTTACAATACACCAACATACATAACATATAAGATATGACAATTTTCCCTACCAATGCTATCAAAAGACTTACTTAAGTACTCGTAGAAGATAACACCGATACACCCTCTTCAAGGTTACCTAAATAATCCTTAAGACATCCTAGGTCTAGATCATGTGAAACATAACAACCAACTTCCCTAACTAGAGTCATTATCAAGACTTCCATAGATAAGACATGAAGAGATCATCCCTTATGCCCTCTTCACACTTTAACTAAGGAATCCTTAAGTCACTTTAGATTAGGTACTCATTCATTTACATACTTACTTTGCCTAATTCATTAAATTACATAGTTCATTTAAGAGACATTCATCACATAAAGGACATTTAAGTAATAGTGTTGGAGAAGACCTAGGGACTCTTTCTAACACCTTCGAAGCCTATTGTGCAATGTCTAGATAGCGTCCCATACCACCACCTAAACCTCATAGAACTTCTCTAATGCGAATAGGTATCCCACATGATGAGAATAGGCAATAATCGACATATACCATGGTAGCAAAACATGGAATTCAGAGTTCTATCCTACTCCGATGAGGTTGTTATACTTGCCAATGGTAGAACTTGGACACATCCCATGTAGGCACATGGTTAAGGAATATGAAGGGCTTACTTTGTATTCTAGCCTCATACTTTAACTATAACTACTTCCCTTACCATACTCACTCGGTGCTAGCCTTCATTCTCATAGATTAATTCACATTTAGGTTCATACAAAGGGGTTCCATATCATGTTCAGAACCGAATTACATTTACCCTACGAAAGAGGTCCTCTAAGGGATGCCTTACAATGGCGACAAGAAGCTCATTATGACTTTCCTAAGAATTGATGTGATTCCGTTCCAGCCAATCAACCTTAAGTCCATCATTTATTACATGAAGGATATCATTACGCATTTCGACTTCAAGTTTCATAACCTTACCACTAGGTTCAAGATTTCACATAAAGGACCCTCTTATCATCATTCAAGGTCTCACCTAACATTCATACATACAAGACTAAGACGCTTTAGCTTCCTAAGTCAAGACATCACATATTCACTATCATACATGCATCAAGTAAGGGACACAAGTCTACCTAAACAAGACACATAATACTTCACTTTAGCATATATTACATGTCATTCAAGAAAAACATAGGAACAACCATTATCATAAGTCATCCTATACACTACTATATCATCATAAATATAGTCATCATAGACAAATATAGCCAATTAGGAACAATCATGCATTCAACTCTAAGACTACACACAAGAACACATAGTCATTAGTCTAACATGATCACCTAAATAACATCAATAGAAGAACACATACTTTCACCTTACTTCACATATAGTTAGATATGATCATACATAACATAATGAACTACAAAAATAGTCATATTACTTCAAGTAGTGCCGACAAGGCCATGATCATCATAATACTTAAAATAACGCCGACAAGGCCACATCAATTCACGTAACACCGCAACATAAGTGGATCAAATCAATCACAACATAATTGAAGTCTAATTAACATTAAATAAAGGGAAATAAGGAAGCGTACCACCACTTCCTAATCAACACTTCAATACAATGTCAAATCATCCAATTCAATATCATAAGGCCCTTACCCATGGCGATGAACATTAATTCAATACATAAACTATAATACTTAATGAATCTAAGTCAATTAAATATAGATTTATCAATCTAAGACCAATTAGATATCAATTGAATATAATTCTTACATCATTAGAAAGCCCAATAAGAAACTACACTAGAATTCATAAGCATTACATCAATATCAAGTAACCCATAAATTAGTCAAAAACTATGTTAGTAAATTACATAGGTTCATAGGTTAATTAAGTTAAAATTATCTTCATAATAACAATTCAATTACTAAACAATGATTAAAAACCTTTAATGTAAGAACCCATGGTAGATCATGAAGTAGGTCAAGTTCATTTTTGAAAACTTTAGAAAACATCTTTGAAAGTTGGGCTCCATGATGAAACGAGTTTCAAGGATCAAAATCCATACCTCAATGAATCTAATCCTCCAATTTGAGGAAGAATCTTCACTCAAATCTCCAATCCAAGCTCTTCCTTGAGTTTTATCTTTAATGGAGTCTTAGGGAATTTCTAAGGGATTTTGGGGTTTTGATTTTGAAGAATGAAATCTCCTAAGTGTTAAAGGCTTATAAACACATATAAATACACAAAATACCCTTAGGTAACCTCTAAACCTCTTATTTGTAAGTGGGGTGAAATTACAACATCACCCCTTACTTAATAGTGAGGCTGCGCAGGAAAACAACACCATCGACGATTGGGCAGTCGACGGACCATTTGTCCACAAACGGACCATCCTGTCCTTATGTTGATTGGTTCAGAGACTCAACATTGGTCTCTTCTCTCTCATACTAATTCCCAATCGATGAGACCCAACCAACGGGGCGTCGATTGACCCACTGGGCGTTGATTGCCTCCGTGGTTTGGGCTGTCTCGGGAAGCCATGGCACCAACCTTGGTTCCTTCCTCAAGGACCCTTGGATGGTCCTTGGGGATATTTTACCAGATGTTTCCAACCCAAACATGATCTTCTATGAGTTTAGGACCTCTCACATTAATTTCACCAAAAAGGAACACGTAAAAGTCAACGAAACATGCCTAGACACACAAGGTCATTTCAAGGCACATCTTTCGAACGTCATGGACGTTCTTGGACGTTTGACCTCCAAACTTCTCGAAACTTGACACACTAATTATATAAATCATAATAAATCATTTAAAGACCTTACAACCTCATGCATAACACATAAACACATAGAACCACATATGAGGTACTTAGGTGACTTAGTCGTCGAACGTCTTGGTCTTCCCTTGACGTTGTACTTCCAATGCACCTAAACTCTTATATAATACCTATATACCATATTATAGACCATTTTAGGACCTTAGAACATCTTGACAACAATGTTTGTCTCTAGTTCACCTAAGTCATTTTCGGGATCTTACATTCTCACCCACTTGGACAACATTCATCCTCGAATGACACTTGCCACTCTTCGAACACTTCCAAGAATAGAGATTAAAATAGCAGCTCAAAACCATACCACATAACTCACAATAAAGGAGAAAACATCAATTTCACATAAGCAAGGGATTCACAACACAACAAGAAACTAGAATAGATTCTATAACTCATCATGCAATAAAACTCACATCCTTCATTCAAAATAGTAAAAACTCATTTTATATTCATTACCATACTCATATACATCAGTTCTAACAACATACAACAATTATAGACCAAAGAATTAATTAGTCAAATTTTACAAAATTCCACAGTTAACTGGCAGTGCATTACAGTGAATTGTGCAACTTTTTTGAAAAATGCAACTTTAGTCAATTCATGTTTGAAACATGCTAATAATATGCAAGGTAAATTCATAAACACCTTTTACAACATAATCATGGCTTCATAAAATACATAATGCAAGAAGTTAATGAAATTCAATTTCAACCAAACTCGTAAACACCATGCACATGCAACATGCTTCTATCACATCGATCTAACTATACTCCCCCACTTAGAAGGAACCCATATTACTAAGAAAAGAGAAATACAAGTACTTACCAACATCATCATCACTCTTATACGGATTTTCTCCTCTAGCCCGAAGTGCATAGGAACGCCTTCTTGTTGGAGCATCATCCTTTGAAACATTAGGAGAAGCCTTCTTACCATCTCTATTAGGACAATCTCTAACTTTGTGTCCATCTTTTCCACATCCAAAAAAACTCCCGATACCCACTAGACACTCACCATAATGTTTCTTTCCACAAGTGACACATGTAGGTTTGTCATTTTGAGAACCACCTCCTTTTGTCAAACTTCACCTTAGGAGCACTAGATCCATCTTGAGTTTGAGCCCACTTTTTGAACCTAGGTTGCACTTGATCACTAGCACCACTCCTTTTCAAGTTTCTTGACATTCTCCTAAGTTTGGACTCCTCAATTTATTGTGCATACACCATGAGTCTAGCTAAGGTCATATCATCATGTAGCATAGCCGTACGACATTCTTCCCTCACTAAGTCGGCGACCCCGGTCACAAAACGACTCATTTCATCCCTTGGATTAGACACTAGGGACGGTGCATATCTAGAAAATGTTGAGAACAAAGAGTTATCCTCAACACTCATATTGCCTTGCTTGAGATTTATAAACTTGTCCACCTTAACCTCCCTCCTCTCACGGGGAAAGTACTTACCTAGAAAAGTTCCTTAAATTCTTCCCACTCAATAGGATCCGACTCCACCGGCCTATTATCCTTCCATTGAGTGTACCAAATTTGAGAAACATCCCTCATTTGCTATGAAGCCAACTCCTCCTTCTCCCTACATGTAACCCCCATAGCACTCAACACCTTGTACACACCATCAAGGAACTCTTTGGGATCTTCACCTACCTTAGAGCCAAGAAACATAGGAGGATTCATCCTCACAAAGTCTCTCAACCTAGAGGTCATAGTTCTCTCCACAACATTCACCCTAGGCACCATACTCAAATTAGCTTGAGTAGTCACATCTCGGGCTAAATCAATCAAAGCCTCTTTAATCTCTCTATAAGTCAATTCTGGATATTCCACCGGAACCTCGTTACCTCCTTCCACATTAGGGACATGATCATCTTGGGGAGGCACTTGAGAACCTTGGACTCCTTGCCCATCTTGAGGAACTTGCTCAACTTGTTCAACTTTCTCAACTTGAGGAGGAACTTCCTCATTCACCCTTTCCTCTTCCAACCATCTAGCGGCCATCCTTCTAGTATTCATCTCCTAGAAACACAAGGAATCACATTAAGAAGCATACTCATAACATTTACTCTATCGCACGACATAGGAGTAGAAAAGAAGGGAAACTCTATCGTCCTATAGCCTCTTGCCCATAGATGTATCGCGACTCACACCGATGGTCAAGACTCTACTAGACGTGACTTGATGAGACTTTTCGATTCCTAAGACTAATTTCACAACCTATGCTCTGATAAAAAGCGTCTCACATCTAAGACCACACCCTAGATGTTAGGGCAAAATCTTGGATTGTAACCGGCGTACTCGACCTCTCGGAGGTCTTATACAAGACCTTTCATATCATTCATCGCATATACATAGTGAAAAGTAGTACAGAATTAAAACTTTTTACAAAACATATCATAGTCTTTATAAACTCTTTCATATAAAAGTAATAGGAAATACTAAGTCTCAATCTCATCATCTTAGGCACAAGAGTACTTGGGACACGTGTAACGCCCTGTATTTTGTATGTGGTAGTTCTATTCATGTTATACTTGACTTATACTAATAGTGTAAGTGAGGGATCATGTTTCTTACATGATTAGTGTTGGTTTAAACTATCTTGGAAGGTGATGTAATGCCTTGCACGTTTTAGCATATGTATTGCAAGTTAACTCCGATGGAAAGTATTTAAGTAATTATAGTAAGGTGGTAATTGAGCTAGCAGCTGCATCACCTACTTGATCTATATTATAGTTAAAGAGCCCAAGTTTGATTGACCAGATTTCGGCTTATATTTAGGGGCTCATTTGAAGCCCAAACCTATTAAAGAAAATATGAATGAAAGAAGGCCCAACAACAAAATCTGCCAATTGGCCATTATGGATAAAGCCCAAGTGAAACTAAGTAAGTACATGACCTCCTAAGATTTGTTTTACCATGTTATTGGGCCAAGTGTGTACCACCTACTTGTACTAATCTGTCCCAAGCTGATTAAAAGAACAAAGGGAAAATGGACAGCCAAGGTCCAATAATATTAAGTCCAAAAAGGCCCAAGTTAAAAGGACAAGCAGGTGGGGCACCTACTTGACATTATATGGCCCAAAATTGGTCAAGAGTGTCGGCCATAACACCTCCTTTTTCAAAGGATAAGGATCAAGTCTTATTCTCCATTTTGAACTTGCAAAAGTTTCAGATTTCCTAAGTTCTTTCTTGGTCTCTCTTGGCTTCAATTAGCAGCCCTAAGACACCTTAGAGTTCTTGAGTGCTGTCTAATTTTTCAAGTAAGAGTTTGAAGGAGAGTTTGAATTCTTGAAGTACAAGTTTAGAGGATAAATTTCCAGAATTAAGGTAAGACTTCAACCCATTTGTTTTCCTCTCTTTGATCATGTTTGGATTGGAGAATTTTGTATATATTTATCAAGAATTCATGGATCATGATAAATCTTTGAGTCAATATTCTCCTATTATGATGAAAGATTTGAGATTGATAGTGGCTGCCTTATGAATATTATTGTTGAGGGCAGTTGGGGGATCTTGGGAGATGATGTATGAAGTTGTATTAATGTGTAGAGGAAGGGTGTAGTGGTTCACCATTTATGTAAGGGTTGTATGGGCCTGATTTCCATCAAATATTTTAGCTACTGTTTTGGAGGACCTTATTGTGATTAGCTACTGATGTTAGCTTAATCATGATTTATGTTGTAGATTTGCACCCAATAAGGAAGGCTGAATCGTGATAGTGGTATTGGTCAGAAAAATAAGGTATGTAAGGCGATTTGATTCTATATCCTTTTGGCATGAAATCTGCCACCTGCAATTAATATCAATGAAGTGATTCTCATAAGTTCTATTTCTAGAAAAGAAAGCATGGTGGCAGCGTACTATCTCCAAATAGCTAACAATATTTTCTTTCCCCATTCTAAGTACATGGAACTACTTCATTATATGTTCACTACTCTATACTTGTGTAATTATTCCCCTTGTGCTGTTATAGAAATGGTATTTGCAAAACAAAGTTTGATGAATCCCTCTCCTAAGCCAATTGAAGTCAATTGTGCGATTAAGGTCTTAATGTAAGGTGTTGATGTTTCATAGCTCCTTATGTCATTGTTACTGCCTCAAAGTATTATTTTCATGTATTCCACTACTGTTCCGTAATTTCATGTCTCCAAGATGATTATGACCACCAAATCAACATCTCAAAGTGTTATGATTATCCAAAATAATATCTCAAAAGAGTTATGAACTGATTAACAATAATCTCAAAGATTAAGAATCTAAGTGAAGAAATCTATTTAATTAAGGGTGGCAGCTTAGGGGCGAAAGCCTAGCATGGGCCGATCCCTATTGGTATAGAAGGGTGGCAGCTTAGGGGCGAAAGCCTAGCATGGGCCGATCCCAAGTTGTGTAATTATGAGGACCGCATCCCAGGGGTTAATACGCCTAGCATGGGTCATCCTCTTCTACCACTGATCAGCTGGTCACTGTGTTAACATGCCCCAAATATTATAACATACAAAAAGGTAAAGAAAAGAATGTAGCTTACTTGATTCCACAAGAGTAAGCAAGGTGGTCTTCTCTCCTAATCTATGCACTCATATGTTGCTACTTGATTTCATTTGTGCCTTGTATTACATATACTTTTTGCCTTACATATTCAGTACATTTTTCGTACTGACGTCCCGTATTGGGGACGCTGCATTTCATGCTGCAGGCTCAGGTACTCCAGCTAGTAGACCTCCTCAGTAGAAGCACTCGAAATTCTGCTACTTTTGGTGAGCTCCAAGTTGATTCGGAGCTTTATTAAGTCCTTGGTAAATTCGTTTGGTATTGTATCGTAGTTAAGGGTAAGGCGGGGTCTGTCCCGACCTACTCTAGTCTTCTATCTTTTAGAGGCTTTGTAGACGTATGTACATGGTTCAGTTGTGTCTTAAGGAGTTGTGGCCTAAACGGCCAAGTCTTGTATATAACATTTGGATCTACTTACGTTGGTTTGTATCGCTGCATCCAAAGTTAACTTGTCTCAATTGTTATAGTTAATATGCTGCTCATAGAACAAGTTGGAAGGTGGTTCTCTCGGCCTTTTAGGGCAGCGTTTCCTGCGCTTAATGGGTTTTTGAGGCGTGACAAAAGTGGTATCAGAGCAGGTCATTCTAGGGAGTCTACAAAGCCGTGTCTGTGTAGAGTCTTGCTTATGGATGTGTTGTGCACCACATCTATAAACAGGAGGCTACGGGACATATAGGAGTTGTCTCATTTCTTTCATTTCTTAGATCGTGCGATAGAACCAGTGTTGTAGGTGAATCATATCTAATTTCTCAATTGTTTTATGATAGCATAGATGCCGATTACAAGAAGGAGTAAAAGTACTGGTAAACGAGTAGATGTGGCTGTCCAAGAAGGGACCAGCCAACCACCACCTAGTCAAGCTGTTCAAAGTGGGGCTCAAGATGAGTCTCTATCGCAGACTTCCTCAACGCCTCCATCTCCTGAAGAACTAAGGAGGGAAGATGAACCTCAGGAAACCCCTATTAATGCTACCGGCAAGATTTGAGGAATGCAGTCCAATTATTGACTCGTATAGTTGCTGGTCATGGCCAAAGGCAAGAAGGTCCAGTTGCAGGTACTAGTGGTGTAGTTAGATCAGCTGGAACACGGATACGTGATTTTCTTAACTTGGACCCTCCATCATTTACCAGGTCAGATCCTAATGAAGATCCCCAAGACTTTATAGATCAAATCCAACGCACTTTGGATATTATGCATGTAAGTGGTAAAGAAGCAATTGAGCTAGCTGCATACAGATTAAAGGGTGTGGCTATATTGTGGTATGAAGCTTGGAAGCAATCTAGGGAACAATGCACCTTCAGCTATTTGAAAGAGTTCAAAAAGGCTCCTTGATCATTATCTGCCATTGGAGATTCCGAGAGGCCCGTGCGAATCAGCTCTTAAATCTCCACCGAGGAAATATGAGTGTGAGGAGTAATAGTACTCAATTTAATTCCGTGGCCAGGTATGCCCGAA
>JABWTJ010001274.1:0-90335 GCA_016801875.1 Solanum sitiens
AGAATGGTGTATAACATATGTTAAAGTTTATTTAGGGTTGAAACACCCGGGTACGACTCCCCAAGGACCAACCAAGGTCCCTTGAGGAGGACCCTTGCATGTTGGAGGCAACAATGCCTTGGCAGTGTGTACCAACGAGAGGCAAACGATGGCTCGTGTGTGGATCGACGGGGCGTCGATCCCAAACATCGTCCCACACTTATAAAAGATGGTAATCCCTCGCCTGCACAAGTCTCTAACCAAAACGATGAGTGTGCGGGACGGAGGGGGTCCAAGTCGTCGACTTACAGATGGCCCGTCGATCGGGGTTCCGTCTGTGAGGGTCATGTTTTTCTGCACGTTTTAAATTAATTTGATTTAATTAGTTAAGGGGTTAGGGGATTATTTAGGGGATTAATGGAGTCTAATTAGGTTAATAAACCCCCCATATAAAGACCCCAACCCTCATTAGTCTAAACACAACTCGTAAAATAAACTCTCTTCCTTCTCTCTTCTTTCTCTCTCTATTGAAAGACACCATTGAAGACTAAGCTAAGGAGGGTTTTGGGGTATTGAAAGGGAAAATTTCATCTCCTAATCTTCATCAAAACATTAAGGTATGGGATCTATTCACCTTTGAGACCTCTTTCCTCAAAGGGTTCCTTCAAAGTATTTCAAAAACTTGAGTTTTCAAGTGGGTTTCATCTAATCTCAAAATTGAAGTTATGAATTGAGTTGTTGATGATTTCTTTAGGTTATATTGAATAGATTAACATGTATTTTAACTTGATTATGATAATTGTTGATGGTTTGTTCTAAATTGAAGAACCTGATCCTCAACCCCTAACCCTAGGTTGTGATCTTGACCTATATTTTATTATGATCATTCAATTGAATTGGTTATCGATAAAATTACTAGCCTATGGTTTTATTATGAATAGATTAAGATGAATTATAGGTCTATCATGCTAGTTCTTGATATGTGATTTAGGTTATGGAATATGTTGTGAAATTGACCTAAGTATCTTGTCTTAACCTATGATCTAGTGTTGAATTGTGTTATAGAGATGCAATTGGCCTTGTTATCTTATTGGTTATCATTGTGTGACGATGTTACTCCCCAAGTTGGTTTGAGTTATGGGTTGATGGTAAGACCTTGGTCATGAATTGTGAAGGAGATTTGGTAAGTATTATGATCCCTATACTTTACTTCAGTTTTGGTGAATTGTGATTAAGCCATGATGTTTTATTGGAGTGTGCCTTGATTAGGTTTGATAGGGTGGTGTGATGTTGAATTGAAATGTCTTGTCTATGGTTGTAAGGTTGATCAAGGTGAAAGGTTATGAGGGTGTAGATAACTACCAATGTGTCTTTTTATAAATGAACATGTAAATGTGTTGACCTTACTTATATGGATTGTGATGAGAGGACTATATTCATGCAATTCATATTGAGCTATGATGATGATGATTATACAAGGACTAGACCCTATGACCTAAACTAAGTTATGATTGATAAATAAAGACATTAAAGACATTTCAAGAAGGGACTTAGCTTAGCACCGACTAATCTTGTGTGTGAGGGGTGACATTTTCCCTCATAGGGAAGGTAGGGTTAACTACAGTCCTCACGGGGTGGATAGCCTCATGACCCAAATAGGGTGTAGAGTGATGTTTCCAAGACGGCCCCAAGTTCCTTAACTATGTTGCCACCATAGGAATACTAGATAGTGGATCCACCTATATGCTACGTTTCATGTTAGGTTCTATCTTGGCCGGTAAACCACCTTACATCGGTGTAAGGTTTTACAACACCGGATTCCACACTTATCTCGTATGGTATACGTCGGTTAAGGCAAGTGTTCCCTAAACTAAAATGAAGTAATAAAGTATAAACTAACTAGGGTGACTTAAGAGGTTTGACTTAGCTTGGGTAGGGGTATGGGACTCTACCTATGTCTTGCACTAGTCTGCCTTGAGGGGGGCTTTAGGAAGTTGATATTATGTATGTATATACTAATGATGTAAATGATGATAGTATGTTGACTTTACATGTAAATGATATCATATGGTGATGGTTATGCTTATGAACATGTATTTGGGCTATATTGTGAAGGTATGATGTTATGTATTATTAAGAGTCATATTGTGTAAAGTTGGGCATTGGTGATGGATTCCTTGTTGGGTTACTTGATTAAGTAAGGTTATGGGGCTTTGCTTAGTTATTTCACTTGTTGACTTAATAGGGATTCGTGAGTACTTGTCTTGCTTATTATGCTATGATAAACTCTTATTCATGCTTGTGATGTTATTCCTTGATGATTGGGTTATAGTAGATAATGGGTTCTTGTATGATGGTGTGCATATTACTTACTTTGCTTAAATGAATATGTCATTGTTGCTTGGTATGGCTTGTTTAATTATGCATAAGATTTTCAAAGGATAAAAATGGCATGATTTAACTAAATGTCCTTTTTAGCATGATTTGACAATATATGTGCATATGGTCTTATACTTAGTACAAGTGGCGTACTAACACCATTTTCTTCCTTTTCCCAAACATTTTAGGTTCCGATCATTAAAGGCTCATTCGAGACGACTTGAAGAAGACTTGGATATTCTCTACCATCCAAGTGGGTAGGTCCTCACTTTCTGAGGGCGATGTCGATATCTAGCTTACGGGGTTGCTTTACTTTTTAGAATCTTATGTTCATATCTATTTTGTTTGAGTACGATTCGTACAAGCCTGTATGTGGCTTCTTGGTATTGATGTAGGGTTATGCCCAAATTGCTATGATCGTTTTAGATGGTTATGAGATGATACGACTTTGAGACTCTATTTTATGTTATATATATATATATATATATGTAATAAAAGTAGAAGACTATGTAATCTTCTTATACGAAGGTTTTCTATGTATACTTGATATAAGTATATGTATGTGTATGTAGAGGTCTATGTAAACCTCAATGTAGAATTATAAAAAGTTTTAAATTCTTCCATATGTTTTACTTATGAATGCAATGATGTAAATTAAGAGGCTAATCTTAGTCCTAAAAGAGGATGACGACGCGGGTTACGTGTAGGGGGTAAACCCGGATGTGACAATTGTTGTAAGCCTATAATGGCATATTGTACTTGTGTATGGGATTATGGCTAACTTGTAATACTCTTTAGATGGTTTATATGTGAGACGATATAGTAGACTTTTAATGTATGTTTATGCTAAATGAGAAGCCTATGTATGCTTTACTAAGCGAGGAGTCTATGTACACTCCATATATTATATGTGAGAGATCTATGCATACCTCACTATGTAAAATTTTTAACTTTTTCCAGATTTTTGACCTAAGAAATGTTATGACAAATGCTAAGGGTTTGTCCAAGTCCTCTCAGAGGACGACGATGACGATACGTATAGGGGGTTCTCCCCGGTCGTGACATAACCTTCCTAACATCATAAGAGTGGTTGAGACGTAATTCATACATCATGTAAAAGTCTAAAACAAAAAGACAATAAATAAATAAAGTATTAGTGGCCTTGTCCTCGAAGCATGAGGACTCACCAATCCAAGGTACTAGTAAAGCAGTCCAAGTTAGGCACGAGCGGGAGAAGGAGGGTCGAATCTTATATTATGAGGCAATATTGGCAAAAATATACATTAGTAGGGTGAATGAACTAAGTATGGGTAAATACATAAAATATATGCATGATCATATAAGAAATTTTAAACATGATATGCATGACCAAGTAAAAAGTGATAAAAACCTTTATAAAGAAATAATAAATCATATACAAGGTCAATGCATACTTACAACCATTTGAATACCTTTTATAAAACCATTGATAGAAGCATAGTTTATTTGTGAGATATTTAACATTGACCGACATTAAGACTATGTGACCTATAACATGGAATCTGACTTGACCCTCACACCGAAATGGGGGATCTACATAACAGGGTATAACTCACGTCACATTCATTAATATTATCATGGATCAACTATGTTCATTTAAGATAATTCTACTCAGGCACATAGTTTGGGACAAAGAAATTGCTTCTAGAGACCAAATCTCTACTAACTGTTGGCCTCCATCCCAAATTTCTGTCGATGCTAAGTAAATACCAACAAAACATACATAACCATAATTATACCAAAATACTTTGAAAGGCACAATCAAGACTACCAATCGAATCATAAGTAGTGTAGCTCCTTTTAAATCAAGATTTCATATGTCTTCAGAAACAGACACTTACGTTTCTAAGCATCTAAATAATGATTTCATTCATATGTGAGAAAAACATTCACATATCATTGATATTTATCTCAAAAGCATCCTTTAGTTTCAAATCATTCTTTCATAAAACATGCATAAATCCTTAATCAAACTCATGATCATAGTTCATAATTTCATAAGCATGGTTCATAATTCAATTTCATAAAATAGGTATGGGTCCATCTGAAATTAATTAGAAACCATGTAACTGAATCAAATCATGCATAATAAGATTGAATATAATCAATTTAATTGTAATAAATAGGACCCACAGATATTTGCATAAAACCTTAGATAATTGTGCAAAATTGAATTGGAAATTTTGAGATTATTTTGGACCCCGTGGATGAAAAGAATCCATTGGTGAATTCCTGTATATTGTAATATTCAAAGTCCTAAGAATGTATGGAGAATGAGACCTTTAATCTTGAAACCCTAACTTCCACCTTGAGAGCTTTTGTGTAACACCTAGGAATCTAGTAGTCTAAGCAAGGTCTAAGTGTCAAGTCATAAGCCAAGGAATTGAGCCTAGGAAACCTTTACATGGACCCATAAGGGCTGTGAAGGGAACCACGAGGCTTGGTTCTACCCATGGTGGCTCCCAGTAGCTAGCCAAGTGATGTTCACTTCCCACGACCAAGACGGCTCATGATGGGGACCGAGGGTTGTGGTGATGGACATAAAGGGCTAGGAAGTGAGATAGTCAAGACTGCCTCCTCCAACGAGAAACTTAAGAGCTCATTAAGGCCTTGACGACTCGTGGAGGTGGGTGTGTAAGGTGAGACGTTTAAGTGGTGGCAATCCAATCCACTGTTCAAGGACCACGGCTCGTGGAGTCTGTTGTGAAGTGGTTCAATCAATGGTTAGTTTCGGGGCTTTTAGGTCTTTTCCGGTTTTCTTTAAATTAATACTATATCATTTTACCAAAGACTAGGACACAAATATAACAAATTTTAACCCAAAACTCACCCATTCAAGTCATTTTTCGAAAACTCCAAAAGAAAACCAAAGTTCTTCCTCTCCGAAAATCTCTCTCTCTAGAACATGAAGAAGAAGAAGGGGGGTTGAAGCTAGGGCAAGGTTAAGTATCCATTCTCTATTTTTTTTGGCTTTGATAACAAGGTATTATAGCTTTATTCATCCATGGAGCCCTTAGGTTCCCCAAATGAAAAGTAGAAATTCCCCAATTTGAGTTAGGATTTTCTTCTAAGTTGTGGGTCTTGATGAATGTTGATTCAATTGATTGGGTTATGGTTTTTGTGCATGAATTGAGTGGATTACACGTTTTTAGAATGAATTTATATGTACCCATTCTTAATCCATGTTTCTAAGATGAAACTAATGTAAATGGGTTTTAGTCTATGAAAGGAGAAGTTATGAATTTAGGTGTATTCTTATAGGATAAATAAGATACATTATGAATTGCTTTGAGATTGAAGAATATGTGATGATTATGTTATAGATTGCTTTCAGAGTGAAGCATATGTTATGAATTGTTGATTCTTGCTGTAATTTTTGTGGTAGGAATCATTCCCACATGATTTTCTTATATATGAATATGACAGGTTTTCTCACATTGAATGATTCTAGGTTGAAAGGATTGCTCACCTAAAATGAATCTAAGATAAATACTAGGAAATTGGTAAGTCTAGAGGCGATTACCCACGACCTCTATATGAGAAGGATATGAGGTGATTACTCATATTCTTTAAATTAGAACAAGAGGTGATTACCCTTATTCCTTGAAGTTGAACAAGAGGTGACTACCCATGTTTCTATAATGAGAATTAGACAAGAGGCCAGTAGTCATGATCTTTTATAGAAAGACAATAGCCGAATACCCATGTCACATGTGGTTGGACTAGAGACGACTACCCATGATCCCAAGGTAAGAAGGACTAGAGGCGACTACCCATGTTCTTTTATAGTAAGGCACGATGCAATTTTCCATGTCTATAAAAGATAAGATAAACTATGTTGTGATAGGTAATGAGCTTGGATTGTTGCTTGAGTTGCCTTCCATGATGAGTAAGACTAGTGGAGGATTACCCATGTCTTGGATAAGTATGAATTGAGGTTACTTCAAGAAGCATTCTTATATGTTGACATGATCTATTATGTGCATTGATTATGTTTTATGACTTATGTTGTCTAACTTTTATGTTTATGTTGATGTTTGTCCAAACTATCATATTTAGTATATTTTTGTACTAACGCATACTCTTTCCTATATTTCTTATCCAAATGTACTATTTGATGTTCCCGACTCTCATCCCCGTGGCTAGGATCTATAGTAGAGGCATGATTGAGGATTGGTGATTTCTCATAGCAATCGAGGATTTGACAACCATTTATCTTATATTTTCCTTTCATTTTATTTTTTGAACATTGATGTGTGGGTTGTGTCCTAACATTCTATTATATTAGATGGTTTTTGAGATATGAGACTTACGCTTCGTTTTATGAAACTTTGGTATTTTTGAGAAAAACTTAAAATCTTCTCGATTTCTATTATCTTGAATACGAAAGCTAAGTGGCTTATGAGGCTTCTCAAGGTCTTGTATGTCATGTTACATCTAGGGGGTACTCTTGTGTCGTGACATCTTGGGAGAATTTGGGGAAGAACACTTGAGGAATTTCGGGAAATTGAGTGAATGAGAGAATATAGGCTTAGTTGTATGGGTAAAAAGTTTGTTAGGCCAAAATAACGTAGTTTAAGGATTAGTTGGGGAGGAAAATACCAAAACACCCTTGATTAAAATTTATCGGAGGACCCTATGACTTCGACCTATGGTCCATAGGAACTTTTATTGATTTTCTTGGTTAGTCGTAGAATTATTTATATGGACTAAAAATCTTGGGCAACTTCACCAAAACCTTCCTACGGCTCATAGTTCATTCTATGGCTCTTAGGGACAGTTCGTAGATCCCAAGTTCAAGTCCAATATCTTACTTAGTCTGGATCACTTCTACAGATCTGACTTACAACTTGTAGACCATATCATGACTTGTTAAAATTCTTTCGTTGTCCTGAGGTCTTAAATAAAATCTCTAAATCGCAATACGGGCACTTCCTATGGTCCGTAGACCACTATATGATTCATTATGTTCATCTGTAGATCAACTTACTTGACTTGACATTTTCCAAAACTAAACTTAGTTCTTATGACTGCCTTCTTTCGGCCCCTAGGACTTCTTACCGTATGTAAATGGCTTTTGTAAGACATTGCCTCGCTGCAAAATATTCTACTTTATCCTTTCAAACTCAACTTCCAATTTTTGAGGCATTACTAGTTATAATGATGAATGATTGAGCATAGACTCAAAGTATCAAATTTCAGGTTTCCCTAAAGTGGGACATCTTTACAATTGTTGAGATTTATTGCATTATTTTGGGAGTAGTATTGAATATTGAACTGGGTAAGGGTTTAGATAATCTAAACCCCATAATTGCTTTACCAACGTAGGATAAGATCATATTGGTAATTCAGGTGACTCCTCTGAATTCTCTTAGTAAGGGCTTAGATATAGTATCCATTAGTTCAGTTCGTCCTTTAACCTAACAATGTATTGGATGGATCTGACAACGTGGGTAAGATATTGTATCATGACGAGGATCATAGTGATGGTTTTCACTAATATGCCCAAATTACATCTCTGAAAGAAGTATAAAGCGGTTGTTATCCAAATAAAGAACCTAAGATATATTAGGGTCGATCACAAAAGGAATGAGTTGTTATTATTATACTCTAAGTCAGGTTATTATCTAACGGGGGGGTTCATAACAATAATCAATTTGAATGATTTCAAGTAATAAGTATCAAAGTAACATAATTATGTGTTTCAAAATCAATAGAAGATTAAACTAGGGTATTGATGTTCCCCACGAATCTTGAACTCAATAGAACCTTATAGTAGTAACATTGTTTAGTGTCTAACATACAATATTGGTAATTATATATCACCTAAATAGATGGTCACCTAAATAAGTGAATTTCACCATGAAACTAAGTCAATCTATGGGTGGATGTTTTACTAATCCTTCCTATGATCCAAGAATTAGTTATCCCTTGGTCCATTAAAGCTATTAGATGAGAGTTGATTGCCTCAAGTATTCCTTGTATAATTTTTTTCTCATTTGTTACCCCCTTGGTACGATAAGTAGGAATAAGACAACTTCTAACATATGCCTCCATATAAAAACAACCAAAGCTAAGATAAAAACAATACACGAACATTTGATAACACTCAAATTACCCTCAAAACTTGTTAAAAGGATAAGCAGTCGTCGTCGATAAAAATACCCTACTACGAGTGGGGTCGAATCTGATGAGTAGTGGTTTTGAGGCTCTTTTCTTGTAATTTTGTGGCAATGAAGTAGATAAATAAGCTAATTATCCTTTGAATTATTTTGTTACTATTATGGATGAATAAGAGTATTCTTTAACCAGAAAAGAGTTTATGCCGATGTGTCATTGTGTTATTGAAGACCAAGTGTAGGTTTTAAAATAAAAGAGTAGAGTATTCATGAAGTTATTGATCTAGGCCAGGCTTATGATTTTTAAGGAAGAATCATATGATATTCAGAGGGTTATAGAACTAATCAGGCAATGATGTATAGAGGATGGGTAAATAGTACTTAAGTTGTGAAATGGAATGTGACGGTAAACTGTGAGTATGTAGATTGAGAGATAAAGATTTACTATTTGTCGTGAGGTCTTGGTGGGAAAGTGTTTCTTTATTTTATCAAGTAGTCGTAAGTTAGTATAGTAAGCGAGCAATTAGATTGATATCCATATTTAGTAATAGACATTAAACTTAAATTTGAGATGAGTGTCGTGATAAAAATAAATATAGAAACATGAGGGTGATGATGTTAGTTTGAGATATGTTCTAGTAGATTTGACATAGAGTAGGTGAGGAATTAAGATGTTAGTTACAATGAAGATGAGTGGTACAAGTGTAGGATTCTTACTTTTAGATGTGATCAATAAAGTGTTGCTAAGTCATTACAATAACAAGAGTTCTTAGAGATGTACTTGAGATCGTATGTAATTAACAATTCCAATTAAGTTAATAATTTTCGTGTGTGCGTAGATAGTATATTTGAGCTGTCAACGTGGAATAGGCTGATGTAAGCATACCTTTTTCCCTTAAGAGTTAGAGAAAGTAGCTTTATAAGTTAATGCGGGTAACAATTATAGAATGCCTCTTGAAAAGCTGGAAAAAGTTATGAGAAGCATCTGAGGAAGGCAACTTAGAAGGAATCTTATTGCATGCATATAGAGAATTCACTAGAAATAAGATTACTATTTTCTGAGTAAGTAAAGAAAATATAAACTAGTTTAGAGACGATGGTATTGACACCTAATTTTGCCCCTCCACAAAATAAATTAATCATCAAGCTTCTTAATTCTCAAACGATTTAGAATAATTAGTTTTATAAAATTCAAAATATTTTTCAAATTTATTTTTAAAGTAATTTTAGTCATTTTGCGATTTTAAAATAATATATATGTTTTAGATTATTAAGTATGTAATTAGTATATGTCATAAGTATTTGAAATCATTAAAAAAAATTAATTTTACTTAATTAGTTGGTTATTTGGTGTAGTATTTAATACTTATACTTTTGAGCATAAGTTTATACTTAAGTTGATTATTTTTATATTTTGTTAAAATTAAAAAGCTCGCTAGTTAATTATATTAATTTGTCTTATTTAAATTTTAGCCAAATTTACAAGTTGAATTCGATTTGGCTAATTTAGTGTTTCACTTAGCTACATCTTAAGACCGAATTTTGGGCCTTTATTTTCTTTCCTCCAGTCTATTCATTTTCTAGATTACCACCCCACATACAATACTCATTACAGCCAGTAGTCCAAAAACAATAATACATACAACAATTCCAAACATCTAGCGTTCCATCACCAAAACCGACCCGCATCAATTTCTCTTCTTCCTCGCGTGACCAGACGCGAAAATCAAAACCCAGCAGCAACCAGACGAGCCCAAATCGGGACCCAAGTCAGGCATTGCGTCGTCCTCTCCTCTCTGTAGGAGAATTTTCCAGGTGTCGTAATCTCCTCTCTCGTTGGTCCTTTGTTTCTAATCGAACGGCCAACCTTTCAATTCCGTTAGGAATTCGTACTAGTTACAGCTTTCAGCTTTTTTCTTTTCAGAAAATGGTGAATTTTGAATAGAAAATCCCACCCGATTTTCCCCCAATTTTGCCCTAGTTTTCCCCATACATATCCCTCTTCCTCTTCTCTAGAGGCAGGAAGAAAACGGGAGTAAAAGAAAAAGGGGTCTGAGGAAGGAAAGTTTGGTTTTATAAGAAAATATTGGAGAAAAGAGAGACATTTTTTTAGTTGGAATTTCTTGACTAAGGCAAAAGAGAGTTTAAGGAAACACTTTAATACACTAAGGGGTCGTTTGGTAGGCTGCATTAGAACAAAATAATCCATGGATTATGTTAGGTATTATTTAGTACCATGCTTGGTAGGAATTTGAGTCTATGTATAACTAATCCATGGATTAGTTATACCTCCAACATGGTATTATAGGATGTATTACTAATACCTTCCATTTGGAGGTATTAGTAATACATAGGATATCATACCATGGGATAAGCTATGTAAAGACAAAAATATCCTCAATCATTTTAATTATTTTGTGTATTTTCTTGATTTTATTATTTATATTTGTACAAGTAAGTTTATTTAAATAAATTAGCTTACAAATTATTTAGGGAGAGTTGTTTGTTACTAATAAATTCAATATAAATCAATACAAATTTGAAATGTGAGTTGTATATTTTGGATATGAAGTTTGTGATCTAAACTTAATGTGTGTGTATATATATATTTGCTTGGTTTTCTAATTATTTGTATTTTAAAAAATTTAAAAAATTTACATACATATTAAAACTAAAACTTGTAATTTTATGTGTACATGTAGATGGTTTATTCAATTTTACCATTGTTGACCGTTTTTTCGATTTTAAAAGTAGATGGTTTATCTTTTTTTAATTGAAAATTGACCTTTTGTGAGTGATCAATTTATTAAAATGACAATTATTTAGCCTCAAATAATTCAAGTGAAAAAAATAACAAACAAGACAACTAAATTGTTCTTCCCATAGCTAGTTAGAAGGTTATAAAAAATAATATTGTCCAACAATTATCTACCTTGATTCAATTACATAATAATTTAAGGGTATAATTGGAAAGAAGCTTTTCATAGAGCTATAATCCAAACACAAGATGAGTTGGGAAAAAATGAACCAAACACTTGATAAAAATAAACCCTGCATTACTAATCCCTGCACTACTTATCCCTGCATTACTAATCCCTGCACTACTTATCCCTGCATTACTAATCCCTGCATTACTAATCCATGCGTTATGAATATTTGTACCAAACGACTCCTAAGTACTTGGTAAGAATAGGAGATAATAGTTTTTAGCGTTTAAGTTCAATATTCCGCTCGGATTTTCTTGCTTAATGCTTGTGTTTTGAGTTTCTCGTGGTAAAAGTCGGTCGTCTCCAGCTCGTTTCCGTCCTAGTCGCTACCCCTAAAAAGGTAAACTCCGTTTTATCTTAGCGAAGATATTGTTTAGTTTGGGGATTTGAGTTCAGTTTTCTGGTTTGGTTCTGCTGTGATTTTCTCCGTCAATCTCATGTCTTAATAATTAGTGGCTCAACTTTACATTTAGTCAATTATGGATTTCATCGATTTAGCTCCTCATCTGCGCATCGAAATATCAAATTCAAGCTATAGCATCACTGTAATATCATGTCTCAAATGTCTTTACCATGTTCCTTACTATGTCGTTGCCGTTATGTACCTAAGTTTATTTAGTTTTGTTAATAGCGAAGTTTGTCCAAATTAGTGAAGTTCTAAGTATGAAAACGGACTAATGCTTTGGCTAATTCGAGCTCAGTTACCTCTTTTATTTTGTTCATTATTTTCTCACTATGAGACATTCACTGCCTAATAGGATGCAATATTGGTTTAAGTTAGTGTTCCTTCCGTTCCTTTATCATATTAAATGATGCTTCAATCTCTCTTTTGTCTTAAGTTGCAGAATGTTGGTTTTAAAATATTTGATATAGTAGTTGGTCTTTGTTTGTTTCAAGTCGCAAAATGGTTTGAGTCTAATTAGTTTTGTGCTTATTGTGATCTTTCTTTTTTTTAAACATATGTATTATGTAATGGTTTTTTTTTAAAATGTTGACATGCAGTAATTTGACCCTTTCTTTGGTCTGTTGACATTACTTCTTTTCAATGATAGGGGCAGAATTTTCTAACTTTGACTTGGATTTTGTGTGTATGTATGCATCTAAGAGCTTGACAATTAGATCTACACTTAATTAGAATAAACATATTGTTTTTGTTAACTTCCCTTTACAATGCAGTAAGAATAAGGGTAGAACCTTAAATTAGTTAATATGGAGCTTAGATGAATTTTAAGCAGTTTGTTGTTGTCCTAGTTTTGAAGTATTAGATATTGCTCAAGCATGAAAGTTCTTTCTAATTTTATTTTTTTAATCAATTGGCTCTTCTTTATTTGCTTTTAAAATGCATGGGCTAATTGGAGTATTTCTTATCTAATTTTTTTTTTCTTTTTTTTTTCTAGTTTGAACAATATATGTAGAGTTGATTCCTAGTCTATTTTTTTTTTGTTCACTTGTTAGTTTTAGCTTCTTAAAAATAGCAAAGTGCCTTGGCTATAGTTTTATTTTTATTTTAATTTTTTTACGGCACCTTTTCAGTAGACTTAAAAGTGGAAGTTAAAGGTAAAATGTGACCCTCCTTGTTTGTGTGATCTCTTGTTGTCATTCATACGAATTTGAAACAAGTATGTTGTAAGAAATCAAATCTTTTCTTTAGATGTTGAGTGAGTTTAACCCATCTACTTATGGAATTGATCCAATGACTATGACTATACAAGGAGCAGCCTCTTATGATCTAAACTAAGTTATGATTGTTAAAGAAAGACATTTCAAAAGGGACTCTAGCTTAGCACCGAGTGAAATAGTACTGAGGACTGTCCCTTCCCAAGTAGGGAAGGTAGGTTCACTATTGTACTCACTATATTGGAGACTATAATGGATGTTGCATAACGAGGGTCCCAAGTACATCACCTAGTTCTTGAACTATGTTGCCCCTATAAGAAAACTAGCTAGTGTATCCACCTAGATGCTATGTTCATGTATTAGCTCATGTGGTCTATGTCGGTTAAGGCAAAATGTTACCGAAAGTAAAATGAAGTAATAAATTGAACACTAACTAGGAGGAATTAAGGGGTTTGCCTTAGTCTAGGTAGGGGTATGGGACTCCACCTATACATTGCACTAGTTGGCCTTGAGGGAAATCCTAGGAGGTGATTCTTATGTTCTTATGCTCTTATGAAATGAATGATATGCTTATATTGATTCTAAATTTTAATGGTCTATATTACTAAATATGATGATGAATACTCATGAATTTATGTTATGTGAAAGACATTATTCATGATCCTTTGGTTGGTTTTCTTGGTTAAGTAGGGTTATGGGGATTCACTTGACCATTGCACTAGTAGGCTTAGTAAGGGATTATGAGTAAGGGTTTTACTTATGATATAATGTTATGAACTTATGAATATGCTTTGTGGTTATGACTTGATGTTAGAGGTTCTTTGATTATAAAACCTAATATGATATACACATGTTGATTTGACTATACTTGATGATGTTGGTCTTGTGTTGAATATGCTTTTGTCTTAAGGGATATATGATTATGGTCTTATATGAGTTCTTGGTTGTGCATAAGGCTTTTCAAAGTAACTTGGCATGGTTTTGAACAAATGTCCCTTTAGCATGATTTCTAAGTTGTGTGTGCGTATGTTTCCATACTTAGTACAAGTGATAACTAACCCTATTTCTTCCTTTTTCCCAAACATTTTAGGTTCCGATCGTTGAAGGGTTTGTGGCCAATTTACAAGAAGGCTTGGATCATTTCTCCAAGTGAGGATATGTCCTCATGATCCGAGGATGGTGCCTTTTCTCATTCTACCTATGTGACTTGTTATAGTCTAATGACATTCGTTTCACTCTTATTGTTCAAGACATTGTTGTAAGCCGTAAGTGGCAATTATACATTTGTATAAGGGTTATGCTCGAATGGTTTCTATTCCAACATAGATGGTTTTCTATGAGACATCTCTATTAGACTCTATATTGTGTATGTTGTATATGTGACATAAAAGTAGAAGCCTATGTAAGCTTCATGTGTGAGGAGTCTATGTAAACTCCCTATGTATATATTATGTGTAAGCGAGAGGTCTAAGTAAACCTCATGAGTAGATGTATATGAAAAGTTTTAATTTTCTGCACTTTTTAACCTATGCTATGTAATGGCGAATGCTAAGAGGCTAGTCTTAGTCCTCTCCGAGGACGACGACGCAGATTACGTCTATGGGGTCCCAATTACATCTCCTAGTTCTTGAACTATGGTGCCCCAATAAGAGTACTAGCTAGTGGATCCACCTAGATGTTATGTTCATGTATTGGCACTACCTTGGCAAGTAGTCCACCTTTTTTCAGTGTAAGGTTCCCTGACAACGGATTCCACATTAACTCATGTGTTCTATGTTGGTTAAGGCAAGATGTTCCCGAAATTAAAATGAAGTAATAAAGTGAACTCTAACTAGGAGGACTTAAGGGGTTTGACTTAGCCTAGGTAGGGGTATGGGACTCTACCTATACATTGCATTGGTTGGCCTTGAGGGAAATCCTAGGAGGTGGTTCTTATGTTCTTATGCTCTTATGAAATGAATGATATGCTTATGTTGATTCTTCATGTTAATGGTCTATATTGCTAAATGTGATGATAAATACTCATGATGCTATGTTATGTGAAGTTACACATTATTCATAATCCTTTGGTTGGTTTTCTTGGTAGAGTGGAGTTATGGGGCTTCACTTGACCATTGCACTAGTAGTCTTAGTAAGGGGTTGTCAGTAAGGGTTTTACTTATGTAATAATGTTAAGAACTTATGAACATGCTTTGTCGTTATAACATGATGTTAGAAATGCTTTGGGTATGGTTTTACTATGCTATGCACATGTTGACTTGACTATACTTGATGATGTTGGTTTTATGTTGAATATGATTTTATCTTAAGAAATATATGATTATTTTCTCATATGTGTTCTTGGGTTGTGCATAAGGCTTTTCAAAGTAACTTGTCATGGTTTTATCAAATGTCCCTTTTTAGCATGATTTCTATGTTGTGTGTGCATATGTTTCCATACTTAGTACAAGTGATGTACTAACCTATTTCTCCTTTTTCTGAAACATTTTAGGTTCCGATCGTTGAAGGTTTTCGTGGCCAATTGTAAGAAGGCTTGGATCATTTCTCCAAGTATGGGTATGTCCTCAAGATCTGAGGATGGTGCCTTTTCTCATTCTACCTATGTGACTTGTTATAGTCTAATGACATTCGTTTCACTCTTATTGTACATTGTTGTAAGCCGTAAGTGGCAATTATACATTTATGTAAGGGTTATGCTCGAATGGTTTCTATTCCGACATAGATGGTTTTCTATGAGACATCTCTTTTAGACTCTATATTGTGTATATTGTATATGTGACATAAAAGTAGAAGCCTATGTAAACTTCTTGTGTGAGGAGTCTATGTAAACTCCCTATGTATATATTATGTGTAAGCGAGAGGTCTAAGTAAACCTCATGAGTAGATGTATATGAAAAGTTTTAATTTTTTGCACTTTTTAACCTATGATATGTAATGGCGAATGCTAAGAGGCTAGTCTTAGTCCTCTCCGAGGACGACGACGCCGGTTACGTCTATGGGGTGCTCCCTGGATGTGACATCTATGCTGAAGTATTTCCCGTTCAGAAGGAACTCCGGGCAAGTCATTGGGAAAGACATCCAGAAAATTCCTTACTACGAGCACCGACTCTAATGGAGGAATTTCAGATTCAAGCCTAAAATCTATTATCATTTTCAATCCTAGTACATTTTTGCCACTTTCAGCACTTGTGTTATTGATACTCTCAATACTTTTAAGTATCTCTTTCTCTCGTGTTTATAGTCAAAAATACCACAGTCAAGTGAATTCTTAATAAATTAATATCAAAAACTATTTTCATCTTCAAAGGACTTAATTTTTCAACTTTTTCATTCATCTCGATTCGCTTTCTAATGGTCAAACACAAACTTCTTCTCGCAAAAATATATTTTTTGGAAAAAACAGAACTAAAAAATTATTAAATAAGTTCAATTTTAGAAGTTTGGCCAAAAGATCTATTAATCACGCTTCATTCCGTCGAAAATCAATTTTACGGTATAGACTCTTATGACCTCCCCCTCTATGCCTTGCGGTAATGATTCCTCTGGCATTACTTCTAAAACCCTTATTTTTGAGAATCAGTTATTGTTCCCTCAAATTTGTTCATCTTTTCTCCTCTTTAGATGGTGACAAGACTTACAATAACATTTGCGCACGCCGCAGAGGCAATCTAACAACAAAGTCTGGGTTTTAAAAATTTAAATGTCACATCACCCAAGGGTGTGTCCTAGTGGTCAATGAAACTTTTGATAATCCTAAGGTATCACTAGATAGAAAATACTAAGTAATTCTTTCCATCTATTTTAGCCTTGGTGCACGTATTTCCCAGATAATTGTAGTTGGTGGGAGGTTGCAAAACTAATGCCCTTTACAACTTCTAAGTCCTATTTTGTTCAAAACGTAGTCGTTGTCATTCTTTGAGAGAAAGATATGGTGGACACATTTGAGAAATTGTTGACATGAATGACTTGGTATTAATACATCGTAACAAAGATGTGAAGACAAAGAGTCAAGGACTCATTGCATAATGAGGAAAAAACAAGTCCTGGATTAGCCAAATGGTTGCTCAAAATCATGTTTGAGCACCTCTTCTGTCAATATATAGCATTAGCAAGGACATATTAAGATAACATTACCAAATGAACTAGAAATGTAATCCAACAAATCCAATATCATATCAAAGACATCAAAACTATGCGCTTAAACAATCTGACATACCAAGTAACCCAAAAATGCTATGCGATAATATGTTACTTATATTGATTTAAGGTTAAAAAATAAACATATTATGGGTTCTTATAGATTTTAATTGCTCGTCTGTTATCTGATTCTTTTATCTGGTCTAGCTTTCTTGTTGTGCATAATACATGAATCTTAACTAGGAGATGAAATTATAGTTCATACCCAAGAAAGTTGCTAAAAGTTTTAGGAATGAACTAGAAGTTTATGTAAGTCTTACAGGTCAAAGTGGTTGAACTGGGACAGTAGATATGACCGCAATTGGTGATATGCTATTCCTAAAAAATAGGTGCAAAGAATTTGTGAATGCCCATTCCCTTGGGGTAGACGACTTACCAGTGTTCAAGTACATTGGAGCCTTAAAATTTGATGTTTTTGTTTGCAATAGTCAAAGCTCGTGCGAGAAAAAAAAAGTTCATTTTACAAAAAAAAATATAAGCATGCAGATGTTGCATGTGAAAGCATGGTAAAGATACCTATAAAAGTAAGCAATGATACAACTAATGCAGTGTCTGAGGCTTGAGTTGCTAAAGAAAGTTATAATGCCGATTCTTTGTTCTGATTTTTTTGTATTTAATAATGTCATTATTGATGAACAGATAAATAGTGAAAATGTTCTGTATAATTAATGACATTACTGAATACAAATTAAAATAAAAATCCGAACAATGCGTTGGCGTTGAAACTTTCTTCAGCAAATCAAGTCTTAGACACACAAGTAGTTGTATCACATCTTACTTCTATTGGCTCCTTTGTCCTGCTTCCACATGCAACATCGACGTGCTAATATTTTTTTAGGTATAATGAACCTTCTTTCTCACACAAGCTTTTACTATCCAACACTGTAACATCAAACCCTGAGGCACCAATGTACTTAAATATTTGTAAGTTATTTTCCTTAAGGGGATGAATGTCCTAAAATTATTTCCACCCATTTTTAAGGTATAACGTATCGCCAATAGTAGACGATTGTACCTTGAAAGTTGAACTACTTGGGCGTGTAAGACTTACATAAGTTTCTAGCTTATCCCTTAATCTTTTAGCAATTTTCTGGGGTATGACCTTGAATTTCATCATTTCTAGTTAAGGTACATTCTATGTAAAACAAGAAGATTAGCTAAGATAGCAATTTCAAAAAATAGTCATTACGATGGAATTTTCTATGACAACAAGATATGGGAGACAAAAATGATAAATTTCTTACATGAAAGGCATGGTATTCATATAGTGAAACAAAGAGGTGAAGTCAAAGTTTAGGACTTTTCTGAACTGAGACAAAAACAGGTCTTGAATTAGTCAAACATGCTTGCTTTGAGCACCTTTTCTATCAATATATAGCATTAGCACACACACATTATGATAAGACAACTATATTAACTAAAAAAGTAATCCAAAAGTCCAGTATAACAGTAAGGTCATCAAAACTATGATATATGAAATATACTGACATATAAGATTGTGTATTTATTTTCTCCATTTTCAAGGTTTAACACACATACATCAAATGCTTTAAAAAGATTATCGATAAAAAAGTTTCTCCAACTACCAGCTAGTACGCCACTGTAAGGGTCCTGATCCGTTTACTCGACATAGGCACGGTGGCGAAAAAAGGGTTGGCATGAATGACTCTTTCAAGGGTCAAAATGCGGGTCAAATCGATCATGTATAATGTGGGAGAAGTGTTGTCATGAATTGGTGGTGTCATACAATGCTGGTAAGGCAGTGTCATGACATGACATGGACGTTGTCAAGGCAACAGGCCATGGGATGGCATGGCATGGACGCTGAGCGGCATCGGTTGTGGGCTGGTTTGGTATGGGAAAAACACATAGTCTGGTCAAGTGCAGGAAAATATAAATTAAAGCACAGACAAATGTGGAAAAAAATGCAGCAAGAAAAAAATTATTGGCACCAGTGGATTGAAAGTTAGCATGTCCAAGGCAAACGCCTGCAATGTAGCGGCAGGCAGCGGGAAGGCGTTGACAGTGCGCAGGCATGAAAAATGGGCGGATGGATTCAATTAGACTTTGATGAGGAAATGACTATAAAATGTTTAGAAATTATATTGGATCAAAATTATGGAGGGAAAAAGCAGCAAAGGGCCAAAATCCAGTTAGCCAAAGTCACATGCCAAGCACATGGGCCGTTACCTTTTTGTAACCTCTTGTGTCCAGAGTCATTGTAACTTGTAATTGCTATTTGAATTCAATATTTGAATGCTTATTATCATTTGGGGATGTCAACTGAAATTTAATTTAGTAGGTTTATTTTAGTAGGTTTATTGCTTGACAAGTGTTAGACATGTGTCACAACACTATGCTTTGTAAAACACAAGGCTGCCACATGGTCTTTAAATGGACAACCTTGGTGTTGGATGTTTAAGACATGATAAAGGACAATAAAAGAGGGAAGAATTAAGTCTTGAATTTCACCAAGACACTTAGAAAAACGTGATGCTTTAAAAAGGTGTCAAAGGCAGCTATCGACTTGTGATTGTGCCTAAGTCGAACTCGAAATCAAAGGTGGGATACACTCGTTATCCTAACGAGTGAGTCCTTTTTATTTGTTTTGATTATTAATATAAAGGTTGGGTTTTCCTGTATATATTGTGTGAATTTTAATATTAAGATTCAAAAAATAATTTAAGGCAGAAAGAAAGAAAACGTTACTAAACTTTAGGCAGACTAGGCTGTGAACGGGTTGAGTTTAGTTGGACTTGACTGTCGCACATTGGGCTAACCTTTTGCACTTAATTTAGGTGAAGTAGTCTACCCGTGTGACAATTTGGTATCAGAGTGTTACTTAGATTAATTTGATGGTTGTTTAAATTGTTTAACTACGGGAGAGGATACCACGTTTGAAAGCGATGGTTTGTGGGACAAACGATGGGGAGGACTTGGTTCATATGGTCACTCAAATTCAAAGGGCGAATACAAAATTAAACTTGACCAAATAGGTCTTGAACGAAAAATTTGAAGTGTCAGAAGCAGACTATGATGCTAAACACAAAATAGCCCAAACAAAAATGGAAATGATCTGCAAAGAGAAGGAACATTTGTGTGATGATGTTCTTATTCTACGTCGAGGGTTGCAAGGGACTATTAACCCCATATGGATGAAGGTACCAGAACCTAAGGATTACAATGGTGCGAGGAGTGCTAAGGAAAATCGGAGAACTTTCTTTGGAATGTCAAAAAATACTTCAAGGCAGCAAAGGTTTCGGATGGTGAAAAGGTGTAAGTCACAACAATGTACTTAAGTAATGAGGACAAGGTTTGGTGGATAACAAGGGGTGCTGAAGTGGAAAGTTCATATCTACCACAAATTGAAACGTGGGAAATGTTGAAGAATAAAAACTCAATTCCTTCCAATCAATTCGTCTTGGTTGGCAAGGGACAGGTTGCGGGGATTGAAACAAAGAAGCATTACTTCATGAGTGGTTGAGGAAGAGATCTTGCATTACTTCATGAGTGGGTTGAAGGGATGGAAACAAAGAGGTTGAGGAGGAGAAGGAGAAGGGGGAGGAGAAGGAGGAGGAGGTGGAGCTGGAGCTGTAGGAAGAGGAGGAGATGGAGGTAGAGTTGGAGGTTGAGGTGGAGGAGGATGAGGATGAGGAGGAGTAGGAGTAGGAGGAGGAGGAGGAGAAGGAGAAAGAGAAGGAGAAGGAGAAGAAGAAGGAGAAGGAAGTTCATTTGTGTTCAATTTAACGGTTCAATTCTTCTATTGAAGCTTAGAATTGGGATTTGTTGTTAAGGTATGGTGATTTTAATTCATGGGTAGCTTTAATCAATGGAGTCCTCTCAAAACCTTCAAATTCAAAGAATCAAAATCCCCAAAAGTTAGTGTTTGATTCAAAATTCATGGGTTCCTTTCAAAGTTGATTTTAATGCTTGGATTGAGTTTTATTAAGCATGAATTTATGATTTCCTATGAGTTTTACAAGAACCCATAAAATTCCCATATTTCTCATAGTTGATGATGTGATGTGGGATTTGTTTCTAAAAGAGATATTTTATGGATTTATGCATCAGGTGATAGAATAACATGAATTACAATGAAATACATGTGTAATGCTTGAATTCTAGATGTATTTCTTGAAAGTAGATTTTGAACCTTGAAAGCGTAAAGTATAAGATTATGTATGCTTTTATGAAATTTATGTAAATGCTTTAAGGACACTTTTTGAGTGAAGTTTCAATGATTATGTTATTGTTGTTGTGTTAATTGATACGGCATTCTCATGAACACATAATCAACATGATGTGAAAGATTTTCTCACATAATGAAGATTCTAGGGTTGAATAGCTTTCTCACCTAATTGAATTTAATACTTACATGTAGACATGTATGGTAAAAGGTTTTTCTCACGCATGATATATTGAGCTATCCTAATGAACTAAGTTGGGTTCAATGTCAACGATACCCTTTCACGAGACATGAAACAAGTTATGACTTAATAAGTACTCTGTGGGATTTATGCTTAGAACTAAGTGGATATTGTATGTAGACGGAAGCTCCCCCGCTAGAAAGGCTGGGTTTCTAGAAGCAATCTCTTGAGATTGAGTCTCCCACGTTAGAAAGGTTAGGTTTCTAGTAACAAACTCCTTATCCGATAAACTATGTGCCCTCATAGGATATTTAGCTAGTGGATCCACCTAAGCTAACAAAACATAGTTCTACCTTAGCCAAGTAGGACAATCCTTTTCAGTGTGGGCAACACCAGGTGATAATGTTATAGCTCACATGGTCTTATGTCGGTTAAGGCCATTTCCCACAATGATAAGACTAATAATGAACTAAGGCATGCTTAAGGAAGTATCACATAAATGTTCAAAATTTATAAATATGATAGTTGCTTATGTTGACTGTGATTGTTAGGACTTATGATTTGCAACTCTCTCTCATATGATGTTCAAGCTTCTTAAATTGTATGTCATGAAATAAAATGCATCTTTTGCATTTTCAAATGTTTTTATGCATGGCTACCATACTTAGTGTATTTTTATGCTAACACCAACTTTTGCTTACACTTTCCAAAGTTTAGGGTCCGGCACTAGAGGTAATCTTACTTGTGGCTAGAACTTGGATTTGACTATTCCCGAGCTTTGTGAGTCCTCAAGATTCGAGGACAGATTTCCTTAGGTCTAGTTTCTTTCACGTACTTTCCCTTTTTGGACATGGTGTATGAGTTCGTCCCCATTTCATTAATTGTAATAGATGGCTATGATGATTCAAAGTGTACACTTTCGCTTTCTTTAATGAAAAAACTTATGAGACTTGAAATATTGTTTTACTGTAAATTTTTCTATTGCTTATTCTATGAGGACTAAATGTCTTGTATGGATTCATTCAGGGTTCTATATGCCTTGTTACATCTAGGGGATTACCCTTGGGTCGTGACACATAGCTCATACTGAATGGTTGTCATTTAGAGAATGTCCCAAATAGAGTTTATTTTGTATTTTTACATACAATCTGAGTTATTATTTTATTTTTCAATACATTGAGTTGCGATATACCGTTTTAAAGCTTTTATTTATATTGCATTATTTGTCATTGCTTTATATTGAATTGATTTGAGGTTGAGTTGAGTTGAGACGAGGTTAGTTGTTTTTTCAAATCGAATTCAACCTTATGTCATGTTTTAGATTTACCCTTACATGCTCGTACATTTTATGTACTGATGTCATTTGTCCTGCATCTTATATGATGCAAATACAGGAAATCTGGATCAGGAACTGGCGCTCCGTTGATCCAGTCATTTTCCAAGTTGTTTGGTGAGACTCCTTGCTTACGAAAGATCCCAAATATATGTTTAATCATTCTATTTTTGTTATTAGTACTTCGACAGTCTTGTCCCTATGTCCATCTAAGTTAGTAAATGATTCATAAATAGACAGTTGTAGTTCTTGATTCCTTTCCATTTCTTTTCTTAAATCTTGAAACTTGAGTTGCCCTTTTGGCCCGTTGAATGTTTTATTTCTAAAATATTCCGAGTATCCCTTTTGAGATAGTGAGTAAAGTTACTTTTGAGTTCTTTTAAATGTTGAGTAAACCTTCCGTTGATAGTTGATGTAGGCCAATGATTCACTTGGGGCTAACAATGGTTCTCGAGTGTCAGCCACGTTCAGGGTGTAAGCTTATAAGGGCATGACCCTTTCAAGATGAAAATTATCAAAATAATATTAAGAAAAAATATGTTTAAAAAAAAGGAATAAGAATGTATTTATTTGAAAAAGACATATTTATAAATGAAGTAATAATACGGGCACTTTTATAGTATGCATATTATTGCATAATACATAAAAAAGTAAATTAATTGATGAAATATTTATTAAAATATTATATTTCCTCAGTCTAACAATGTAACATCCCATATCCAAAATAGACCACAAACCAGTTTTTCAGAAAATCTACAGGTGCAACAAACGGTGTCCATCGACGGACCGTAGTCTGACCCACGGTCCGTTCTGCACATCAGTCGATTGGTTCAGAAACCACCCAAAATCTCAATCCAGACGATTTGACTACGTGACGATCGACGGATGGACTTACTATCTGTAGGTCAGACTACGGTCCGTAGTCTGAGTCCGTTGATCGACACCCTATTCACCCACTCTCTGACAAGAGCCACGGATGACCAGAACGGTCCGTAGGTAGACACACGGTCCGTAGGTCTGACAGTAGGTGGGAACTAACATCCAGTTAGAGGGGAAATGCAATAGGGTCAACTTCAAATGATCATGACTCTTAGTACAAAATGAATTAGGTGTCCCATGAAATATCATTAGATAGATAATTGAATTAGCTTTCCATATACACCAACCTTGCTAAAATCAAACCTCCAAGCAAAACGTTATGCCCGTTTTAGTAAAGGCCTGTCGAAAAGGCCCAACCTATGGACCAAACGACGGACCGTCGATGGAACGACAGACCGTCAGTCCTGGTCGTCGTTTGGTCCGACAACAACTTACCCAGGGGTCTATTGGTCTTTTCCCACTTTGTTTAAACCTTGAGATACGTCGTTATGACCCTAAATAATCAAATTTTAGTCAGTTTAAGCCTAGAAACATAACAAGTACTTACCTAAGTCAAAATCATAAATCAAAAGTGAGAAAATTATAAGCAAGAAAGAGAAAAAGATCAAGAACCCTAGTTCAAGAACGCAACAAGTTTCCAGTAGTTCCAGCCTCAAAATCTAAGTATTTTTCCATGAATTTCATCAACAGGTATGTGAGATTTCACTAGTGGGTTCCTTTCACCCATTGGGTCCCTATTTTTCAGTCAGATTCTTGATTCTCTTATTATAAACCTAGGGTTTTTAGATATTCAACAGAACTTTATGAATTTATTAGTTATATGTTCCAAATCAGATTTTCATGTTATTATTCAGTTTCTCGCATGAATTTCATAACCCTAGCTTTGTATTTCTTTAGTTTTTGAATTACACATGCTAGGTCAGATATTTCAGTTACTTCAAATATACATGCCTCAGTTATAAATGCATAATTACCAGATTAATTGTTGCATTCTCAGTTTACATGTTTAGTTTTTAGCTATCCAGTATTTACAGAAGCTCAGTCATAATTAGTTAATTACAAAATTCATTGGGAGTAGCATAATACCGAGTTGGACTAGGGTTTAGCGTACCCAAATAGTCCCAGAACTACTAGCCAAGTAGGTTGTAAGTCCCCTCTGTGGGCAATCAGTTTAATGATCACGCCAGCATGACTTTATACCTTTGGCAGGGTATATTGGGTCCTCTCGATGGGGAGAATACATCGGACTCCAAATTTAGCTCATGTGGTTTTATTATCGGTTATTAGTAGCTCTCACAGTTCAGTCAGACTCTCTGTATTGACCATTTATCAGTATATTCAGTATTTAGTTTCAGAATGTTATAAATTGGTCATTGCATCCAGTTAGCTCAGAATTCAGTATATCATGTTCAGATTATTATACTTGCTTTTGTTCTTGTTCAGTTATGTTTTAATTCAGCTTTACTCTATCCTAGATGCTCAGTACCTTCAAGTACTGACGCATATGTGCGCTACATCTTCTCGTGATGTAGTTTAGGTTCTCAGCAACCTTATCAAGCATAAATCGATTTCTGATCTCCAGTTCAGCAGATTCAGTGGTGAGTCCTCATTCTCCGAGGACAACAGTCATGAGTTTCATTTCAGTCTTTTAGTCATTTAGTTTCAATTTTACTAGATTTAGCTGGGGCTTGTCCTATTATTTCTAGTTCAGTTTAGAGGCTTATATCAGACATAGTTAGTTTCAGCTTAGCGTTGAGTTGATATTTTCTTTGTATTAAACTCATCATTTTTCATATATCTAAGATTTAGCATATGAGTATTCCCCATCTTTTCATTTTAAGTATGATTTAGCTTCCGCAACGATTTATTATTCTTTAGTATGCTCATGATCATGCCAGCAGGGTTAGCTTGGGATCACTTGTGGTCCTAGGTTCCGTGTTCGCGTCTCGGGGGTAGCTCGGGGGTAGAGTCATTTTCATGGGTGTGAAGTCCACCACATCTAATGAGAGTGAGGCTATGAAGTGTTTTAGGAAAACTTCACTTTGTTGTTACTCTTATAGTGCGTAAGGTATGATCTAATCCTATTCCTAACTTGACGCTCTACGTTTCATATCATGCCTCCATATAGAGTTAAATCTAGGAATGCGAATGCCAGGAATGCAAATGCAGCTCCTCCAGTCCCAGATCAAGAATCTCCAATGCTGAGTTCAGGAATGCCATACAGATGTTGGCTTAGAGTATGACCCACCAGAACAATCGGGTTCATGCTCCTCTGATTGAAAATGGTGGATCAGCAGCAGCAAGGGTCTGTGACTTTGTTAGGATGAATCCGCCTGAGTTCTTAGGATTGCAGACTAATGAGGATCCTCAGAATTTCTTGGACGAAATCAAGAAGATCTTTGAGGTGATGCAGGTTACTGGGAATGATTGTGTTGAGTTGGCGTCATACCAGCTGAAAGACGTGGATCATATCTGGTACACCCAGTGGAAGGAGAATAGGGGTGCAAATGCAACTCCTATTGCTTGGGAGTGCTTTAGTGAGACTTTTTTCGATAGGTTTTTCCCAATAGAGTTGAGAGAAGCAAAGGCTCAATAATTCATGAACTTGAGGCAGGGAAACATGAATGTCCAAGAGTATGGGCTGAAGTTTAACCAACTCTCCAGGTATGCTCCTCACATGGTTGCTGACTCCAGGGCTCAGATGAATAAGTTCTTGTATGGAGTGTCGGATTTGGTAAAAACAGAGTGCGGAAATGCTATGTTACTGGGAGATATGAACATCTCTAGGCTTATGAATCATGCTCAGCAGGTTGAGGGTGATAAGCTTAGAGAAAAGTCCAAAGAGAATAATAAGGCTAGGATTGGTCATTATGAATTTTTAATTATGTAGTTTAGACTAACCAATGCTCCTGCAGATTTCATGGATTTGATGAACAGAGTGTTCAAACAGTACTTGGACTTTTTCGTTATCGTCTTCATTGATGATATCCTCATTTACTCTAGGAATGAGGAAGAACATGCGAGTCATTTGAGAATTGTTCTACAGACTCTCAAAGATCGCCAGTTATTCGCTAAGTTTAGCAAATGTAAGTTCTAGTTGCATTCCGTTGCTTTCCTTGGTCAAATTGTGTCTAGCGAAGGGATTCAAGTGGATTAGCAGAAGATAGAAGCAGTGAAACAATGGCCCGGACCTACCTATGCTACAAATATCAGAAGTTTCTTAGGTCTAGCGGGTTATTACAAAAGGTTCATGGAAGGATTTTCATCCATAGCCTCACCATTGACTAGGTTGACTCAGAAGATGGTCAAGTTCCAATGGTCAGATGATTGTGAGAAAAGCTTTGCAGAATTGAAGAGTAGATTGACTAGAGCTCCTGTCTTAACTCTACTAGAGGGTTCAGATGGTAATGTGATCTATTGTGATGCATCCAGAGTTGGCCTAGGTTGTGTGTTGATGCAGCGAGATAAGGTTATAGCTTATACCTCTAGACAGCTTAAGGTTCATGAGAAGAACTATCCAACTCATGATCTCGAGCTTGCAGCAGTGGTGTTTGCGCTCAAGATATGGAGACATTACTTGTATGGTGTTCATGTAGATATGTTCACTGACCATAAGAGGCTTCACTATGTGTTCACCCAGAAAGAGTTGAATCTTCGCCAGAGGAGATGGCTTGAGTTCCTTAAGGATTATGATATAAGTGTGCATTATCATCCTGGTAAGGCGAATGTAGTAGCAGATGCTCTTAGTATACTATCTATGGGTAGTGTAGCCCATGTTAGGAAGAAAGAAAGGAGATAGTGAAGGATGTTCACAGGCTTGATCGCTTGGGAGTTCTCCTTATGAGCATATCAGACAATGGTGTATCAGTTCAAAATGGGGCAGAATCTTCTTTGGTAGTGGAGGTTAAGGAGAAGCAATTCAGTGATCCAATCTTGCTTGAACTAAAAGGTGCAGTCCACAATTATAGAGTGGAGGTTTTCTCCCATGGGGAGATGGTGTACTTCGCTACCAAGGTAGATTGTGTGTTCCTGATGTGGGCGAGTTGAGACAGCATATTCATTCAGAAGCCCATAACTCCAGGTATTCTATTCATCCAGGTGACACTAAGATGTACCGCGATCTGCAAGAAGTCTATTGGTGGAATGGCATGAAGAGGGATAGAGCAGATTTTGTGAGTAAGTGCCCCAATTGCCAGCAAGTCAAAGTAGAACATCAGAAACCAGGGGGTATGACTCAAGAGATCAACATTCCTACTTGGAAGTGGGAAGTTATCAATATGGATTTCATCACAGGGTTACCTCGTACTCGTAGATAGCATGACTCCATTTGGGTGATAGTTGATAGGATGACTAAGTCTTCTCGCTTTTTGGCGGTCAAGACTACAGATTCGGCAGAGGACTATGCCAAGCTTTACATTAATGAATTGTGAGGTTGCATGGGGTTCATTTTTCTATCATCTCAGATAGAGGTCCTCAATTTATCTCTTATTTCTGGAAGTCATTTCAGAAGTGTCTTGGTATTCAAATTAACCTTAGCACAACATTTGATCCGCAGTACCATTCAGACCCTAGAGGATATTTTGAGATCTTGTGCGATTGATTTCAAGGGTAGTTGGGATGATCACCTTCCTCTTATTGAGTTCGCCTATAACAATAGCTACCATTCCAGCATTCAGATGGCCCCTTATGAAGCTTTGTATGGGCGTAGATGTATATATCCCATTGGTTGGTTTGAAGTAGGTGAAGCAGCATTGATAGGGCCAGATTAAGTCCTTTATGCTATGGAAAAAGTGCAACTCATTAGAGAGAGACTTAAGATAGCCCAAAGTCGTCAGAAATCTTATGCAGATGTAAGGAGAAGGGAACTAGAGTTCCAAGTTGATGATTGGGTTTTTCTGAAAGTCTCACCTATGAAAGGGGTGATGATGGCAAGAAAGGAAAGATCAGTCCTAGATATGTAGGCCCTTACAAGATCTTGAAAAGGGTTGGCAAGGTGGCATATGAGTTAGAGTTACTAGCAGACTTAGCAGCAGTGCATCCGGTCTTCCACATCTCACTCTTAAAGAAGTGTGTGGGTGATCCAGCCTCTATAGTGCCATTAGAGAGTGTGGCGGTGAAGGATAGTCTTTCTTATGAGGATGTAACAGTTGAGATTCTTGACCGTCAGGTTAGAAGGTTGAGAAATAAAAAAGTCTTTTCAGTCAAGGTTTTGTGGAGGAGTCAGTCCGTAGAGGGAGCTACTTGGGAAGCAGAAGCAGCCATGAAAGCCAAGTATCCTCACCTCTTTCCTTCCGATTCCACTCGATCTTGAGGTAATAGTTCCTCTTTAGTTTTCCAGACATTCACGCGTGAATTCAGTCTTAGAATCATGTTCCCTCAGTTTGTCTACATAGCTTATTGTTATGTCATTTTTTAATATGATCTAGTTTTCTTGATGTACATAATACATGAATCTTAACTAGGATATGAAATTATAGTTCATATCCTAGAAAATTGCTAAAAGTTTTAGGAATGAACTAGAAGTTTATGTAAGTCTTACATGTCAAAGTGGTTGAACTGGACGATAGAAATGACCGCAATTGGTGATATGTTATTCCTAAAAAATGGGTGCAATGAATTTGTGGATGCCCATTCCCTTGGGGAAGACGACTTACCAGTGTTCAAGTACATCGGAGCCTTAAAATTTGATGTTTCTATTTTTAACAGTCAAAGCTCGTGCGAGAAAAAAAAAGTTCATTTTCCCAAAAAAATGTAAGCTTGTAGATGTTGCATGTGAAAGAATAGTAAAGACGCGTATAAAAGTAAGCAACGATACAACTAATGCAGTGTCTGAGGCTTGAGTTGCTAAAGAAAGTTGCGATGCCAATTCTTTGTTCTGATTTTTTTGTATTTAATAATGTCATTATTGATGAACAGATAAATAGTGAAAATGTTCTATATCATTAATGTCATTACTGAATACAAATGAAAATAAAAATCAGAACAAAGTGTTGGCGTTGCAATTTTCTTCGGCAAATCAAGTCTTAGACACACAAGTAGTTGTATCACATCTTACTTCTATAGGCCTCTTTGTCTTGCTTCCACATGCAACATCAACGTGCTAACATTGTTTTTAGGTAAAATGAACCTTCTTTCTCACACAAGCTTTTACTATCCAACATTGTAACATCAAACCTTGATGCACCACTGTACTTAAATATGAGTAAGGTATTTTGCTTAAGGGGATGAATGTCCAAAAATTATTTCCACCCATTTTTCAGGAATAACGTATCGCCAATAGTAGACGATTGTACCATGAAAGTTTAACTACTTGGGCGTGTAAGACTTACATAAGCTTCTAGCTTATCCCACAATCTTTTAGCAATTTTCTGGGGTATGACCTGCAATTTCATCATTTCTAGTTAAGGTACGTTTTATGTAAAACAATAAGACTAACTAAGATAGCAATTTCAAAAAATAGTCATTATGATGGAATTTTCTATGACAACGAGATATGGGAGACACAAATGATAAATTTTTGACATGAAAGGCATGATATTCATAGAGTGAAACAAAGAGGTGAAGACAAAATTTAGGATTATTTTGAACCGAGAATAAAACAGGTCTTTAATTAGCCAAACATGCTTGCTTTGAGCACCTTTTGTATCAATATATAGCATTAGCACACACACATTATGATAAGACAACTAGATTAACTTAAAAAGTAATCCAAAAGTCCAGTATAAAAGTAAGGTCATCAAAACTATGGTCTATGACAATTCAAGATTTCTCGGGTAATAATAGTACATTTAAAATACAAATTCCTGAATTGTATTTCCTCATAAATTTCTTTCTCAGCTTAAATCTTGATGAAATATACTGACATATAAGATTGTGTATTTATTTTCTCTTCACTGGAAAGGTTTAATAAACATACATCAAATGCTTTAAAGAGCTTATCTATAAAAAAAGGGTTTCTCCAACTACCATCTAGTGCACAACTGTAAGGTACCTGATCCGTTTACTCGACATAGGCACGGTGGCGGAAAATGGTTGACATGAATGACTTTTTCAAGGGTCAAAGTGCGGGTCAAATCGATCATATATAATATGGGCGAAGTGTTGTTATGAATTAGTGGTGTCATGCAATTCTAGTAAGGCAGTGTCATGACATGACATGGACGTTAGCAAGGCAATAGTCCATGGCATAGTATGGACGCTAACCGACATCGGTTGTGGGCTGGTTTTGGTGTGGAAAAATACATAGTCTGGTCAAGTGTGGGAAAATCGAGCTGAGATAAATTAAATCATAAATAAATATGTAAAAAATGCAGCAAGAAAACAATTAATGGCATGATTGGATTGAAAGTTAGCATGTCCAACGCAAACACATGCAAGGTAGTGGCAAGCAGCGGCAAGACGTTGGTAGTGCGCAGGCATGAAAAATGGGTGGATGGATTCAGTTAGACTTTGATAAGGCAATGAACATACAATGTTTAGAAATTATATTGGAGCCACAATTATAGAGGGAAAATACAGGAAAGGGCCGAAACCCAGTTAGCCAATGTCACATGCCAAGCACATAGGGCGGTTACCTTTTTGTAACCTCTTGTGTCCAGATTTATTGTAACTTGTAATTGCTATTTGAGTTGAAAATTTGAATGCTTATTATCATTTGGGGATGTCAACTGAAATTTAATTTAGTGGTTTATTTCTTGACAAGTGTTAGACATGTGTCACAACACTATGCTTTGTAAAACACAACGCTGCCACATGGTCTTTAAATGGACAACCTTGATGTTGGATGTTTGAGACAGGATAAAGGACAATGAAAGAAGGAAGAATTAAGTCTTGAATCTCATTAAGATACTTAGAAACACGTGACGATTTAAAAAGTTTTCAAAGGCATCTATTGACTTGCGATTGTGCCTAAGTCGAAGTCGAAATCAAAGGTGGGATAATGTAACATCCCGTATCCAAAACACACCAAAAACCAGCTTTTCAGAAAATATGTAGGTGCAACCAACGCTGGCCATCGATGGACCATAGCTTGACCCACGGTCCGTCCTGCACATCCGTCAATGGGGTCAGAAACACCCAAAATCTCAGCCCAGGAAATTTGGTTAAGTCCTGATCGACGGACGGACCTATGGTCCATAGGTCAGACTATGGTCCGTAGTCTGTGATCGCAGATCAACACACCATACACCCACTCTCTGACAAGAAAATACGATTGACCAGCACAGTCCGTAGGTCTGATCGTAGCAGCCAATTAGAGGGGAAATGCGGTTGGTTCAACTTCAATTGATGATAACTCCAAAATGAATTAGATGTTCTATAAGATACAAAAAGATAGATAATTGAATAAGCATTCCACATCCACCGAACTTGATAAAATCAAAGATCCGACTAAAAAGTTATGCCTGTTTTAGTAAAGGCCTGTCAAACAGACCCAACCTACGGACCAAACAGCGGACCATCGATTGAACGATGGACCGTCTGTCCAGGTCGTCGTTTGGTCCGACAGCAATTAACCCAGGGGTCTTTTGGTCTTTTTCCACTTCATTTAAACCTTAAGATACGTCGTTTTGACCTTAAATCATCAAATTTTAGTTAGTTTAAGCCTAGAAACATAACTAAAACTTACCTAAATCAAATCATAAATCAAAACTTAGAAAATTAGAAACAAGAAAGGAGAAAAAGGTCAAGGACCCTAGTTCACGAACGCAACAAGGTTCCAGCAGTTCCAGCCCCAAAACCTAAGTGTTTTTTTGTGAATTTCATCACCAGGCATGTGGGATTTTACTAGTGAGTTCCTTTCACCCATTGAGTCCCTAGTTTTCAGTCAGTTCTTGATTCTCTTATCATGATTAAACCTAGGATTTCTAGAACTTTGATAGTACTTCAGGAATTTATTAAATATATGTTCCAAATAAGATTATAAAGTTATTATTCAGTTTATCACATGAATTTCACAACCCTAGCTTTGTATTTCTTTAGTTCTTGAATTACACATGCTAGGTTAGATATTTCAGTTATGCAGTTATACATGCTTTAGTTTTTAATGCATCTTTATCATATTAATGTTGCATTCCCAGTTTGCATGTTCAGTTTTGAGCTTTCCAGTATTTAGAGAAAATTCATACATAATCAGTTAACTGCATAAATCAATGAGAGTAGCATAATATCGAGTTGGACTAGGGTTTAGCGCACCCAATTAGTGCCAGAACTACTAGCCAAGTAGGTTGTAAGTCCCCTCTATGGGCAATCAGTTTAGTGATCACGCCAGCATGTCTTTATACCTCTGGAAGGGTTTATTGGGTCCTCTCGATGGGGCGTATACATCGAACTCCATATTTAGCTCATGTGGTTTTATTATCGGTTATTAGTAGCTCCAACAGTTCAGTTAGACTCTCTTGTATTGACCATTTATCAGTATATTCAGTATTCAATTTCAGCATGTTATAATTGGGTCATTGCATCCAGTTAGCTCAGAACTCAGTATATTATGTTCAGATTTCTATACTTGTTTTTGTGCTTATTCAGTTATGTTTTATTTCAGCTTTATTCTATCCTACATGATTAGTTCCCTTCAAATACTGACGCATACGTGCGCTACATCTTTTTATGATGTAGGTTCAGGTTCTCACCATCCAGATTATGCATAGATCGATTTTCGATCTCCAATTCAGCAGATTAAGTGGTGAGTCCTCATTCTCCGTGGACACAGTCATGAGTTTCATTTCGGTCTTTTAGTCATTTAGTTTTAGTTTTTGCTAGATTTAGATGGGGCTTGTCCTAGTAATTCTAGTCCAGTTTAAAGGCTATTTTCAGACATAGTTAGTTTCAACTTATTATTTAGTTAATAACTTCTTTGTATTAAACTCATCAGTACTTCATTTATCTCAGTTATAGTATTTGCGTATTCCCGATCTTTTAAGTATAAATTATGATTTAACTTCCACATTCAGTTTATTATCTTTAGTATGCTCATGATCATGCCAGCAGGGTTAGCTTGGGATCACTTGTGGTCCCAGGTTCCGTGTTCGCATCTCGGGGGTAGCTCGGGGCCTGACAAAACTTGGTATCAGAGAACTAGGTTTAATTGTCATAGGATGTCTTAAAAGCCGCACTAAGTAGAGTCCTTTTCATAGATCTGAAGTGCACCACATCTAATGAGAGGGAGGCTATGAAGTGTATTAGGAAAAACTTTACTTTGTTGTTACTCTGATCGTGCGTAAGGTATGATCTAATTCCGTTCTAACTTGATGTTCTACGTTTCAGATCATGACTCCTCATAGAGATAACGCTAGGAATGCGAATACCAGGAATGAAAACACAGCTCCTCAAATCCCAGATCAAGAAGTCTCTAATGCTGAGTTCAGGAATGCCATACAGATGTTGGTTTAGAGTATGAACAACCAGAACAATCGGTTTCATGCTCCTGTGAATGAAAATGGTGGATCAGCTGCAGCAAGGGTCCGTGACTTTGTTAATATGAATCCGCCTGAGTTCTTAGGATCGCAAACTAATGAGGATCCTCAGAATTTCTTGGATGAGATCAAGAAGATCTTTGAGGTAATTCAAGTTACTGGGAATGATCAGGTTGAATTGGCATCATACCACTTGAAAGATATTGCTCATATCTGGTACACTTAGTGGAAGGAAAATAGGGGTACAGATGCAGCTCCCATTACTTGGGATTGTTTTAGCGAGACTTTTCTCGACAGGTTTTTCCCAATAGAGTTGAGAGAAGCAAAAGCTCAGGAATTCATAAACTTGAGGCAGGAAACATGACAGTCCAAGAGTATGGGCTGAAGTTTAACCAACTCTCCAAGTATGCTCCCACATGGTTGCTGACTCCAGGGCTCAGATGAATAAGTTTTTGTATGGAGTGTCAGATTTGGTGAAAACAGAGTGCAGAAATGCTATGTTACTGGGAGAAGTGAACATCTCTAGGCTTATGACTCATGCTCAGTAGGTTGAGGGTGATAATCTTAGGGAACAAGCTAAGGAGAATAAGAAGGCTAGGACTGGGAACTATGACTATTCTATGCAGAAATCGGGTGGGGGAAATCGCTCGCAGAGTCAGCAAAAGTTTTCAGCTCCATCATCTTCATCAGCTAGTGTTCCATCCTCGAAGAACAGGTTTGACCAGAAGGTTAGAGCACCAGGTCTAAGTCTCAAGGAAGTGTTTCAGGCACCAAGACTTACCCCACTTTCCCTAAGTGTGGTAAGAACCATCCGGGCGAGTGTCTCGCAGGGAAACAAGGATGCTTTGGGAGCGGTCAGTTTGGTCACAGGTTGAGGGATTGTCCATCTAGACAGGGTCAAGGAGGTGGAAATGGTAGAGTTCAGTCTACAACTTCATCATCACCAGCAAATTGCCATACTCAGCAGGGTAACTCATCCGGCACAAGTGGCGGTCAGCGCTAGAACAGGTTGTATGCTCTTCGGGCTCGCCAGGATCAGGAAGGTTCTCCTGATGTAGTCACTGGTACGTTACGAGTCTTTGAAATTGATGTTTATGCATTGTTAGATCCAGGGGCTACTCTTTCTTTTGTAACTCCTTACATAACAGTCCAATTTAGTGTCAGTCGAGAAACTCTCTCAGAAACTTTCTTAGTCTCTACTCCAGTCGGTGACCCAGTTATAGCTAGACGGGTATACAGAAATTGCCCTGTCACAGTCTCTCAAAAAGTCACCTCAGCAGATCTTGTAGAGTTAGAAATGGTAGACTTCGATGTCATTCTAGGCATGGATTGGTTACATTCATGTTATGCCTCAGTCGATTGTAGAACTAGGATTGTTCGTTTTCAGTTTCCATACGAAACAATCTTATAATTGAAGGGTAGTATCTTAGCGCTTATGGGTCGATTTATTTCTTACCTTAAGGCCAGAAAGATGATATCTAAGGGTTATCTCTATCATATAGTTCGGGTTAAGGATTCTAGCTCTGAAAACCCCAACATTTGAGTCAGTTCCAGTAGTTAGTGAGTTTCCAGAAGTGTTTCCAGAAGATCTTCCCGGAGTTCCTCCCGAGAAGGAAATCAACTTTGGAATTGATCTCCTTCTAGATACCCAGCCTATTTCTATTCATCCTTACAGAATGTATCCAGCAGAGCTTAAGGAATTGAAGGAGCAGTTGAAAGACCTTCTAGATAAGGGTTTCATTAGACCTAGTATTTCTCCATGGGGTGTACCAGTGTTGTTCGTAAAGAAGAAATATGGTTCTCTCAGAATATGCATTGACTGTAGACAGTTGAACAAGGTGATAATCAAGAATAAGTATCCCATCTCCAGGATTGATGACTTGTTTGACCAACTTCAGGGTGCTAGCCATTTCTCAAAGATAGACCTCAGATCGGGTTATCATCAGCTCAGAGTCAGAGATAGTGACATTCTGAATACAACCTTCAAAACTCGGTATGGTCATTATGAATTTGTAGTTATGTCATTTAGACTAACCAACGCTCCTGCAACTTTTATGGATTTGATGAACAAAGTGTTCAAACAGTACTTGGACTTGTTCGTTATTGTCTTCATTGATGATATTCTCATTTACTCTAGGAATGAGGAAGAAGATGCGAGTCGTTTAAGAATTGTTCTAAAGACTCTCAAGGATCGCCATTTATTCGCTAAGTTTAGCAAATGTGAGTTCTGGTTGTAAGCCGCTGCTTTCCTTGGTCATATTGTATATAGCGAGGGGATCCGAGTGGATTCACAGAAGATAGAAGCAGTGAAATGATGGCCCAGACCTACCTCTGCTACAGATATCAGAAGTTTCTTAGGTCCAGTCGGTTAATACAGAAGGTTCGTGGAAGGATTTTCATCCATAGCCTCACCATTGACTAGGTTGACTCAGAAGATGGTCAAGTTTCAATGGTCAGATGATTGTGAGAAAAACTTTGCAGAATTGAAAACTAGATTGACTACAGCTCCTGTCTTGACTCTACCAGAGGGTTCAGATGGTTATGTGATCTATTGTGATGCATCCAAAGTGGTCCTAGGTTGTGTGTTAATGCAGCGAGATACGGTTATAGCTTATGCTTCTAGACAACTTAAGGTGCATGAGAAAAACTATCCAACTCATGACCTCGAGCTTCAACAGTGGTGTTTGCACTCAAGATCTGAAGACACTACTTTTATGGTGTTCATGTAGATGTATTCACTGACCATAAGAGCCTTCAGTATGTGTTAACCCATAAAGAGTTGAATCTTCGCCGGAGGAGATGACTTGAGTTCCTTAAGGATTATGATGTGAGTGTGCATTATCATCCTGGTAAGGCGAATGTAGTAGCAGACGCTCTTAGTAGAATATCTATTGGTAGTGTAGCCCATGTTGAGGAAGAAATGAGGGAGCTAGTGAAGGGATGTTCACAGGCTTGCTCGCTTAGGAGTTCGCCTTATGAGCATATGAGACAGTGGCGTAACAGTTCAGAATGGGACAGAATCTTCTTGGTAGTGGAGGTTAAGGAAACAAGACAGTGATCCCATCTTGCTTGAACTTAAGGGTGCAGTCCATAATGAGGGGTGGAGGTTTTCTCCCAAGGAGGATACTTCGCTACTAGGGTAGATTGTGTGTTCCTAATGTGGGCAAGTTGAGACGTCATATTCTTGCAGAAGCCCATAACTCCAGATATTCTATTCATCCAGGTGCCACTAAGATGTAGCGAGATATGCGGGAAGTCTATTGGTGGAATGGCATGAAGAAGGATATAGCAGATTTTTTGAGTAAGTGCCCCAATTGTCAGCAAGTCAAGGTAGAACATCAGAAACCAGGGGGTATGACTCAAGAGATCTACATTCCTACTTGGATGTGTGAAGTGATCAATATGGATTTCATCACAGGGTTACCGCGTACTCGCAGACAACATGACTCCATTTGGGTGATAGTTGATAGAATGACTAAGTCTTCTCGCTTTTTGGCGCTCAAGACTACAGATTCGGCAGAGGACTATGCCAAGATTTACATTAATGAAATTGTGAGGATGCATGGGGTCCCTTTGTCTATCATCTCAGATAGAGGTCCTCAGTTTACCTCTCATTTCTGGAAGTCATTTCAGAAGGGTCTTGGTACTCAAGTTAACCTTAGCACAACATTTTATCTGCAGACGGATGGACAGGCAGAGCGTACCATTCAGACCCTAGAGGATATGTTGAGAGCTTGTGTGATCGATTTTAAGGTTAGTTAGGATGATCACCTTCATCTGATTGAGTTTGCCTACAACAATAGCTACCATTCCAACATTCAGATGGCCCCTTATGAGTCTTTGTATGGGTGTAGATGTAGATCTCCTGTTAGTTGGTTTGAAGTAGGTGAAGAAGATTTGATAGGGCCAGATTCAGTCCTTTATAGTTTGGAGAAAGTTCAACTCATTAGAGATAGACTTAAGACAGCCCAGAGTCATCAGAAATCTTATGCAGATGTAAGGAGAAGGAAACTAGAGTTCCAAGTTGATGATTGGGTTTTCCTGAAAGTGTCACCTATGAAAGTGGTGATGAGATTTTGCAAGAAGGGGAAGCTCAGTCCTATATATGTAGGCCCTTACAAGATCTTGAGAAGGATTGGCAAGGTGGCACATGAGTTAGAGTTACGAGAAGACTTAGCAGGAGTGCATCCGGTCTTCCACATCTCACTCTTGAAGAAGTGTGTAGGTGACCCAGCCTCTATAGTTCCATTAGAGAGTGTGACAGTGAAAGATAGTCTTTCTTATGAGGATGTACCAGTTGAGATTCTTGACCGTCAGGTCAGAAGGTTGAGAAACAAAGAAGTCGCTTCAGTCAAGATTTTGTGGAGGAGTCAGTCCGTAGAGGGAGCTACTTGGGAAGCAGAAGTAGCCATGAAAGCCAAGTATCCTCACCTCTTTCCTTCCGATTCCACTCCATCTTGAGGTAATAGTTTCTCTTCAGTTTTTCAGTCATTCATGTGAAAATTCAGCCTTAGAATCATGTTCCATTAGTTTATACTTGCATTTTCAATGTATATGAATGTTCTCGAAACTCAATTCAGTCAGAAACTCAGTTCTTAGTGTTTAGTACTAGGGTCTGCAGCTCTCTCCCTCTATTTCAGCTAGATTAGTCCTCATTCGAGGACGAATGTTCCCAATGGGGAGATAATGTAACACCCCGTATCCAAAACACACCAAAAACCAGTTTTTCAGAAAATATGTAGGTGCAACCAACGGTGGCCATCGACGGACCGTAGCCTGACCCACGATCCGTCCTGCACATCCGTCAATGGGGTCAGAAACCCCCAAAATCTTAGCCCAGGAAATTTGGTTAAGTCCTGATCGACGGACGGACCTACGGTCTGTAGGTCAGACTACGGTCCATAGTCTGTGACCGCCGATCGACACCCCATTCACCCACTCTCTGACAAGAAAATACGATTGACCAGCACGGTCCGTAGGTCTGACCGCAGCAGCCAGTTAGGGGGAAATGCGGTTGGGTCAACTTCAACAGATGATAACTCCTAGCAAAAAATGAATTAGATGTTCTATAACATACAAAAAGATAGATAATTGAATAAGCTTTCCACATCCACCGACCTTGATAAAATTAGAGATCCGACTAAAAAGTTATGCCCGTTTTAGTAAAGGCCTGTCAAACAAACCCAACCTACGGACCAAACGACGGACCGTCGATTGAACGATTGACCGTCTGTCCAGGTCGTCGTTTGGTCCTGCAGCAATTAACCCAGGGGTCTTTTGGTCTTTTTCCACTTCATTTAAACCTTAAGATACGTCATTTTGACCCTAAATTATCAGATTTTAGTTAGTTTAAGCCTAGAAACATAACTAAAACTTACCTAAATCAAATCATAAATCAAAACTTAGAAAATTAGAAGCAAGAAAGGAGAAAAAGGTCAAGGACCCTAGTTCACGAACGCAACAAGGTTCCAGCAGTTCCAGCCCCAAAACCTAAGTGTTTTTCTGTGAATTTCATCACCAGGCATGTGGGATTTTACTAGTGAGTTCCTTTCACCCATTGAGTCCCTAGTTTTCAGTCAGTGCTTGATTCTCTTATCATGATTAAACCTAGGATTTCTAGAACTTTGATAGAATTTCACGAATTTATTAAATATATGTTCCAAATAAGATTGTAAAGTTATTATTCAGTTTATCACATTAATTTCACAACCCTAGCTTTGTATTTCTTTAGTTCTTGAATTACACATGCTAGGTTAGATATTTCAGTTATGCAGTTATACATGCTTCAATTTTTAATGCATCATTATCATATTAATGTTGCATTCCCAGTTTGCATGTTCAGTTTTAAGTTATTCAGTATTTACAGAAAATTCATACATAATCAGTTAACTACATAAATCAATGAGAGTAGCATGATATCGAGTTGGACTAGGGTTTAGCGTACCCAATTAGTGCCAGAACTACTAGCCAAGTAGGTTGTAAGTCCCCTCTATGGGCAATCAGTTTAGTGATCACGCCAGCATGCCTTTATACATCTGGAAGGGTATATTGGGTCCTCTCGATGGGGCGTATACATCAGACTCCACATTTAGCTCATGTGGTTTTATTATCGGTTATTAGTAGCTCCCACAGTTCAGTTAGACTCTCTTGCATTGACCATTTATCAGTATATTCAGTATTCAATTTCAGCATGTTATAATTTGGTCATTGCATCTAGTTAGCTTAGAACTCAGTATATTATGTTCAGATTTCTATACTTGCTTTTGTACTTGTTCAATTATGTTTTATTTCAGCTTTATTCTATCCTACATGATCAATACCCTTCAAATACTGACGCATACGTGCGCTACATCTTCTCGTGATGTAGGTTCAGGTTCTTAGCATCCAGATTACGCATCGATCAATTTCCGATCTCCAATTCAGCAGATTCAGTGGTGAGTCCTTATTCTCCGAGGACACAGTCATGCATTTCATTTCGGTCTTTTAGTCATTTAGTTTCAGTTTTTGCTAGATCTAGCTGGGGCTTGTCCTAGTATTTCTAGTTCAGTTTAGAGGCTATTTTCAGACATAGTTAGTTTCGGCTTAGTATTGAGTTAATAACTTCTTTGTATTAAACTCATCAGTACTTCATTTATCTCAGTTATAGTATTTGGGTATTCCCGATCTTTTAAGTATAAATTATGATTTAGCTTCTGCATTCAGTTTATTATTTTTAGTATGCTCATGATCATGCCAGAAGGGTTAGCTTGGGATCACTTGTGGTCCTAGGTTCCGTGTGCGCGTCTTAGGGGTAGCTCGGGGCATGATAGATAGACTCGTTATCCTAACGAGTGAGTCCTTTTTATTTGTTTTGATTATTAATATAAAGGTTGGTTTTTCCTATATATATTGTGTTAATTATAATATTTATCTTCCAAAAATAATATAAGACAAAAAGAAAGAAAACGTTATTAAACTTTAGGCAGACTAGGCTGTGAACTGGCTGAGTTGAGTTGGACTTGACTGCCGCACATTCGGCTAACCTTTTGCACTGAATTTAGGTGAAGTAGTCTGCTCGTGTGACGATTTGGTATCAGAGTGTTACTTAGATTAATTCGATAGCACGTTTGAAAGTGCTGGTTTGTTGGACAAACGATGGAGAGGATTTGGTTTATATGGTCACTCGAATTTAAAGGGTGAATGCAGAATTAACCTTTACCATATAGGTCTTGAACAAAAAATTTGAAGTGTCAGAAGCAGACTATGATGCTAAACACGAAATAGCCCAAATAGAAATGGAAATGATCCCGCAAAGAGAAGGAACATTTGTGTGATGATGTTCTTCTTCTACGTCAAGGTTTGCAAGGGACTATTAACCCCAGAAGGATGAAGGTACTACAACCTAAGGATTACAATGGTGTGAGGAGTGCTAAGGAAAATCGGAGAACTTTCTTTGGAATGTCAAAAACTACTTCAAGGCAGCAAAGGTTCCGGATGGTGAAAAAGTGTCAGTCACAACAATGTACTTAAGTAATGAGGAAAAGGTTTGGTGGAGAACAAGGGTTGCTGAAGTAGAAAGTTCATATCTACCACAGATTGAAACGTGAGAAATGTTGAAGAAATAATTAAAAACTCAATTCCTTCCAAGCAATTCATCTTGGTTGGCAAGGGACATGCTGCGGGGATTGAAACAAAGAAGTATAATGTTGGTGTATATCAAGGAATTTCGTTCTTAATACTCAATACAGGCAACATGGTTGAGGAAGACAAGTTGAATTACTTCATGACCGGGTTGAGGGGATGGGAACAAATAGGTTGAGGATGAGAAGGGGAAGGGGGAGGATAAGGAGGAGGAGGAGATGGAGGTAGAGTTGGAGGTTGAGGTGGAGGAGGAGGAGAGGAGGAGAAGGAGAAGGAGAAGGAGAAGAAAGTTCATATGTGTTCAATTCTTCTATTGAAGCTTATAATTGGGCTTTGTTTTAAGGTATGGTGATTTTCATTCATGGGAAGCTTTAAATAACGGAGTCCTCTCAAAACCTTCAATTTCTAACAATCGAAATCCCTAAAAGTTAGTGTTTGATTCAAAAGTCATGAGTTCCTTTCAAAGTTGATTTTAATGCTTGAATTAAGTTTTATTAAGAATGAATTGATGATTTCCTCTAAGTTTTACAAGAACCCATGAAATTTCCATATTTCTCATAGTTGATAATATGATGTGGGTTTTGTTTCTGAAAGAGGTATTTTATGGATTTATGCATCAGGTGATAGAATAAAATGAATTACAACGAAATACATGTGTAATGCTTGAATTCTAGATTTATTTATATAAAGTAGATTGTGAACCTTGAAAGGGTAAAGTATATGATTACGTATGCTTTTATGAAATTTATGTAAATGCTTTAAGGACACTTTTTGAATGAAGTGTCAATGATTATGTTATTGTTGTTGTGTTGATTGAAAGGGAATTCTCATGAACACATAATGAACATGATGTGAAAGATTTTTTCACATAATGAAGATTCTAGGGTTGAATAGCTTTCTCAGCTAATTGAATTTAATACTTATATGTAGACATGTATGGTAAAAGTTTTTTCTCATGCATGATATAATGAGCTATCCTAATGAACTAAGTTGGGTTCAATGTTAAGGATACTCTTTCATGAGACATGAAACAAGTTATGACTTAATAAGTACTCTGTGGACTTTATGCTTAGCACTAAGTGGACATTGTATTGAGATGGAAGCTCCTCCGCTAGAAAGGCTGGGTTTCTAGAAGCAATCTCTTGAGATTGAAGCTCCCCCGTTAGAAAGGCCAGGTTTCTAGTAACAATCTTCTTACCCGATCAACTATGTGCCCTCATAGGATATTTAGCTAGTGGATCCACCTAAGATAACAAACCATGGTTCTACCTTAGCCAAGTAGGACAATCCTTTTCAAGGTGGGCAACATCGGGTGATAATGTTATAACTCACATGGTCTCATGTCGGTTAAGGTCATTTCCCACAATGATAAGACTAATAATGAACTAAGGCATGATTAAGGAAGTATCACATAAATGTTCAAAAGTTATAAATATGATGTTTGCTTATGTTGACTATGATTGTTATGACTTATCATTTCCAACTATCTCTCATATGATGTTCAAGCTTCTTAAACTGCATGTCATGAAATGAAATGCCTCTTTTGCATTTTCAAGTTTTTTATGCATGACTACCATACTTAGTGCATTTTTATGCTAACACCTACTTTTGCCTACACATTCCCAAGTGTAGGGTCCGACAATAGAGGTAATCTTACTTGTGGATGGAGCTTGGATTTGACTATTCCGGAGCTTGGTGAGTCCTCATGATTCGAGGACGGATTTCCTTACGTCTAGTTTCGTTCATGTACTTTCCCTTTTTGGACATGGTATATGAGTTCGGCCCTATTTCATTAATTGTAATAGATGACTATGATGATACAAAGTGTCTACACTTTCGCTTTCTTTAATCAAAAAACTTTTGAGACTTGAAATATTGTTTTACTCTAAGTTTTTCTATTGCTTATTCTATGAGGAATAAATGTCTTGTATGGAGTCATTCATGGTTCTATATGCCTTGTTACATCTAGGGGGTTACCCTTGGGTTGTGAGACATATCTCATACTGAATGGTTGTCATTTCGAGAATCTCCCAAACAAAGTTTATTTTGTATTTTTACATACAAACTGAGTTATTATTTCATTTTTTAATACATTGAGTTGCTATCTACCGTTTTAAAAGCTTTTATTTATACTGCATTATTTGTCATTGTTTTGTATTGAATTGAGTTGATACGAGGTTAGTTGTTTTTTCAATTCTAGTTCAAGCTTATGTCATGTTTTAGATTTACCCTTACAGGCTCGTACATTCTATGTACTAATGTCATTTGTCCTGCATCTTTATGATGCAAATACAAGAAATCAGGATTAGGAACTGGCGCTCCGTTGATCCAGTCATTTTCCAAGTTGTTTTGTGAGACTCTTTGCTTACGAAAGATCCCTAATTTATGTTTAATCATTCGAGTTTTGTTATTAGTACTTCGTCAGTCTTGTCCCGATGTCCATCTAAGTTAGTAGAAGATTCATAAATAGAAAGTTTTATTTCTTGAATCCTTTCCATTTCTTTTCTTAAATGTTGAAACTTGAGTTGCACTTGTGGCCTGTTGAATGTTTTATTTCTAAAATATTCCGAGTTTCCCTTTTGAGATAGTGAGTAAAGTTACTTTTGAGTTCTTTTAAATGTTGAGTAAACCTTCCGTTGATAGTTGATGCAGACCAATGATTCACTTGAGGACAATAATGGGTTCTCGAGTGTCAGCCACGTTCAGGGTGTAGGCTTAGAACATGACACCTTCAAGATGAAAAATTATCAAAATAATATTAATAAAAAAATATGTTTGAAAGAAAAGGAATATTTATTTGAAAACGACATATTTATCCATAAAGTAATAATAAGGGCACTTTTATAGTATGCATATTATTGGATAATACATATAAAGTAATTAATTGATGAAATATTATTAAAATATTATATTTCCTCAGTCTAACAACAATTGTCCACTATTGACTACACAAAGATTAAGAAGTAGCAAAAGATAGGGGTAACTTTACCAAATCAACCTTATTGAAAATAAGTCATATAAATATTAAAACATAAATACTCCCTCCATTTCACAAAGAATAACCTAGTTTGACTTGGAACGGAGTTTAAGAGTATAAAGAAGACTTTTGAATCTTGTGGTCCTAAATTAAAGTTAGATCAAATGTACAAAATTGCCCTTCGATCTTGTGGCCTTATACATGCCACGTGGAAAGTTGTTACCAAAAAAAAGAGCTCATTCTTTTTGAAACATACTAAAAAGGAAAGGAGGTCATTCTTTTTGAAACGGAGGGAATAGTATATAGAAGCAGCGGTAAATTATAAACAACAAAGTAAATTATTTACAACAAATTTGATTATAAAGGATAAATGACTTCGTCACTTATAAATCATATTTTGTCACTAAAGATCTTGCATGACGAAAAATAATTTTTCACTCAGTCGTAACTTAATGTGTAACATCTCGCAAATTGAAATAACTAGGAAGGAGATAATAATTGGGAAAAATCGTTTATGGAAAGAATGAAAATCAGGAAATATTGTTATGTTATAATACATTGAGGTTTTGGTCAACATCAAACGATAATAACTCCAAGATCAACATGATTCAGGTTGTTTCTAGATATCTTAGGGAAGATCTTGGAATAATCTTTCCAACACCGCCGAGTTTGCACGATTCCAAATTTATATGAGTGAGTTATGACCATTGAAAGTTGGGCTGTTCAAATCAACATTAGATCAGTTCGGTCAATTGGAAATTCACGCTAGGGCTTGGAGAAAAGAGAAAGGAGGAGAGACGCTCAAGATTGCTAAGATTGTATAATTGGGTTGTGGATTTCACCATGGATTTAACCCTACAAGAGATATGATACTTTCTTAGTGTTGAATTCTTTCACCCACGCGCCAAACATGTTTAGTTTAGTCAAATTCGTTCTAAAAAGGTTCATTTAAGAAAAGATTGAAGGTTTGATGTTCTTGACATGTATTCTTTAATTGGGTTAAATTGAGAAGTTCCTGAGATCTTTACGTTGAGTTTTAGAGTTATTTTGTGTTAGGTTTTTGGGTAAATTTGTTGGGTATCTTAATCTAAAGAAAATTTGAGAAACGTAGTCGAGTTTTGGCGAATTGAGACTGGAAAACTAAGATGAAAAAATGTCGAGGGAATCTGGGCAATGGGGCTGCGTCACGTACCTGCTCCTCACTAGTTACAATCATTTGATGACATTTAATTGTTTCATATTTATATAAGCTTTTAGACTGGAGTTGCATTAATTGAAAATTAATTAATAATATATGCTAGATAACAATGAAATTCACTCACGATCATACAACTAAAAACAACTAAAATTATAACAAGCTAATATCTTATATAAGCTCCTTAAGTAAAAATAGGATATATCCAATAATAAAATAAATATAACTTAAATATACTAAATAATACTCCTAAACTAGGTAGAATTTCTTCCAAAGTATCAATGATGTGGTCACAGTTAGCTCACCTTTTAAACCTGTGAAAAAATTAGAAAAAAAAAGAAAATAAAGATTTAATTTAAAGTGTTCAGACTACGATCAAAAAGAAAATTAAGTTAATGTTAATAGGTTGTTTCATCATACGAATATCTTTATTTAATCTATGATTCTGGTCAAAGGTACATTATTTGCCTTATAAAATAAATATACAATTGTGGAAGATTTCAAGTTGGTAAGATACATCTTTTTTATAAAATGCATCATTATGTAGTTGATAATAATGTATCTAATACAAAAAGGTTGTTAATCAATGGTAAGATACATCTTTTTTATGCTAAAGACAAAATAATGACTTTTTTTTTTATCAATCCTACTTATGTGATTTAGTTTTTTAGAAAGTTTTCTTCATAATAGTTAATATTATATAAACATTGCCCTTTTATTTTACTTGTTTACTGCTTTTTAATATTTTAGTATTTTAAATGAAGAAAAGTTCATAATATTAGTCAGATACAACTAAGTATATGATTGAACCTCTTCAAATTAAAATATATATAAACATTATTATATTTAATTAATAAAAAATTCATTGACAATCTGCATAGGTTCGTGTGCAAAAAATATATAAGATGATTCAAATTAAACATTCACAAAAAAATCTGTAATACTGTTTTGTACTAAGTTAATTATTCAAACTGTGCGCGCGCGCGCATGCACGACAATAGGAGCAGTCTATTTAGAACTCTTCCTTTTTTATGATTTGCACAACACAATTATTTTTAAAAAAAAAACAAATGATCAAAAGGTATAGTGCATTCTTTTCCCAAAAAATTAATAATCTGAAAATCATATTAAAAAAACTCTAAGATAACATAAAATTATGGACAAATTCATCCACACAGCAAGTTGTGCGAAAAATTTAAAGGAGTTTTTTCACGTATGAGTTGTTAATAAAAAACTCTAGAAAGAATCTGAAAAACTGCATAATTTCCAAATTGTGTCCATTACATTTTTTTCTTCAAGTTTCTGTAATTTTTATAGTTACTCTTCATTCTGCCGAAGACAAAAACATTAAGGAAATGCTAAAAGAAACAAAATAATATTTTGTTTTCGAATCCTTTTTTGTATAGAAAGAAAATCAAAAGAAAGAAAAAAGTTGAAAAAGTCGATCTCTAATTATTTATTAGAAACTCACCTTATTATAGATTTTATTATTATAAACTTGAATAAAATAAAGACAAGTCTCAAATCTATCGGAAGTACTTCAGCTGAAAGCGGCAAAAAAGTATTAGGGTTGAAAATGACAATAGATCTTGTACTCTTTTGAGATTTTTGTTGACTTTTAATATTTTATATTTAGTGATGTATTTATTTATATTTTTATGAAGTAAGCATCTATGAATAAGAAAACACTAATTATAAAATAGAATCATTTAAAAAAAAATCAAAAAGTGTAATAAATTATAGAGATCTCATCAATGTCACCATTTTTTAGTAAATTTTCACTTGTCATTTCTCCCTCATGTCATGACGCCCATTTGCCATACTTTTTTTATGTATGATTTTTCAAAATATTTAAAATTATTAGTTAATTTGGCCTATAGTGTTTTTATGTCATTTGTAAGTATACTATTTTCTTTGCATGTGTGTCACACATGCATATCGAGGTCGTAGAAAACAACATTTTATAAAATTATCCTTACTCCATAAAAGAGAAGTTATTTTTTACTATTTGAAACTTATATTCCCTATATGTACTTTTATTGGTGTACTATACTAAAAAGGAAACTTTCAAAATGATTATAGTTTGGGCTTAATTATAGGTCTATAACTATTTTTGGCTTACTTATGAACTATAGCTACATCTTTAGGGGGAGTAGAGTGAGGAGAGAGGTGACAGAGGTTGACTACTTTTTATATTCGATGTATCACGATACAATTGGAACAATTGATTTGTATCAAAATGCATACAATTGTACCAAAAACTATTCTATTTAGTTACACATAATAAAGAGGAGAGAGACGAGAGACATTGAGATAAGGATGAGGGAGACGAGGGATTTTGAGATAAGGAAGAGAGAGACGAGCTATATAGATAGAGGGAGGAGAGAGGATGAATACATCTTGTATCTGTTGTATTACAAAGAAAGTTGATATAAAATACACATATAGTTAAGTCAAAACACAAATTTAGTTGTCTAATTACAATTTATATAAAATACAAATCTCTCCCCGAGATTTGATTGAATATAATAAATACATGATATATTTAATAAAGAAGGATGAATATATATGATATTTGTTGTATCCAGTTTTATTATATTTGTTATATTATGTGGAATATTTTTTTTACTGCACTTACATGATCCATTAGAGTGAAGCTTTAATTTCTCATTGTAGAAGATGTTCGTAACTGAACTATGATATTTGACTTATTCACAAAGATAAATTTGTAATATCTAAGCTACTAGACATATATCCAACCTAGTCAAATGTTTGATAATCTACTTTACGGTGCTTCTGTTGACACCCAAATTGATCTTTCTTTTTTTAAATTATATTTTTTGAGCTTCAAACTAATAATGATTTTACAATTATTTTATTATTATTATTATTATGACTTAATGCTACTATTATTGTTATTAGTCTTATGGTCGTTACATTTTTCTTTAGAATTAGTAATAAAACTATTTTTTAAATTCACTTTTGTAATAATCTTATTTTAAGTTTCTTACTTATTAAATTATCTATAAGTTAATATTTTCTTAATCATTTGTGAAAGTTATAAATCTAGTATTTTATTTCTACATACTAATTATATGTTGCATTAGTTATAATATTAGAAGCTGAAAAGGACTAATTCAAAAAACGAAAAGATGGCCCATTATGAATCAAAAATATGGCCCAATGAAACCTTCACACAAGTCCATTAGCTAATTCGAACCAACTTCTATCAGCACATTCAGAAGCTAGGGTTTTGAAAAAGAAAACGCCCCTCTCCCTCTTCTTTTATTTTTTGACATAACATTTATCCTTCATCATGCACTGTGGACCTTGTCCTGCCATTTTGGTGAAACAAATTTCACCTTTACTGTCCTTGACGGATGTCTATCTTATAAATTGTGGCGAAACTTCACCATTTTTGTATTAATCCAAAGAAAAACTCATACAAACTAAGTCAAATTTGACAAAATATGATGAGCTTTGTTTGAACTTCAAACGTTCAAATTTTTGAGATTTTCTTTTGACCGATTTCGAAGTTCAAAAATGATTTTCCCTCTCAACAAATGAAGAACACTAATTTTCCCTATAAATACTTGCAACCAAAGTCCATTTCATATTTTGGGAAGCTGCCATAGTCCTCTCAGAACAACCATTTAGTCACTGTCTCTAACCTTTAAAAAAACAAATTTTTACTAGCCCTTTAGTTAGTTTTGTGTTTTTTCTCGAACCATAACAGATACTTATTTCGCTTGCTCTACTGTTTTTATTGTTGTCCGAGTCAACTTGGAGTTCGGAGTCCATCGAATGTATGATCAACCACCTACGTCTCACATTCACTACCCTATAGAAGGTAATCTTTTTACTTTTTCCTCTGTGTTGTTTGGTATGAATAGTGATTTTTTTCTGTTTTGTCATGATAACTGGAATTAAATTTTACTGAGTCCTATTTGAGATTTGTACAGTTTGATATTTTCTTCAGATTATGCACCTTCTATTTAGAAAATATGTTAGCTTTAGATGTTGATATTCATATGGAATCTGTTAATGATTTAGTATTAAAGTGTGTTTTATATTAAAATTTATTATTGGAGAAGTTTTCTATTGTCTCTATTTTGGTAAGAAATAGTTATGTATAATAGGTGTTATTTTATTTTTACTAAAATGTATAAGCATTATGTTCAAGGCTTTACTCTCCGTACTTAAATTGAATTTGAGTGCTATACCCCTTTTTATTATCTAAATTATGTGTATATATTAATTTTTTCTTTATAATTTAAGTAATAGCAGTTAGCACTATATAAAATCTGAAGGATTATGACTTAAGTTTTCGTTTCATTCTACTATATAGTTAAAACAAGTTGTGACTTGATCAGTTTATCGTCGTTTCTTTAAATTTTATTTAAAATTGTAAATATATCTTGTCCAGTGCTTGTATCTTTGTATCTCGGACAATATTTTGTGTTCTGACTTCCAGCAAAACGCCGAGCCTAAAATTAAGAGTAGTTAGGCACAATATGATGGAATTGAACAATAATATTACGAATATTACCAAATTTAGGAACTTTTATACTTTAAACTTTAGAGTCACCGGTAAATATTTATATAATTGTATTATTTTCTTGAAATGTACCAAAATTCTATTATTTAAAGTGTTAACAAAGATACATTTTAGTTTGCATTATTACAAATATTACCATAGATTTGTATATCTAGATATTTTCACATACATGACTATCTATCTCTTGTATCCCTTGCCTTTTCCCTATTTTAGTGTCTTTTATAGCAAAAACTACATGTATTTAGGTGTCTCTCGCTCAATATATGATACAAAACTCTTAATTAATCGTAAAGTACATAGTATTTTGAAAGGTTATTGAATAACAATTTATATATAATAGTGGTGTATGTCTAATTAATTAAATATTCTAATGATACAAAAACAATATACCCAAATTGGACCAAACCTGTTATACTTACCCTGATTAGGTCCAGGATCCAAACAATCTAATCAAATAGGAAAGTAGTAAGTGCCTATGTGAGTATATGGGTTCAAGATATTTTTCTCATTGTTGGAATTGTTCTACTCCATTAGATGAAGCACTTAATTACTTTGATTTCTCAAATTAGAGTTCTTTAATAGGAATTTCTTTTGGAATGAGATTGTCAAGGTTTGTCTTATTTAGTCACAAATAAACAGATAATAGTCAACACAATACATTTTTGGGACAATTTTCTAGAGTTTCATTGAACTAAATAAAATTTATTTGAAAGCTATTAAAGTCTAACAATGAAAATAGCAAATGCACAGAAGCTGACTAGTATTTAATTGATGCATGCATAACCTGATGGAAGAATAAAGAGAAGGGAATTAGAGGAGGAAGAATAATAAACAGAAAGAGATGGGGAATTTTGACAAGAGAGAATTTAGAAGAGATAAGAAAAATACCACTTTTCATGTAAACCCACTTTCCCATGTCAAGGTCGTTATAATAGTCTTAATTTCCCTGGTGTCGTGGTTGAATCCTAGCCCTTGCTATTCATTAAACTTATTTTAATCTCAGCCTCTCAATTTAAATGAAACAAAATTATCCTCCCTTACTTTACACTACTTCGTCTGTCTACAACTACCTTTTTTGTTCTTTTACATTTGACTTCCGATATCATAACAGAGTTATTCTAATATATTCAGTTTTGTATGATATTTTGTTTTTTGTCATTATAAGTGTCACCTTCATTTATAACGCTGTCATATACATGGATAGGAGGAGTTAGGCTGATATCACTATGGTCCGCACCTGTTGTTGTTACGGATCCTTCCATATATGATCCACATTGTTTTTCTATTAGCAGTCAAATTTTTCTTTTTAGTTAATACTTGATTTACTTGAGTCAATAGTCTTTCGAAAAACACTACTCTATCTCAGAGTGATAGTTGTAAGGTCGGCGTGTACTTTACCCTTTGTAGACCACACTTTGTGAAATTCTATTGGATTATTTGTTGTATGTAGGTCCTAACATGAACACACAAAACATCAACAAAAGTTGCTCTTATTTATTTTGGAACACGTTAGCTTCAACAAAGATGAATACATCTTGTTTAATGAAGATATGTCTACAAACAAAAATTTTAGAAGTATTTCAGAGGTTTGAATTGAGTTTTATCTTAGAAAACAAATTTAGAAAATGTTGTCCAACTAACTCTTCTCTATTGTTCATTTGTGTTTTTGCCCTTAAAATGAATTTTACTTCTTTCATTCGTCATTCCTTTTTTATTGTGTATCTTGATTGTGTGTCACATTTATTGATCTTACTGAAAGTGACAATTTTGATCCATATCATGTAATTATCTCTCTCAATGGAATGTTATCTTTTTCCCAATTTTAGTGTCTTTGATAGCAATAAATACATGTATCTACGTGTCTCTTTTTAATATATTATAGAAAACTGTTAATTAGTGATAACATGCATAATTTTCGAAAGTATATATAATAACAGTGTATATATAATAGTGGAGTATGTCTAATTATTTGATTGAACAACTTAGATAAAATATTTACTCAAATTGGACCAAATCCATTATATTTACCTTGATTAGAACTAGGATCAAAACAATTAGATTGAATAGGAAAGTAGTAAATTCAATAACATGTAAAAAATAGGCCCATCTCACAATAAGCATATTCCCCATGCAAGATTTCGTAGATTTTGCGATATCAATAGAGGGGAAAGAGGATGACGGTGTTCCTGTTGTTCATCTATGGTACATTTTTGCTTGTTAGATATCCTTATTAAGAATTCAGTTGACTGTAGAATTTTATGTTATAAACTCGAGAGAAAAGATACTGAAATTATTGAGAGTATCAATAACACAAGGGTCGAAAGTGGCCAAAAAGTACTTAGGTTGAAAATGACAATAGATGGTGTACTCTTTTAAGATTTTTGGTTCCTTTTCAATACTTTATATTTATCCAGTACATATATATATATGTATTTGTGTGAAATATATAAAATATTGTCATTTTTAATCCTAGTACTTTATGTCACTTTATTGTTGTTACTTTAAAGACTTCAAATATCTCATTCTCTCGAGATTATAATCAACAAATCTACAGTCAGGTGAATTCTTAATAAATTATTTAAGAATATTATATTCATAAAATGATTGAATTTTTCAACATTTTCCTTCGTTTCTGTTCTCTTTTTTACATAAATAAAAATATTTGAAAAAGAACCTTTTTTTCTCTCAAATCGTGTTTTCTTGGATAGAATGAAGAGTTATTGTAACCATTGCAGAACATTGAAAGAATAAATATATTGGACGTAATTTCTTGGATAGAATGAAGAGTTATTGTAACCATTGCAGAACATTGAAAGAATAAATATATTGGACGTAATTTCTAATGATTTTTTTTCAAATTCTTTTTGGAGCTTTTGATGAAGAACTTGTGAGTCGCTAAGTCCTTATAAATCTTTGACAAACCTTGTTGTGTGGACAAAATTTGACAAAATCTTTTTTGTAAAATATTGTCCACACAACAAGGTTTGTCAAAAAAATACGGGGTCGTAGGAGCTTACAAGTTCTTGATCAAAAGCTCCAGAAAGAATTTGAAAAAAATATAAATCATTTGAATTTACGTCCAATATATTTGTTCTTTCCATGTTCTACAATTGTTACAGTCACTCCTCATTCTGTCAAAGAAATCAAAATTTGAGAGAAAAATGGTTCTTTTTAAAACCCTTATATATATATATATATATATATATATATATATATATATATATATATATATATATATATATATATATATATATTACATATTACAGCAAAAGAGTGAAGGAGTACTGAGTAGGATTTTACAATTTACAAGTTTAAACGAAAATTTTATTGAAATATTTATTGAAATACCCCCCTCCTCTCATTTGGTATCAGAGCTAGTGATCTTGAATAGACCAACAATATTATATGAAAAAAGATTATTATTCTAAAAAGACTTTTGCTTGTCATAAAACCTTATTTTATAATAGACAACATTTAAAGACAGTAAGATTATATAAAAAATCATTAGAAAGACATCTTCTTACTTTAGATTTAAGACTATCTTTAACCCATACATATAAAGATCCCTTAGATAATCTTAGAGAAATTATTAGACATAATCAAAATTAAATAAGTAACGAATTAGATATAATAAATTTTGAAGAAACAGAAGTAATTAATATAATTAAAATTATTAAAAATAGTCCTTATTATTATAATTCTGTAGGATAATATATGAGAAGACCCTATAAAAATACTAAAGAATATAAAAAAGTAAAAAGAGAATTATTAAATTTATATTTAGAATCAGAAAAATTATTAAAAGATCTAAAAATAACAAGCTCAATAACCTCTAAAACAGAAATTAGTAATAAATTAGATTATATATTTTTCTTAGCTAAAATATTAGAAAAGAAATTAGTAAAACATCTTATATCTAGAAAAATTGTAATTAAAAAATATATATGAGAAATCTTCCTTTTGTTAAAAGTATAAGATTTGATTATAAGATATTATATAGAGATATAAAGGAAAAACAACGATTACAAAGAGCAGAAAAGGCAATAGAAGCATATATCTATATATACGAAAATGAATTTTTTAAACCAAAAGCTTTTTATTTTGAATATGATATAAACAACGAAGAATATATAAATGCTTTAAAATGGGAATTACAAGGACTTAGGATTGATATTGATAAGTATACTAAAAGAATAAAATTTTTTAGTGAATATTATAAACCAACTACTTTAGGATAATAATAGTAAAAATAGCTTCATTAAAAAGTATAGAATATTTAGATTTACAAATAACTATAGAAAAAAGATTTAAGAGAAAAGGAGAAAATATAATTAAGTGTAATTTTGATAGTGGAGATCATATCCTACATACAGAAGATCCTCAATATAATACTTTAATAGATTTAATAATAAACCTTAGTGAAAAGATTAAAGAAAATAATAACAAAATTATAAAAATATTAAGTGAACAAGAAGAAACTCAAAATAGACAAAAACTAAATTTTAATAAGATAGAAGAAAATTTAGATTATTTAAAAGAACAAGGAGTAGAATTAACTAAAAAATTAAATAATAGATTAAGAGAAGAAGTTAATAATACTTTAATTATAAAATTACAAGAGATAAAGACAGAATTAGCATCAATAAAAGAAATAGTTCTTTCATGATAGATTTAATAGAAACAGAGACATATAAAGACGCAATAACATTAATAGAAAAAAGAATACCTCTCCCATTAGATTATAAAGAATTTAATATACCTTCAAAATCAGATCAGATTATCATAAAACAAAATAATATAATAATTGCACTTTTACTACAATTACATAATAAGATAGATAAAAAAGAAAAATCAGAAGGTAAAAATATTACAAGTGGAGTAGAAGAATTAATAGAAAAGCTAAATAAAATAGAAATTACTCCTCAAACAGAAAAAATAATTAAAAAACAGAAAAAATGGACATTTTTCCAACTAGATCAAGAGATAAAAGACCAGAAAGACCAGGACCAAGTTACACCCAGAATAAAATAAGTAATAATTTTATATCAAGAATATTAAATAGAAAAACAAAAGAAGATAATAATCAACAATTAGATGAAATAATAGATACAGATAAAGATATACAAATATTCCAACAAAATCAATTAAATTTATTAAATCCAAAAGTTTTATATAATACAAATTCAAAATCCCAACTATATAGACATTATAGAGAAGAACAATTATCAGTATTAGGAAAAACTTCTGTATCCTTGCCCCTTATAAATGAAGAATCTGTAAAAGAAATAAAATATGTTAAAAAAGATTTAATGCATATGGGATTAATAGTTATAGGAATTAAAGGATTAACTAGAAAAAATTTAGGAACAAAGACATTAATTACAATATATGATAAAAGATGGTCAGACATAAAAAAGGCAATAATAGGATTAACAGAAGTAGATATGACTAATAATGGAGGAATTTTTTATATAAGCCCAGATTTTATGATGAATTTAAATGAATTTGGAAATCACATTAGAATAGGAATACAAACTAAAGGATATGAAGAAATGCATAGTGGAAAAAATTTATTAATATGTGTAGGATTTTTAGGAAAAATGACAGATAGTAGTAATACTAGATTTAAATTACAAATAAAAGACGTAGTAGAAGTAATGGGAAATAAAGGAATAAAATTAATAAAACCTATAAAAATAAATCCTGAAGAATATGCAGGTTTAGAATGGAAATTAGGTGACTTTAAAGAAAAAGAAGCCTTAAATCCAGACAATCATTTAATATATACAAATTCTAAAGGAGAACCTTCAATTAGATTTACAGACTATAATTATGAAGCTCAAAAAGAGTTTGAAGAAGAAAGTGTTGTAGAAGAAATGCCTTTAGAAGGTATGAATATAGAAATAATATTAGATGAAGATTATGAAGTAGATTTAGCTATAGAAAAAGCAAAAGAAATATGTAAAAATAATAAAAATAGATTATTTACATGTAAAGGATGTAAATTAAAAGATTTGAATCTAGAACAAGTAATATCTCATTTTAAAATATGTGAAAAAAGAACAGATAATAAGGGTTATAGATTAGAAAAAAGTTTACAAGAAAAATCCGAAAAAATAGATAATATAATGACTGAAATACAAGAAAATGATAGTGAGATATCAGAATTAGAATCTATATTTAGTCAAAAAGAATTAATGGAAACAGCAAGTTCTAGTAGTCCATTTCAAAGAACAAATGAACAAGGTTATACTGCAGATAATAGTACAGGAAATATACCACGTAGAAGAGTATATAGACAAGGAGATGTTCCAATAACAGAAGTTAAACCTATGGGAAAAAGAATGCCTATAGAAGAACCAATAATACTCCAAGAAGGAGGAAGTAAAGGAAAAATTCTAAATATAGCCGCACATGATCCACAAAGATGGAATTCAGTAATAGACTTATGGAAAGGAATAGTAGTAGCAGACTTTATAAAAAATTATACAGAAACTGATGCAGAAACAATGTATAAATACTTAGAGACATTCTTAGGAGAATCAACTAAAGCTCTATGGGAAGCTTATAAAGTAGAATTCCCATCAGAATTTCAGTATTTAGTATCATTAGGACCAAACCCATATAATTTTACAAATAAAATACATACATTAATAACAGGAGAAGATCCAAATAGTGGATTAGTAGCTTTACAAAGAAATGCAGTAATAAAACTAGAACAATTAAGTATAAGTAATTGGTATTATATAAAAATATTTTTAAATGATTATTTCTATTATTGTACAATTAGTGGAAATGCATTTGATCAAGATTTAGGTAAGAAATTATTTAATAAATTACCTGGAGCTTTAGGAAGAGAAATAGAAGATAGATGGACCAAAAGAGATGGAGTAGCCCAAAACCCTCAAGCAAAATGGTCTATAGGACATAGAATACAACATATAATGGAAATATTACAAGAAAAATGTACTAATTTACAAATACAAAAACAATTAAAACAGAATGAAATGAATTTCTGTAAAGACATAATATATACAACTCAAAATTATGATAAAACTCAATACAAAAAGAAAAGATATAAAAAATATAATCCACAATATAATAGGAAATATAATAAAAAAGGATATTTTCTTAGGAAATCCTCAGCCAGAAAACCATATTTAAATAGGGATAGACATGTTAGAAAATATAGAACAGATAGAAATTATAAGAATAAGTTAGAATGTTTTACATGTGGAAGTATAGAACACTTAGCAAATACTTGTCCTAAAAGATATAATGCAAAAACTAGAAATGCTCAATTAGTAGAAGAATTTAACGAAGCATTATTAAATGTAGATGAATATATGTCAGATAATGAAAGTATTTACTCTATAGTAAGTATTGATATAGAAGAAAATAATAAAGAAGAAGACTCTTCTAATTCAGAAGGAGAAGAATTAATTAATGAAATAGGAATAGAAAATCTAAATATAGATGATTTACAAATTAATTTTATGAATATAATAGAATGTGAACATAATTTTGAAAAAGACACAGGACTAGATAGTAACCCATGTAATTGGTGTAAATGGTATCCAAGTAAATATAAAAGAGCTAAATGTAACAAATGTTTTTTAGAAGGATGTATAAGTTGCATAGAAACACAGTTAGGAATAATAATTCAAAAAAGAAAAGAAATAAATACAAATGAACCTTTAATAAATTTAAAAGTATCAGTATTAGAGGCAAAAGTTAAAGAATTAGAAGAAAGAATATTAAGATTAGAAAAAGGAAAAAATATTGAACAAGAACTACCATTAGATAATCAGGAATTAATGAATGAAGAATCTAATACTCTAATATGTAATCAAGACAAAAATATAAATACAGTTAAAGTATTAGCAAGACTTCAAATAGGAAAATATGAACTAGAGACTTTAGCACTAATAGATTCAGGATGTACGAAAAGTATTTTAAATAAGAAAATAGTACCACCAGAATTAATAAAGACTTTAGAAAAATCACTTGCAGCCATGCAAATGGATGGAACACATAATATATACAAATATTACATAGATAAAGTACAAGTTAGTTTTTTAAATACTTGTTCAGAATTCTATAAACCTACTTATAAGATGGATAAAATATGGGTAAGAGATTTAGATATAAGAGTAGATTTTGTTTTAGGACTAGACTTCATACTATATAATAAAGGAGGAACCATAATAACAAGTGATGGAATACTTTTCATGAAAAATATTACTTATACTTCTGTATTAACTAACAAAATTAATACTCAAATAAGACATAAAGAAAAATGTTGTGATAATTGTGAAAATAATATACAATGTACAAAAACAGGATGTAATATATTATATGAAGAAATACTAGAATCAGATGAAGAAGATATAGTTAATAAAAACTATGTTTTAATAGAAACTGAAACAGAATTATATAATTTTAAGACAGGAATTAAAACAATAGGACAAATAAGAAATCAACAAGATTTAGATAATATAGTAAAAATTTTAGATCAAATAGAAATAATAGGAGAAAAACCCTTAAAACATTGGGAAAATAATAAAATAGTATGTAAGTTAGATATAATAAATCCAGAATATATAATAAAAACAGCCTCAATAGAAGCTACAAACCAAGATTTAGAAGATTTTAGAATACAAATTAAAGAACTATTAGAATTAGGAGTAATAAGACGATCTACTTCTAAACATAGATCAGCAGCATTTATGGTAAGAAATCATAGTGAAATAGTTAGAGGAAAAGCTAGAATGGTTATAAATTACAAAAGATTAAATGATAATACTAGAACAGATGGATATAAACTACCAGATAAAACAGAGTTAATAAATAGAATTCAAGGTAAAACAATTTTTAGTAAATTCGATTGTAAGTCAGGATATTGGCAAATAAAAATGCATCCAGATAGTATAGAATGGACAGCATTTACTTGTCCTGAAGGACATTTTGAATGGTTAGTTATGCCATTTGGATTAAAAACAGCTCCTCCAATATTTCAAAGAAAAATGGATCAGATATTTGGAGAATATAAAAGATTTGTTTTAGTATATGTAGATGATATTTTAGTATTCAGTAAAGATATAAAAGAACATTTAGGACATTTACAAACAGTTTTTAGATTATTTGTTAATAATGGAATAATAATTAGTAAAAAGAAAATAGAATTATGTAAAAATTATATAAATTTTTTAGGAATTACTTTAGGAGAAGGAAAAGTTAAGCTACAACCCCATATAGCTAAAAAAGCCTTAGATATGCCAGATAAATTAATACTTTAAAAGAGTTACAAAAATTCTTAGGAATAATTAATTATGCAAGACCATTTATTAAAGATTTAGGTAAAATAGCAGGACCATTATATTCTAAAACAGGCTCTAAAGGGCAAAGAAATTTCAATATAGAAGACATAAAATTAGTACAACAAATAAAAGAAAAAATAAAAAATATACCTGATCTTAATATGCCATTAGAATCAGATTATTTAATAATAGAGACAGATGGAAGTTTTGACGGATGGGGTGCAGTATTAAAATCAAAACCACATAAATATAGTTCTAAAAAAGAAGAAAAAATATGTGCTTATCAAAGTGGAAAATTTAAAGAAAAAGGTAATATAGCTAGTATAGATGTCGAAATTTTAGCTATAATATATGGATTAAATAGCTTTAGAATTTATATTTTAAATAAACTAGAAATATTAATAAGAACAGATTGTGAAGCTATAGTAAAATTTCACCAGAAAATCAATGATAAAACTAGTAGTAGAAGACGATGGCTAAATTTTTTAGATACTATATCAATTTATAATTCTATAATTTTTGAGCATATTAAAGGAAATGATAATAGTATTGCAGACCAATTGAGTAGATTATTGATTAAAGTTTAAATTTTAAATTTTTCAGAATGAGACCATCTTTCCAAGACAAGGGCAAAGGAGTTCAACCTCCAACCCCAGATTTTTCAGACTTATATAAACAGACAGTATTATCTAATTTAAATTTTAGACCACTAAATAAAATAGATGATAATAGAATAGAAAGACTACAATTTGGACAACATAATTTAATAGCATACGAATCATCTAATTTAACTTTTAGAAGTCTACCTATATACCAGATAGATAAACAACAGAAATGTTTAATAGATAATATATGGATAGCTCATAATAAGAAAGACACTAAATATATAATTGCAGTTTTAAATGCCTTAGGATTCTACTTTAATAGTAAAAACAAAGAAAATAAATTTAAATATTATGTTGTTATTCATGGTAGAATAAATGGAATTTTTCAGACTTGGATAGAAGTTTTAGATTCTATAAAAGGATTTTCTAAACCTCTTTTTAAAGGTTTTAATGATTTTACTGAAGCACTAGACTATGCTAGGGGAGTATTAGGTCCAAACTACTATATCTCTCCCTCTCTTAAACAAAATCCAGACAAAATCCCTCAATATCATATTCAGAAAGACACAGATAAAATTATATTCTGCGATCATTGTTCTTCAATGACCGAAGCTTTCAAAAGACTAAATTATAAAATGAAGTATTAGCACAAGAAAATCTCCAGCTGAAAGACAAGATTACAAAGATGGAGAAGGATTTGAAGATCAAAAATAATCAGATCAATATACAGGGTTCTCCATCCCCACTAAAAATGGATGAGACGGGTGTACATTCCCCCCTGAATGTAAATAAATCCACTGTATCGGATAAAGATACAGCTAGTCCGGTTCAAACGGTAGCCGGTAAAGACTTATCAAATCCGTTAATGGCTGTCACTTTGCCAAAAAGTGAAAACGAAGAAGGAACATCCTCAAGAAGACGTTTACCCCTTTCTTTCAATCAGCTTCTTAGACAAAAAACTAAAAAAGTCCAAAAAAATAAAGACTTAGAATCCATAATAGCCCAAACTGTAGAAAAATTATTTAAAGCTCAACAAGAAAAAGACAAACATATAAATCCTAGCCCAACACAAAGCCCAAGACAAAATTCAGTTTCCAGTCCAAATACTTCAGATGGTTTTTCAGACTCTTTACAATTTGCTCAAGACCCAAATGATGATGACTCGGGTATGAGTTTTGATTCGATTGCTTTACACAACCTAGACACATAAAAAAAAATAAAATTTATAGATATATATATATATATTGTGTAATAGTTTTCTTTCTTATTTTTAAAAAGAGGAATGCCTCTTTAGTCAACAATGTGAGTCCCACTTTACTCACTACCACACATGTGTGGAAAAACTGTTGGGACGCGACTTTACTTTATTATGCACTAAGTAAAAGATAAAGATAAGTGTTAGACTTTTTGTATAAAGATAGACGATAAGTGATAATATCAGACAAAGGACAGCTACTAATGCAAAAGAAGGCATCATTTCACGTGCGATGGGGCCCAATGCGCACCCGGCGGAAAAGATAAGATTCTTTTTCATTTTGAAGTCCGGAGTTTGAAGTCCATAATTTTGTATATAAAGAAGACATTATCAGAAGAAGAAGGCAGAGCGAAAAAATCAGCAACCAGAAAATCCCAAAGCTTTCCAAAAAATCCTTCCTCTTCATACTCATAAAAAAAAAAAATTTTTAGTTCTTTGTTTTAAGCTTGTTTTACAACTTTTGTAAAGTTCTATTGGAAGTCGTTCGGGTTTCCCGAAAGGGAAACTTCACTCTGTTTTAATAATGTAAGTTTTCATATTTATGTTTCTAGTAAAACTTCCCATATATGTAAATTATGTGTGTTTAAATTATATATGTTAAATATTTGTGTATGAATTTATGAATGTTACCATGAATCTATATTACTTAGTATATGGTTAGTCTCTTAGCCTCTTAAAAGTATTGATGGATTAACCTGTAAATTCCTAGGACATTGTTGGGTCAGTTTGAATGTTCTTGATAGAACGATGAATGACCAAATCCGGGGTGTGGTTAAAGAAGATTAATTTTAAGAACAAAAGCTAAGAGAAAGAGATGAACAGTAAGAATAGATTCATGAATGGACAGAGTCCATAGTTAAAAAAAAAAAAAAAAATTTATACTTATATAAGGGAAGAAAAACTAGAAACTAAATTGATATTTACATATTACAGCAAAAGAGTGAAGGAGTACTGAGTAGGATTTTACAATTTACAAGTTTAAACGAAAATTTTATTGAAATATTTATTGAAATACCCCCTCCTCTCATTTGGTATCAGAGCTAGTGATCTTGAATAGACCAACAATATTATATGAAAAAAGATTATTATTCTAAAAAGACTTTTGCTTGTCATAAAACCTTATTTTATAATAGACAACATTTAAAGACAGTAAGATTATATAAAAAATCATTAGAAAGACATCTTCTTACTTTAGATTTAAGACTATCTTTAACCCATACATATAAAGATCCCTTAGATAATCTTAGAGAAATTATTAGACATAATCAAAATCAAATAAGTAACGAATTAGATATAATAAATTTTGAAGAAACAGAAGTAATTAATATAATTAAAATTATTAAAAATAGTCCTTATTATTATAATTCTGTAGGATAATATATGAGAAGACCCTATAAAAATACTAAAGAATATAAAAAAGTAAAAAGAGAATTATTAAATTTATATTTAGAATCAGAAAAATTATTAAAAGATCTAAAAATAACAAGCTCAATAACCTCTAAAACAGAAATTAGTAATAAATTAGATTATATATTTTTCTTAGCTAAAATATTAGAAAAGAAATTAGTAAGACATCTTATATCTAGAAAAATTGTAATTAAAAAATATATATGAGAAATCTTCCTTTTGTTAAAAGTATAAGATTTGATTATAAGATATTATATAGAGATATAAAGGAAAAACAACGATTACAAAGAGCAGAAAAGGCAATAGAAGCATATATCTATATATACGAAAATGAATTTTTTAAACCAAAAGCTTTTTATTTTGAATATGATATAAACAACGAAGAATATATAAATGCTTTAAAATGGGAATTACAAGGACTTAGGATTGATATTGATAAGTATACTAAAAGAATAAATTTTTTTAGTGAATATTATAAACCAACTACTTTAGGATAATAATAGTAAAAATAGCTTCATTAAAAAGTATAGAATATTTAGATTTACAAATAACTATAGAAAAAAGATTTAAGAGAAAAGGAGAAAATATAATTAAGTGTAATTTTGATAGTGGAGATCATATCCTACATACAGAAGATCCTCAATATAATACTTTAATAGATTTAATAATAAACCTTAGTGAAAAGATTAAAGAAAATAATAACAAAATTATAAAAATATTAAGTGAACAAGAAGAAACTCAAAATAGACAAAAACTAAATTTTAATAAGATAGAAGAAAATTTAGATTATTTAAAAGAACAAGGAGTAGAATTAACTAAAAAATTAAATAATAGATTAAGAGAAGAAGTTAATAATATTTTAATTATAAAATTACAAGAGATAAAGACAGAATTAGCATCAATAAAAGAAATAGTTCTTTCATGATTGATTTAATAGAAACAGAGACATATAAAGACGCAATAACATTAATAGAAAAAAGAATACCTCTCCCATTAGATTATAAAGAATTTAATATACCTTCAAAATCAGATCAGATTATCATAAAACAAAATAATATAATAATTGCACTTTTACTACAATTACATAATAAGATAGATAAAAAAGAAAAATCAGAAGGTAAAAATATTACAAGTGGAGTAGAAGAATTAATAGAAAAGCTAAATAAAATAGAAATTACTCCTCAAACAGAAAAAATAATTAAAAAACAGAAAAAATGGACATTTTTCCAACTAGATCAAGAGATAAAATACCAGAAAGACCAGGACCAAGTTACACCCAGAATAAAATAAGTAATAATTTTATATCAAGGATATTAAATAGAAAAACAAAAGAAGATAATAATCAACAATTAGATGAAATAATAGTTACAGAAAAAGATATACAAATATTCCAACAAAATCAATTAAATTTATTAAATCCAAAAGTTTTATATAATACAAATTCAAAATCCCAACTATATAGACATTATAGAGAAGAACAATTATCAGTATTAGAAAAAACTTTTGTATCCTTGCCCCTTATAAATGAAGAATCTGTAAAAGAAATAAAATATGTTAAAAAAGATTTAATGCATATGGGATTAATAGTTATAGGAATTAAAGGATTAACTAGAAAAAATTTAGGAACAAAGACATTAATTACAATATATGATAAAAGATGGTCAGACATAAAAAAGGCAATAATAGGATTAACAGAAGTAGATATGACTAATAATGGAGGAATTTTTTATATAAGCCCAGATTTTATGATGAATTTAAATGAATTTGGAAATCACATTAGAATAGGAATACAAACTAAAGGATATGAAGAAATGCATAGTGGAAAAAATTTATTAATATGTGTAGGATTTTTAGGAAAAATGACAGATAGTAGTAATAATAGATTTAAATTACAAATAAAAGACGTAGTAGAAGTAATGGGAAATAAAGGAATAAAATTAATAAAACCTATAAAAATAAATCCTGAAGAATATGCAGGTTTAGAATGGAAATTAGGTGACTTTAAAGAAAAAGAAGCCTTAAATCCAGACAATCATTTAATATATACAAATTCTAAAGGAGAACCTTCAATTAGATTTACAGACTATAATTATGAAGCTCAAAAAGACTTTGAAGAAGAAAGTGTTGTAGAAGAAATGCCTTTAGAAGGTATGAATATAGAAATAATATTAGATAAAGATTATGAAGTAGATTTAGCTATAGAAAAGCAAAAGAAATATGTAAAAATAATAAAAATAGATTATTTACATGTAAAGGATGTAAATTAAAAGATTTGAATCTAGAACAAGTAATATCTCATTTTAAAATATGTGAAAAAAGAACAGATAATAAGGGTTATAGATTAGAAAAAAGTTTACAAGAAAAATCCGAAAAAATAGATAATATAATGACTGAAATACAAGAAAATGATAGTGAGATATCAGAATTAGAATCTATATTTAGTCAAAAAGAATTAATGGAAACAGCAAGTTCTAGTAGTCCATTTCAAAGAACAAATGAACAAGGTTATACTGCAGATAATAGTACAGGAAATATACCACGTAGAAGAGTATATAGACAAGGAGATGTTCCAATAACAGAAGTTAAACCTATGGGAAAAAGAATGCCTATATAAGAACCAATAATACTCCAAGAAGGAGGAAGTAAAGGAAAAATTCTAAATATAGCCGCACATGATCCACAAAGATGGAATTCAGTAATAGACTTATGGAAAGGAATAGTAGTAGCAGACTTTATAAAAATTATACAGAAACTGATGCAGAAACAATGTATAAATACTTAGAGACATTCTTAGGAGAATCAACTAAAGCTCTATGGGAAGCTTATAAAGTAGAATTCCCATCAGAATTTCAGTATTTAGTATCATTAGGACCAAACCCATATAATTTTACAAATAAAATACATACATTAATAACAGGAGAAGATCCAAATAGTGGATTAGTAGCTTTACAAAGAAACGCAGTAATAAAACTAGAACAATTAAGTATAAGTAATTGGTATTATATAAAGAAATTTTTAAATGATTATTTCTATTATTGTACAATTAGTGGAAATGCATTTGATCAAGATTTAGGTAAGAAATTATTTAATAAATTACCTGGAGCTTTAGGAAGAGAAATAGAAGATAGATGGACCAAAAGAGATGGAGTAGCCCAAAACCCTCAAGCAAAATGGTCTATAGGACATAGAATACAACATATAATGGAAATATTACAAGAAAAATGTACTAATTTACAAATACAAAAACAATTAAAACAGAATGAAATGAATTCTGTAAAGACATAATATATACAACTCAAAATTATGATAAAACTCAATACAAAAAGAAAAGATATAAAAAATATAATCCACAATATAATAGGAAATATAATAAAAAAGGATATTTTCTTAGGAAATCCTCAGTCAGAAAACCATATTTAAATAGGGATAGACATGTTAGAAAATATAGAACAGATAGAAATTATAAGAATAAGTTAGAATGTTTTACATGTGGAAGTATAGAACACTTAGCAAATACTTGTCCTAAAAGATATAATGCAAAAACTAGAAATGCTCAATTAGTAGAAGAATTTAACGAAGCATTATTAAATGTAGATGAATATATGTCAGATAATGAAAGTATTTACTCTATAGTAAGTATTGATATAGAAGAAAATAATAAAGAAGAAGACTCTTCTAATTCAGAAGGAGAAGAATTAATTAATGAAATAGGAATAGAAAATCTAAATATAGATGATTTACAAATTAATTTTATGAATATAATAGAATGTGAACATAATTTTGAAAAAGACACAGGACTAGATAGTAACCCATGTAATTGGTGTAAATGGTATCCAAGTAAATATAAAAGAGCTAAATGTAACAAATGTTTTTTAGAAGGATGTATAAGTTGCATAGAAACACAGTTAGGAATAATAATTCAAAAAAGAAAAGAAATAAATACAACTGAACCTTTAATAAATTTAAAAGTATCAGTATTAGAGGCAAAAGTTAAAGAATTAGAAGAAAGAATATTAAGATTAGAAAAAGGAAAAAATATTGAACAAGAACTACCATTAGATAATCAGGAATTAATGAATGAAGAATCTAATACTCTAATATGTAATCAAGACAAAAATATAAATACAGTTAAAGTATTAGCAAGACTTCAAATAGGAAAATATGAACTAGAGACTTTAGCACTAATAGATTCAGGATGTACGAAAAGTATTTTAAATAAGAAAATAGTACCACCAGAATTAATAAAGACTTTAGAAAAACCACTTGCAGCCATGCAAATGGATGGAACACATAATATATACAAATATTACATAGATAAAGTACAAGTTAGTTTTTTAAATACTTGTTCAGAATTCTATAAACCTACTTATAAGATGGATAAAATATGGGTAAGAGATTTAGATATAAGAGTAGATTTTGTTTTAGGACTAGACTTCATACTATATAATAAAGGAGGAACCATAATAACAAGTGATGGAATACTTTTCATGAAAAATATTACTTATACTTCTGTATTAACTAATAAAATTAATACTCAAATAAGACATAAAGAAAAATGTTGTGATAATTGTGAAAATAATATACAATGTACAAAAACAGGATGTAATATATTATATGAAGAAATACTAGAATCAGATGAAGAAGATATAGTTAATAAAAACTATGTTTTAATAGAAACTGAAACAGAATTATATAATTTTAAGACAGGAATTAAAACAATAGGACAAATAAGAAATCAACAAGATTTAGATAATATAGTAAAAATTTTAGATCAAATAGAAATAATAGGAGAAAAACCCTTAAAACATTGGAAAAATAATAAAATAGTCCGGACTTCAAAATGAAAAAGAGCTCTGATAATGTCTTCTTTATATACAAGATTATGGACTTCAAACTCCGGACTTCAAAATGAAAAAGAATCTTATCTTTTCCGCCGGGTGCGCATTGGGCCCCATCGCACGTGAAATGATGCCTTCTTTTGCATTAGTAGCTGTCCTTTGTCTGATATTATCACTTATCGTCTATCTTTATACAAAAAGTCTAACACTTATCTTTATCTTTTACTTAGTGCATAATAAAGTAAAGTCGCGTCCCAACAGTTTTTCCACACATGTGTGGTAGTGAGTAAAGTGGGACTCACATTGTTGACTAAAGAGGCATTCCTCTTTTTAAAAATAAGAAAGAAAACTATTACACAATATATATATATATATATATATATATATAAAAAAAAAAAATTTATTTTTTATGTGTCTAGGTTGTGTAAAGCAATCGAATCAAAACTCATACCCGAGTCATCATCATTTGGGTCTTGAGCAAATTGTAAAGAGTCTGAAAAACCATCTGAAGTATTTGGACTGGAAACTGAATTTTGTCTTGGGCTTTGTGTTGGGCTAGGATTTATATGTTTGTCTTTTTCTTGTTGAGCTTTAAATAATTTTTCTACAGTTTGGGCTATTATGGATTCTAAGTCTTTATTTTTTTGGACTTTTTTAGTTTTTTGTCTAAGAAGCTGATTGAAAGAAAGGGGTAAACGTCTTCTTGAGGATGTTCCTTCTTCGTTTTCACTTTTTGGCAAAGTGACAGCCATTAACGGATTTGATAAGTCTTTACCGGCTACCGTTTGAACCGGACTAGTTGTATCTTTATCCGATACAGTGGATTTATTTACATTCAGGGGGGAATGTACACCCGTCTCATCCATTTTTAGTGGGGATGAAGAACCCTGTATATTGATCTGATTATTTTTTATCTTCAAATCCTTCTCCATCTTTGTAATCTTGTCTTTCAGCTGGAGATTTTCTTGTGCTAATACTTTATTTTTATAATTTAGTCTTTTGAAAGCTTCGGTCATTGAAGAACAATGATCGCAGAATATAATTTTATCTGTGTCTTTCTGAATATGATATTGAGGGATTTTGTCTGGATTTTGTTTAAGAGAGGGAGAGATATAGTAGTTTGGACCTAATACTCCCCTAGCATAGTCTAGTGCTTCAGTAAAATCATTAAAACCTTTAAAAAGAGGTTTAGAAAATCCTTTTATAGAATCTAAAACTTCTATCCAAGTCTGAAAAATTCCATTTATTCTACCATGAATAACAACATAATATTTAAATTTATTTTCTTTGTTTTTACTATTAAAGTAGAATCCTAAGGCATTTAAAACTGCAATTATATATTTAGTGTCTTTCTTATTATGAGCTATCCATATATTATCTATTAAACATTTCTGTTGTTTATCTATCTGGTATATAGGTAGACTTCTAAAAGTTAAATTAGATGATTCGTATGCTATTAAATTATGTTGTCCAAATTGTAGTCTTTCTATTCTATTATCATCTATTTTATTTAGTGGTCTAAAATTTAAATTAGATAATACTGTCTGTTTATATAAGTCTGAAAAATCTGGGGTTGGAGGTTGAACTCCTTTGCCCTTGTCTTGGAAAGATGGTCTCATTCTGAAAAATTTAAAATTTAAACTTTAATCAATAATCTACTCAATTGGTCTGCAATACTATTATCATTTCCTTTAATATGCTCAAAAATTATAGAATTATAAATTGATATAATATCTAAAAAATTTAGCCATCGTCTTCTACTACTAGTTTTATCATTGATTTTCTGGTGAAATTTTACTATAGCTTCACAATCTGTTCTTATTAATATTTCTAGTTTATTTAAAATATAAATTCTAAAACTATTTAATCCATATATTATAGCTAAAATTTCGACATCTATACTAGCTATATTACCTTTTTCTTTAAATTTTCCACTTTGATAAGCACATATTTTTTCTTCTTTTTTAGAACTATATTTATGTGGTTTTGATTTTAATACTGCACCCCATCCGTCAAAACTTCCATCTGTCTCTATTATTAAATAATCTGATTCTAATGGCATATTAAGATCAGGTATATTTTTTATTTTTTCTTTTATTTGTTGTACTAATTTTATGTCTTCTATATTGAAATTTCTTTGCCCTTTAGAGCCTGTTTTAGAATATAATGGTCCTGCTATTTTACCTAAATCTTTAATAAATGGTCTTGCATAATTAATTATTCCTAAGAATTTTTGTAACTCTTTTAAAGTAATTAATTTATCTGGCATATCTAAGGCTTTTTTAGCTATATGGGGTTGTAGCTTAACTTTTCCTTCTCCTAAAGTAATTCCTAAAAAACATTTATATAATTTTTACATAATTCTATTTTCTTTTTACTAATTATTATTCCATTATTAACAAATAATCTAAAAACTGTTTGTAAATGTCCTAAATGTTCTTTTATATCTTTACTGAATACTAAAATATCATCTACATATACTAAAACAAATCTTTTATATTCTCCAAATATCTGATCCATTTTTCTTTGAAATATTGGAGGAGCTGTTTTTAATCCAAATGGCATAACTAACCATTCAAAATGTCCTTCAGGACAAGTAAATGCTGTCCATTCTATACTATCTGGATGCATTTTTATTTGCCAATATCCTGACTTACAATCGAATTTACTAAAAATTGTTTTACCTTGATTTCTATTTATTAACTCTGTTTTATCTGGTAGTTTATATCCATCTGTTCTAGTATTATCATTTCATCTTTTGTAATTTATAACCATTCTAGCTTTTCCTCTAACTATTTCACTATGATTTCTTACCATAAATGCTGCTGATCTATGTTTAGAAGTAGATCGTCTTATTACTCCTAATTCTAATAGTTCTTTAATTTGTATTCTAAAATCTTCTAAATCTTGGTTTGTAGCTTCTATTGAGGCTGTTTTTATTATATATTCTGGATTTATTATATCTAACTTACATACTATTTTATTATTTTCCCAATGTTTTAAGGGTTTTTCTCCTATTATTTCTATTTGATCTAAAATTTTTACTATATTATCTAAATCTTGTTGATTTCTTATTTGTCCTATTGTTTTAATTCCTGTCTTAAAATTATATAATTCTGTTTCAGTTTCTATTAAAACATAGTTTTTATTAACTATATCTTCTTCATCTGATTCTAGTATTTCTTCATATAATATATTACATCCTGTTTTTGTACATTGTATATTATTTTCACAATTATCACAACATTTTTCTTTATGTCTTATTTGAGTATTAATTTTATTAGTTAATACAGAAGTATAAGTAATATTTTTCATGAAAAGTATTCCATCACTTGTTATTATGGTTCCTCCTTTATTATATAGTATGAAGTCTAGTCCTAAAACAAAATCTACTCTTATATCTAAATCTCTTACCCATATTTTATCCATCTTATAGGTAGGTTTATAGAATTCTGAACAAGTATTTAAAAAACTAACTTGTACTTTATCTATGTAATATTTGTATATATTATGTGTTCCATCCATTTGCATGGCTGCAAGTGGTTTTTCTAAAGTCTTTATTAATTCTGGTGGTACTATTTTCTTATTTAAAATACTTTTCGTACATCCTGAATCTATTAGTGCTAAAGTCTCTAGTTCATATTTTCCTATTTGAAGTCTTGCTAATACTTTAACTGTATTTATATTTTTGTCTTGATTACATATTAGAGTATTAGATTCTTCATTCATTAATTCCTGATTATCTAATGGTAGTTCTTGTTCAATATTTTTTCCTTTTTCTAATCTTAATATTCTTTCTTCTAATTCTTTAACTTTTGCCTCTAATACTGATACTTTTAAATTTATTAAAGGTTCAGTTGTATTTATTTCTTTTCTTTTTTGAATTATTATTCCTAACTGTGTTTCTATGCAACTTATACATCCTTCTAAAAAACATTTGTTACATTTAGCTCTTTTATATTTACTTGGATACCATTTACACCAATTACATGGGTTACTATCTAGTCCTGTGTCTTTTTCAAAATTATGTTCACATTCTATTATATTCATAAAATTAATTTGTAAATCATCTATATTTAGATTTTCTATTCCTATTTCATTAATTAATTCTTCTCCTTCTGAATTAGAAGAGTCTTCTTCTTTATTATTTTCTTCTATATCAATACTTACTATAGAGTAAATACTTTCATTATCTGACATATATTCATCTACATTTAATAATGCTTCGTTAAATTCTTCTACTAATTGAGCATTTCTAGTTTTTGCATTATATCTTTTAGGACAAGTATTTGCTAAGTGTTCTATACTTCCACATGTAAAACATTCTAACTTATTCTTATAATTTCTATCTGTTCTATATTTTCTAACATGTCTATCCCTATTTAAATATGGTTTTCTGGCTGAGGATTTCCTAAGAAAATATCCTTTTTTATTATATTTCCTATTATATTGTGGATTATATTTTTTATATCTTTTCTTTTTGTATTGAGTTTTATCATAATTTTGAGTTGTATATATTATGTCTTTACAGAAATTCATTTCATTCTGTTTTAATTGTTTTTGTATTTGTAAATTAGTACATTTTTCTTGTAATATTTCCATTATATGTTGTATTCTATGTCCTATAGACCATTTTGCTTGAGGGTTTTGGGCTACTCCATCTCTTTTGGTCCATCTATCTTCTATTTCTCTTCCTAAAGCTCCAGGTAATTTATTAAATAATTTCTTACCTAAATCTTGATCAAATGCATTTCCACTAATTGTACAATAATAGAAATAATCATTTAAAAATTTCTTTATATAATACCAATTACTTATACTTAATTGTTCTAGTTTTATTACTGCATTTCTTTGTAAAGCTACTAATCCACTATTTGGATCTTCTCCTGTTATTAATGTATGTATTTTATTTGTAAAATTATATGGGTTTGGTCCTAATGATACTAAATACTGAAATTCTGATGGGAATTCTACTTTATAAGCTTCCCATAGAGCTTTAGTTGATTCTCCTAAGAATGTCTCTAAGTATTTATACATTGTTTCTGCATCAGTTTCTGTATAATTTTTTATAAAGTCTGCTACTACTATTCCTTTCCATAAGTCTATTACTGAATTCCATCTTTGTGGATCATGTGCGGCTATATTTAGAATTTTTCCTTTACTTCCTCCTTCTTGGAGTATTATTGGTTCTTCTATAGGCATTCTTTTTCCCATAGGTTTAACTTCTGTTATTGGAACATCTCCTTGTCTATATACTCTTCTACGTGGTATATTTCCTGTACTATTATCTGCAGTATAACCTTGTTCATTTGTTCTTTGAAATGGACTACTAGAACTTGCTGTTTCCATTAATTCTTTTTGACTAAATATAGATTCTAATTCTGATATCTCACTATCATTTTCTTGTATTTCAGTCATTATATTATCTATTTTTTCGGATTTTTCTTGTAAACTTTTTTCTAATCTATAACCCTTATTATCTGTTCTTTTTTCACATATTTTAAAATGAGATATTACTTGTTCTAGATTCAAATCTTTTAATTTACATCCTTTGCATGTAAATAATCTATTTTTATTATTTTTACATATTTCTTTTGCTTTTTCTATAGCTAAATCTACTTCATAATCTTCATCTAATATTATTTCTATATTCATACCTTCTAAAGGCATTTCTTCTACAACACTTTCTTCTTCAAAGTCTTTTTGAGCTTCATAATTATAGTCTGTAAATCTAATTGAAGGTTCTCCTTTAGAATTTGTATATATTAAATGATTGTCTGGATTTAAGGCTTCTTTTTCTTTAAAGTCACCTAATTTCCATTCTAAACCTGCATATTCTTCAGGATTTATTTTTATAGGTTTTATTAATTTTATTCCTTTATTTCCCATTACTTCTACTACGTCTTTTATTTGTAATTTAAATCTAGTATTACTACTATCTGTCATTTTTCCTAAAAATCCTACACATATTAATAAATTTTTTCCACTATGCATTTCTTCATATCCTTTAGTTTGTATTCCTATTCTAATGTGATTTCCAAATTCATTTAAATTCATCATAAAATCTGGGCTTATATAAAAAATTCCTCCATTATTAGTCATATCTACTTCTGTTAATCCTATTATTGCCTTTTTTATGTCTGACCATCTTTTATCATATATTGTAATTAATGTCTTTGTTCCTAAATTTTTTCTAGTTAATCCTTTAATTCCTATAACTATTAATCCCATATGCATTAAATCTTTTTTAACATATTTTATTTCTTTTACAGATTCTTCATTTATAAGGGGCAAGGATACAGAAGTTTTTCCTAATACTGATAATTGTTCTTCTCTATAATGTCTATATAGTTGGGATTTTGAATTTGTATTATATAAAATTTTTGGATTTAATAAATTTAATTGATTTTGTTGGAATATTTGTATATCTTTTTCTGTAACTATTATTTCATCTAATTGTTGATTATTATCTTCTTTTGTTTTTCTATTTAATATCCTTGATATAAAATTATTACTTATTTTATTCTGGGTGTAACTTGGTCCTGGTCTTTCTGGTATTTTATCTCTTGATCTAGTTGGAAAAATGTCCATTTTTTCTGTTTTTTAATTATTTTTTCTGTTTGAGGAGTAATTTCTATTTTATTTAGCTTTTCTATTAATTCTTCTACTCCACTGTAATATTTTTACCTTCTGATTTTTCTTTTTTATCTATCTTATTATGTAATTGTAGTAAAAGTGCAATTATTATATTATTTTGTTTTATGATAATCTGATCTGATTTTGAAGGTATATTAAATTCTTTATAATCTAATGGGAGAGGTATTCTTTTTTCTATTAATGTTATTGCGTCTTTATATGTCTCTGTTTCTATTAAATCTATCATGAAAGAACTATTTCTTTTATTGATGCTAATTCTGTCTTTATCTCTTGTAATTTTATAATTAAAGTATTATTAACTTCTTCTCTTAATCTATTATTTAATTTTTTAGTTAATTCTACTCCTTGTTCTTTTAAATAATCTAAATTTTCTTCTATCTTATTAAAATTTAGTTTTTGTCTATTTTGAGTTTCTTCTTGTTCACTTAATATTTTTATAATTTTGTTATTATTTTCTTTAATCTTTTCACTAAGGTTTATTATTAAATCTATTAAAGTATTATATTGAGGATCTTCTGTATGTAGGATATGATCTCCACTATCAAAATTACACTTAATTATATTTTCTCCTTTTCTCTTAAATCTTTTTTCTATAGTTATTTGTAAATCTAAATATTCTATACTTTTTAATGAAGCTATTTTTACTATTATTATCCTAAAGTAGTTGGTTTATAATATTCACTAAAATTTTTTATTCTTTTAGTATACTTATCAATATCAATCCTAAGTCCTTGTAATTCCCATTTTAAAGCATTTATATATTCTTCGTTGTTTATATCATATTCAAAATAAAAAGCTTTTGGTTTAAAAAATTGATTTTCGTATATATAGATATATGCTTCTATTGCCTTTTCTGCTCTTTGTAATCGTTGTTTTTCCTTTATATCTCTATATAATATCTTATAATCAAATCTTATACTTTTAACAAAAGGAAGATTTCTCATATATATTTTTTAATTACAATTTTTCTAGATATAAGATGTTTTACTAATTTCTTTTCTAATATTTTAGCTAAGAAAAATATATAATCTAATTTATTACTAATTTCTGTTTTAGAGGTTATTGAGCTTGTTATTTTTAGACCTTTTAATAATTTTTCTGATTCTAAAATTTAATCAATAATCTACTCAATTGGTCTGCAATACTATTATCATTTCCTTTAATATGCTCAAAAATTATAGAATTATAAATTGATATAGTATCTAAAAAATTTAGCCATCGTCTTCTACTACTAGTTTTATCATTGATTTTCTGGTGAAATTTTACTATAGCTTCACAATCTGTTCTTATTAATATTTCTAGTTTATTTAAAATATAAATTCTAAAACTATTTAATCCATATATTATAGCTAAAATTTCGACATCTATACTAGCTATATTACCTTTTTCTTTAAATTTTCCACTTTGATAAGCACATATTTTTTCTTCTTTTTTAGAACTATATTTATGTGGTTTTGATTTTAATACTGCACCCCATCCGTCAAAACTTCCATCTGTCTCTATTATTAAATAATCTGATTCTAATGGCATATTAAGATCAGGTATATTTTTTATTTTTTCTTTTATTTGTTTTACTAATTTTATGTCTTCTATATTGAAATTTCTTTGCCCTTTAGAGCCTGTTTTAGAATATAATGGTCCTGCTATTTTACCTAAATCTTTAATAAATGGTCTTGCATAATTAATTATTCCTAAGAATTTTTGTAACTCTTTTAAAGTATTTAATTTATCTGGCATATCTAAGGCTTTTTTAGCTATATGGGGTTGTAGCTTAACTTTTCCTTCTCCTAAAGTAATTCCTAAAAAATTTATATAATTTTTACATAATTCTATTTTCTTTTTACTAATTATTATTCCATTATTAACAAATAATCTAAAAACTGTTTGTAAATGTCCTAAATGTTCTTTTATATCTTTACTGAATACTAAAATATCATCTACATATACTAAAACAAATCTTTTATATTCTCCAAATATCTGATCCATTTTTCTTTGAAATATTGGAGGAGCTGTTTTTAATCCAAATGGCATAACTAACCATTCAAAATGTCCTTCAGGACAAGTAAATGCTGTCCATTCTATACTATCTGGATGCATTTTTATTTGCCAATATCCTGACTTACAATCGAATTTACTAAAAATTGTTTTACCTTGAATTCTATTTATTAACTCTGTTTTATCTGGTAGTTTATATCCATCTGTTCTAGTATTATCATTTCATCTTTTGTAATTTATAACCATTCTAGCTTTTCCTCTAACTATTTCACTATGATTTCTTACCATAAATGCTGCTGATCTATGTTTAGAAGTAGATCGTCTTATTACTCCTAATTCTAATAGTTCTTTAATTTGTATTCTAAAATCTTCTAAATCTTGGTTTGTAGCTTCTATTGAGGCTGTTTTTATTATATATTCTGGATTTATTATATCTAACTTACATACTATTTTATTATTTTCCCAATGTTTTAAGGGTTTTTCTCCTATTATTTCTATTTGATCTAAAATTTTTACTATATTATCTAAATCTTGTTGATTTCTTATTTGTCCTATTGTTTTAATTCCTGTCTTAAAATTATATAATTCTGTTTCAGTTTCTATTAAAACATAGTTTTTATTAACTATATCTTCTTCATCTGATTCTAGTATTTCTTCATATAATATATTACATCCTGTTTTTGTACATTGTATATTATTTTCACAATTATCACAACATTTTTCTTTATGTCTTATTTGAGTATTAATTTTATTAGTTAATACAGAAGTATAAGTAATATTTTTCATGAAAAGTATTCCATCACTTGTTATTATGGTTCCTCCTTTATTATATAGTATGAAGTCTAGTCCTAAAACAAAATCTACTCTTATATCTAAATCTCTTACCCATATTTTATCCATCTTATAGGTAGGTTTATAGAATTCTGAACAAGTATTTAAAAAACTAACTTGTACTTTATCTATGTAATATTTGTATATATTATGTGTTCCATCCATTTGCATGGCTGCAAGTGGTTTTTCTAAAGTCTTTATTAATTCTGGTGGTACTATTTTCTTATTTAAAATACTTTTCGTACATCCTGAATCTATTAGTGCTAAAGTCTCTAGTTCATATTTTCCTATTTGAAGTCTTGCTAATACTTTAACTGTATTTATATTTTTGTCTTGATTACATATTAGAGTATTAGATTCTTCATTCATTAATTCCTGATTATCTAATGGTAGTTCTTGTTCAATATTTTTTCCTTTTTCTAATCTTAATATTCTTTCTTCTAATTCTTTAACTTTTGCCTCTAATACTGATACTTTTAAATTTATTAAAGGTTCAGTTGTATTTATTTCTTTTCTTTTTTGAATTATTATTCCTAACTGTGTTTCTATGCAACTTATACATCCTTCTAAAAAACATTTGTTACATTTAGCTCTTTTATATTTACTTGGATACCATTTACACCAATTACATGGGTTACTATCTAGTCCTGTGTCTTTTTCAAAATTATGTTCACATTCTATTATATTCATAAAATTAATTTGTAAATCATCTATATTTAGATTTTCTATTCCTATTTCATTAATTAATTCTTCTCCTTCTGAATTAGAAGAGTCTTCTTCTTTATTATTTTCTTCTATATCAATACTTACTATAGAGTAAATACTTTCATTATCTGACATATATTCATCTACATTTAATAATGCTTCGTTAAATTCTTCTACTAATTGAGCATTTCTAGTTTTTGCATTATATCTTTTAGGACAAGTATTTGCTAAGTGTTCTATACTTCCACATGTAAAACATTCTAACTTATTCTTATAATTTCTATCTGTTCTATATTTTCTAACATGTCTATCCCTATTTAAATATGGTTTTCTGGCTGAGGATTTCCTAAGAAAATATCCTTTTTTATTATATTTCCTATTATATTGTGGATTATATTTTTTATATCTTTTCTTTTTGTATTGAGTTTTATCATAATTTTGAGTTGTATATATTATGTCTTTACAGAAATTCATTTCATTCTGTTTTAATTGTTTTTGTATTTGTAAATTAGTACATTTTTCTTGTAATATTTCCATTATATGTTGTATTCTATGTCCTATAGACCATTTTGCTTGAGGGTTTTGGGCTACTCCATCTCTTTTGGTCCATCTATCTTCTATTTCTCTTCCTAAAGCTCCAGGTAATTTATTAAATAATTTCTTACCTAAATCTTGATCAAATGCATTTCCACTAATTGTACAATAATAGAAATAATCATTTAAAAATTTCTTTATATAATACCAATTACTTATACTTAATTGTTCTAGTTTTATTACTGCATTTCTTTGTAAAGCTACTAATCCACTATTTGGATCTTCTCCTGTTATTAATGTATGTATTTTATTTGTAAAATTATATGGGTTTGGTCCTAATGATACTAAATACTGAAATTCTGATGGGAATTCTACTTTATAAGCTTCCCATAGAGCTTTAGTTGATTCTCCTAAGAATGTCTCTAAGTATTTATACATTGTTTCTGCATCAGTTTCTGTATAATTTTTTATAAAGTCTGCTACTACTATTCCTTTCCATAAGTCTATTACTGAATTCCATCTTTGTGGATCATGTGCGGCTATATTTAGAATTTTTCCTTTACTTCCTCCTTCTTGGAGTATTATTGGTTCTTCTATAGGCATTCTTTTTCCCATAGGTTTAACTTCTGTTATTGGAACATCTCCTTGTCTATATACTCTTCTACGTGGTATATTTCCTGTACTATTATCTGCAGTATAACCTTGTTCATTTGTTCTTTGAAATGGACTACTAGAACTTGCTGTTTCCATTAATTCTTTTTGATTAAATATAGATTCTAATTCTGATATCTCACTATCATTTTCTTGTATTTCAGTCATTATATTATCTATTTTTTCGGATTTTTCTTGTAAACTTTTTTCTAATCTATAACCCTTATTATCTGTTCTTTTTTCACATATTTTAAAATGAGATATTACTTGTTCTAGATTCAAATCTTTTAATTTACATCCTTTACATGTAAATAATCTATTTTTATTATTTTTACATATTTCTTTTGCTTTTTCTATAGCTAAATCTACTTCATAATCTTCATCTAATATTATTTCTATATTCATACCTTCTAAAGACATTTCTTCTACAACACTTTCTTCTTCAAACTCTTTTTGAGCTTCATAATTATAGTCTGTAAATCTAATTGAAGGTTCTCCTTTAGAATTTGTATATATTAAATGATTGTCTGGATTTAAGGCTTCTTTTTCTTTAAAGTCACCTAATTTCCATTCTAAACCTGCATATTCTTCAGGATTTATTTTTATAGGTTTTATTAATTTTATTCCTTTATTTCCCATTACTTCTACTACGTCTTTTATTTGCAATTTAAATCTAGTATTACTACTATCTGTCATTTTTCCTAAAAATCCTACACATATTAATAAATTTTTTCCACTATGCATTTCTTCATATCCTTTAGTTTGTATTCCTATTCTAATGTGATTTCCAAATTCATTTAAATTCATCATAAAATCTGGGCTTATATAAAAAATTTCTCCATTATTAGTCATATCTACTTCTGTTAATCCTATTATTGCCTTTTTTATGTCTGACCATCTTTTATCATATATTGTAATTAATGTCTTTGTTCCTAAATTTTTTCTAGTTAATCCTTTAATTCCTATAACTATTAATCCCATATGCATTAAATCTTTTTTAACATTTTTTATTTCTTTTACAGATTCTTCATTTATAAGGGGCAAGGATACAGAAGTTTTTCCTAATACTGATAATTGTTCTTCTCTATAATGTCTATATAGTTGGGATTTTGAATTTGTATTATATAAGACTTTTGGATTTAATAAATTTAATTGATTTTGTTGGAATATACCAAATGAGAGGAGGGGGGTATTTCAATAAATATTTCAATAAAATTTTCGTTTAAACTTGTAAATTGTAAAATCCTACTCAGTACTCCTTCACTCTTTTGCTGTAATATGTAAATATCAATTTAGTTTCTAGTTTTTCTTCCCTTATATAAGTATATAAATTTTTTTTTTTTTTTTAACTATGGACTCTGTCCATTCATGAATCTATTCTTACTGTTCATCTCTTTCTCTTAGCTTTTGTTCTTAAAATTAATCTTCTTTAACCACACCCCGAATTTGGTCATTAATAGTTCTATCAAGAACATTCAAACTGACCCAACAATGTCCTAGGAATTTACAGGTTAATCCATCAATACTTTTAAGAGGCTAAGAGACTAACCATATACTAAGTAATATAGATTCATGGTAACATACATAAATTTATACACAAATATTTAACATATATAATTTAAACACACATAATTTACATATATGGGAAGTTTTACTAGAAACATAAATATGAAAACTTACATTATTAAAACAGAGTGAAGTTTCCCTTTCGGGAAACCCGAACGACTTCCAATAGAACTTTACAAAAGTTGTAAAACAAGCTTAAAACAAAGAACTAAAAATATTTTTTTATTTTTTTTTATTTTTATGAGTATGAAGAGGAAGGATTTTTTGGAAAACTTTGGGATTTTCTGGTTGCTGATTTTTTCGCTCTGCCTTCTTCTTCTGATAATGTCTTCTTTATATACAAGATTATGGACTTCAAACTCCGGACTTCAAAATGAAAAAGAATCTTATTTTTTCCGCCGGGTGCGCATTGGGTCCCATCGCACGTGAAATGATGCCTTCTTTTGCATTAGTAGCTGTCCTTTGTCTGATATTATCACTTATCGTCTATCTTTATACAAAAAGTCTAACACTTATCTTTATCTTTTACTTAGTGCATAATAAAGTAAAGACGCGTCCCAACAGTTTTTCCACATATGTGTGGTAGTGAGTAAAGTGGGACTCACATTGTTGACTAGAGAGGCATTCCTCTTTTTAAAAATAAGAAAGAAAACTATTACACAATATATATATATATATATATAAAATTTTTTTTTTTTTTTTATGTGTCTAGATTGTGTAAAGCAATCGAATCAAAACTCATACCCGAGTCATCATCATTTGGGTCTTGAGCAAATTGTAAAGAGTTTGAAAAACCATCTGAAGTATTTGGACTGGAAACTGAATTTTGTCTTGGGCTTTGTGTTGGGCTAGGATTTATATGTTTGTCTTTTTCTTGTTGAGCTTTAAATAATTTTTCTGCAGTTTGGGCTATTATGGATTCTAAGTCTTTATTTTTTTGGACTTTTTTAGTTTTTTGTCTAAGAAGCTGAGTGAAAGAAAGGGGTAAACGTCTTCTTGAGGATGTTCCTTCTAAAAAAAAATCCTTTAGTTTGTATTCCTATTCTAATGTGATTTCCAAATTCATTTAAATTCATCATAAAATCTGGGCTTATATAAAAAATTCCTCCATTATTAGTCATATCTACTTCTGTTAATCCTATTATTGCCTTTTTTATGTCTGACCATCTTTTATCATATATTGTAATTAATGTCTTTGTTCCTAAATTTTTTCTAGTTAATCCTTTAATTCCTATAACTATTAATCCCATATGCATTAAATCTTTTTTAACATATTTTATTTCTTTTACAGATTCTTCATTTATAAGGGGCAAGGATACAGAAGTTTTTCCTAATACTGATAATTGTTCTTTTCTATAATGTCTATATAGTTGGGATTTTGAATTTGTATTATATAAAACTTTTGGATTTAATAAATTTAATTGATTTTGTTGGAATATTTGTATATCTTTATCTGTATCTATTATTTCATCTAATTGTTGATTATTATCCAAATGAGAGGAGGGGGGTATTTCAATAAATATTTCAATAAAATTTTCGTTTAAACTTGTAAATTGTAAAATCCTACTCAGTACTCCTTCACTCTTTTGCTGTAATATGTAAATATCAATTTAGTTTCTAGTTTTTCTTCCCTTATATAAGTATATAATTTTTTTTTTTTTTAACTATGGACTCTGTCCATTCATGAATCTATTCTTACTGTTCATCTCTTTCTCTTAGCTTTTATTCTTAAAATTAATCTTCTTTAACCACACCCCGGATTTGGTCATTCATAGTTCTATCAAGAACATTCAAACTGACCCAACAATGTCCTAGGAATTTACAGGTTAATCCATCAATACTTTTAAGAGGCTAAGAGACTAACCATATACTAAGTAATATAGATTCATGGTAACATTCATAAATTCATACACAAATATTTAACATATATAATTTAAACACACATAATTTACATATATGGGAAGTTTTACTAGAAACATAAATATGAAAACTTACATTATTAAAACAGAGTGAAGTTTCCCTTTCGGGAAACCCGAACGACTTCCAATAGAACTTTACAAAAGTTGTAAAACAAGCTTAAAACAAAGAACTAAAAATATATATTTTTTTTTATGAGTATGAAGAGGAAGGATTTTTTGGAAAACTTTGGGATTTTCTGGTTGCTGATTTTTTCGCTCTGCCTTCTTCTTCTGATAATGTCTTCTTTATATACAAGATTATGGATTTCAAACTCCGGACTTCAAAATGAAAAAGAATCTTATCTTTTCCGCCGGGTGCGCATTGGGCCTCATCGCACGTGAAATGATGCCTTCTTTTGCATTAGTAGCTGTCCTTTGTCTGATATTATCACTTATCGTCTATCTTTATACAAAAAGTCTAACACTTATCTTTATCTTTTACTTAGTGCATAATAAAGTAAAGACGCGTCCCAACAGTTTTTCCACACATGTGTGGTAGTGAGTAAAGTGGGACTCACATTGTTGACTAAAGAGGCATTCCTCTTTTTAAAAATAAGAAAGAAAACTATTACACAATATATATATATATATATATCTATAATTTTTTTTTTTTGTGTCTAGGTTGTGTAAAGCAATCGAATCAAAACTCATACCCGAGTCATCATCATTTGGGTCTTGAGCAAATTGTAAAGAGTCTGAAAAACCATCTGAAGTATTTGGACTGGAAACTGAATTTTGTCTTGGGCTTTGTGTTTGGCTAGGATTTATATGTTTGTCTTTTTCTTGTTGAGCTTTAAATAATTTTTCTACAGTTTGGGCTATTATGGATTCTAAAGTCTTTATTTTTTTGGACTTTTTTAGTTTTTTGTCTAAGAAGCTGATTGAAAGAAAGGGGTAAACGTCTTCTTGAGGATGTTCCTTCTTCGTTTTCACTTTTTGGCAAAGTGACAGCCATTAACGGATTTGATAAGTCTTTACCGGCTACCGTTTGAACCGGACTAGCTGTATCTTTATCCGATACAGTGGATTTATTTACATTCAGGGGGGAATGTACACCCGTCTCATCCATTTTTAGTGGGGATGAAGAACCCTGTATATTGATCTGATTATTTTTGATCTTCAAATCCTTCTCCATCTTTGTAATCTTGTCTTTCAGCTGGATGTGCTAATACTTCATTTTTATAATTTAGTCTTTTGAAAGCTTCGGTCATTGAAAAACAATGATCGCAGAATATAATTTTATCTGTGTCTTTCTGAATATGATATTGAGGGATTTTATCTGGATTTTGTTTAAGAGAGGGAGAGATATAGTAGTTTGGACCTAATACTCCCCTAGCATAGTCTAGTGCTTCAGTAAAATCATTAAAACCTTTAAAAAGAGGTTTAGAAAATCCTTTTATAGAATCTAAAACTTCTATCCAAGTCTGAAAAATTCCATTTATTCTACCATGAATAACAACATAATATTTAAATTTATTTTCTTTGTTTTTACTATTAAAGTAGAATCCTAAGGCATTTAAAACTGCAATTATATATTTAGTGTCTTTCTTATTATGAGCTATCCATATATTATCTATTAAACATTTCTGTTGTTTATCTATCTGGTATATAGGTAGACTTCTAAAAGTTAAATTAGATGATTCGTATGCTATTAAATTATGTTGTCCAAATTGTAGTCTTTCTATTCTATTATCATCTATTTTATTTAGTGGTCTAAAATTTAAATTAGATAATACTGTCTGTTTATATAAGTCTGAAAAATCTGGGGTTGGAGGTTGAACTCCTTTGCCCTTGTCTTGGAAAGATGGTCTCATTCTGAAAAATTTAAAATTTAAACTTTAATCAATAATCTACTCAATTGGTCTGCAATACTATTATCATTTCCTTTAATATGCTCAAAAATTATAGAATTATAAATTGATATAGTATCTAAAAAATTTAGCCATCGTCTTCTACTACTAGTTTTATCATTGATTTTCTGGTGAAATTTTACTATAGCTTCACAATCTGTTCTTATTAATATTTCTAGTTTATTTAAAATATAAATTCTAAAACTATTTAATCCATATATTATAGCTAAAATTTCGACATCTATACTAGCTATATTACCTTTTTCTTTAAATTTTCCACTTTGATAAGCACATATTTTTTCTTCTTTTTTAGAACTATATTTATGTGGTTTTGATTTTAATACTGCACCCCATCCGTCAAAACTTCCATCTGTCTCTATTATTAAATAATCTGATTCTAATGGCATATTAAGATCAGGTATATTTTTTATTTTTTCTTTTATTTGTTGTACTAATTTTATGTCTTCTATATTGAAATTTCTTTGCCCTTTAGAGCCTGTTTTAGAATATAATGGTCCTGCTATTTTACCTAAATCTTTAATAAATGGTCTTGCATAATTAATTATTCCTAAGAATTTTTGTAACTCTTTTAAAGTATTTAATTTATCTGGCATATCTAAGGCTTTTTTAGCTATATGGGGTTGTAGCTTAACTTTTCCTTCTCCTAAAGTAATTCCTAAAAAATTTATATAATTTTTACATAATTCTATTTTCTTTTTACTAATTATTATTCCATTATTAACAAATAATCTAAAAACTGTTTGTAAATGTCCTAAATGTTCTTTTATATCTTTACTGAATACTAAAATATCATCTACATATACTAAAACAAATCTTTTATATTCTCCAAATATCTGATCCATTTTTCTTTGAAATATTGGAGGAGCTGTTTTTAATCCAAATGGCATAACTAACCATTCAAAATGTCCTTCAGGACAAGTAAATGCTGTCCATTCTATACTATCTGGATGCATTTTTATTTGCCAATATCCTGACTTACAATCGAATTTACTAAAAATTGTTTTACCTTGAATTCTATTTATTAACTCTGTTTTATCTGGTAGTTTATATCCATCTGTTCTAGTATTATCATTTCATCTTTTGTAATTTATAACCATTCTAGCTTTTCCTCTAACTATTTCACTATGATTTCTTACCATAAATGCTGCTGATCTATGTTTAGAAGTAGATCGTCTTATTACTCCTAATTCTAATAGTTCTTTAATTTGTATTCTAAAATCTTCTAAATCTTGGTTTGTAGCTTCTATTGAGGCTGTTTTTATTATATATTCTGGATTTATTATATCTAACTTACATACTATTTTATTATTTTTCCAATGTTTTAAGGGTTTTTCTCCTATTATTTCTATTTGATCTAAAATTTTTACTATATTATCTAAATCTTGTTGATTTCTTATTTGTCCTATTGTTTTAATTCCTGTCTTAAAATTATATAATTCTGTTTCAGTTTCTATTAAAACATAGTTTTTATTAACTATATCTTCTTCATCTGATTCTAGTATTTCTTCATATAATATATTACATCCTGTTTTTGTACATTGTATATTATTTTCACAATTATCACAACATTTTTCTTTATGTCTTATTTGAGTATTAATTTTGTTAGTTAATACAGAAGTATAAGTAATATTTTTCATGAAAAGTATTCCATCACTTGTTATTATGGTTCCTCCTTTATTATATAGTATGAAGTCTAGTCCTAAAACAAAATCTACTCTTATATCTAAATCTCTTACCCATATTTTATCCATCTTATAGGTAGGTTTATAGAATTCTGAACAAGTATTTAAAAAACTAACTTGTACTTTATCTATGTAATATTTATATATATTATGTGTTCCATCCATTTGCATGGCTGCAAGTGGTTTTTCTAAAGTCTTTATTAATTCTGGTGGTACTATTTTCTTATTTAAAATACTTTTCGTACATCCTGAATCTATTAGTGCTAAAGTCTCTAGTTCATATTTTCCTATTTGAAGTCTTGCTAATACTTTAACTGTATTTATATTTTTGTCTTGATTACATATTAGAGTATTAGATTCTTCATTCATTAATTCCTGATTATCTAATGGTAGTTCTTGTTCAATATTTTTTCCTTTTTCTAATCTTAATATTCTTTCTTCTAATTCTTTAACTTTTGCCTCTAATACTGATACTTTTAAATTTATTAAAGGTTCAGTTGTATTTATTTCTTTTCTTTTTTGAATTATTATTCCTAACTGTGTTTCTATGCAACTTATTGTCACGACCCAAAACGATCTCGTGAGTGGCACCCACCCTTATACTACTAGGTGAGCGAACCAACAAATCTAAACTCCAATATTTACCAATAGTTCAACTGTAAATAACAAAATAATGCGGAAGACTCAAAATCTCATTTAAGGTAACTAAGTAAATAAGCTTCTAAGTTTACACTTATCATCCCCAAAATCTGGAAGTCATCACATCAAGAACATCTATCCTCAAATTACAAAGTCTAAGAATGTTTGAGAAACAAAATAAGTAAGAAAATGGTCCATGTCCGAAATTCAAAGACATCAAGACTTGAAGAAGAGAATCCAGCACGAGCTAAGAATAATAGCTCACCCCGAACTCTGATATGCTGAAGACTGGCTAGAACTGAGGGCGAGTCGAAGACGATGGCACACTTGCTGCGCTCCACAAAATAACAAAGAAGAAAATACAAGTAGGGGGTCAGTACAAGGAACACGTACTGAGTAGGTATCATCGGCCAACTCAAAATAGAAAACAATATATACCGAATAATAATATACAGTCAACCACAATACTTAACAGATAGCAAGTAACAATTACATAAACCATTGGCAACAACACCATAATAAGTACACCATCAATCACAACATCAAGCACACCCTTGAGGACTCATGCCTCCACACCATACTCATTTGGTAAAATAGTTTCTTTGAATTTGAGTAAAATAATATAATTCAAGATTCTTTTCATTTAAAAATACCGTGTCGGAACGTGACACTCCGATCCAAAATATACCGTGTCGGAACGTGACACTCCGATCCAAAATATACCGTGTCGGAACGTGACACTCCGATCCAAAAATACCGTGTCGGAACGTGACACTCCGATCCAAAAATACCGTGTCGGAATGTGACACTCCGATCCAAAAATACCGTGTCGGAACGTGACACTCCGATCAAAAAATACCGTGTCGGAACGTGACACTCCGATCCAAAAATACCGTGTCGGAACGTGACACTCCGATCCAAAAATGTATTTAATTTATTTAAACTGTTTTCAAACCATTTTATTTCCACCAAGCCTTCTTTATTCAAGGCATCACTTCAAAAGAGAGTTTTCAAGAATAAAATTCAATAGTCTCAATATTTTAGGCAAAACACAAACCACACAATCATAATATACAACCACAAAATCAAGTAATAGGAGACTTTACAATATCATCCAATACATATCAATCGCTATTTAGAGTTTATCTATCACATAGAAATAAACCATAACCTACCTCCACCGAAGAACCGAAATCAAGCAAGCTACCTCTCCAATGCCTTTGCCTTTCTTATTGCCTAAGAACCCTTTCAATCCGAAGTCCAAAATGCCTGTTCTCCTCTCCCTTTCACGTTTTTCTCTCACTGCTTCCCAGCTGATCAGTTCTTCCCTCTCTCAATTCAAGACTCCCTCCTCTAATAATAATGCAAGACTATACTTATTGTAAAAGTAATCCCCCATTAGTCTAAAGTTACTTTCTTTAATACCCACTAACTCCATTATAAAAGCTAGTCCACTAAATACATAAATAATAGCCCCAAACATCCATTAAAATAATTAGTGGAAGCTGACATCGTGTGGGGTTACGCTGCGTGTGACGGTCCGTCGTGTCTGTGACGGTCCGTCCTGCAGGTCCGTCACGAAGTTCAGAGAGTCAATTTCAGCATGTCAATTTTCAAGAGTTGAAGTGTTTTGGAATGAGACCTCCTCGACGGTCCGTCCTGCATGTCCGTCATAGAGTTCAGAGAGTCGATTTCTGCACTCAATTTCAGAATTCCAAGTGTTTTGGAACGAGACCTCCGCGACGGTCCGTCGTGTCTGTGACGGTCCGTCCTGCATGTCCGTCATAGAGTTCAGAGAGTCGATTTCTGCACTCAATTTCAGAATTCTAAGTGTTTTGGAACGAGACCTCCTCGACGGTCCGTCGTGTCTGTGACGGTCCGTCCTGCAGGTCCGTCACAGAGTTCAGAGAGTCGATTTTCAGCACTCAATTTCAGAATTCTAAGACAGTTATTTCCAGAATGAACTCTACTGCTCAAAACAACTAAATAGGTCGTTACAAGAGATACCAATTTACCCATCGTTCTCCCTCGAACGATCTAAAGAAGAAAAACAAGGACGAGAACGAGTACCTGAATCTGGGAACATGTGTGGATATTTTTCTTGCATATCAGCCTCCTTCTCCCAGGTGGACTCTTCAACTGGTCGATTCTTCCATTGAACTTTGATTGATGCAATCTCCCTTGATCTCAACTTGTGAATTTCTCTATCTAGAATGGCAACAGGCTCCTCCTCATAAGACAATTTGTCATCAAGCAGAACCGAATCCCAACGAATGATGTAGTTTCCATCCCCATGGTATCTTTTCAACAAAGACACATGAAATACCGGATGCACTCCTGAAAGCCCTGGAGGCAAGGCTAATTCATAAGACACCTCTCCTACTCGCTTAAGTACTTCAAATGGTCTAATATACCTTGGGCTTAACTTACCTCTTTTACCAAACCGCATCACCCCTTTCATGGGTGAGACCTTCAGCAAGACCTGTTCACCCTCCATGAACTCCAAGTCTCTAACCTTTCGATCTGCATATTCCTTTTGCCTACTTTGAGCCGCTAAAAGCTTTTCTTTAATAAATTTCACCTTCTCTAATGAATCCCTCAAAAGATCAGTACCCCAAGGTCTAACCTCAAATGCATCAAACCAACCAATGGGAGACCTACATCTTCTCCCATACAATGCTTCGAATGGAGCCATATCAATACTGGAGTGATAGCTATTGTTGTAGGAGAACTCTGCCAAGGGTAAGAAGTTATCCCAATGACCACCAAATTCTATCACACATGTCCGAAGCATATCCTCCAATACATGAATCGTTCGCTCAGATTGTCCATCTGTCTGAGGGTGAAATGCAGTACTAAGATCCAACTTAGTACCTAACTCAGCATGTAATGTTCTCCAAAACTTAGAAGTAAATTGCGTACCTCTATCTGATATGATCGAAAGTGGAACCCCATGCAATCGAACAACCTCTGAGATATAGATTTTGGCTAACTTCTCTGCATTGTTGGTCACCTTGACTGGAATGAAGTGAGCAGACTTAGTCAATCTGTCCACAATTACCCAAATAGAATCAAACTTACCCAATGTTTTTGGAAGACCAACCACAAAGTCCATTGCAATTCTCTCCCACTTCCATTCAGGAATGGGCATTCTCTGAAGTGT
>JABWTJ010001275.1:0-15000 GCA_016801875.1 Solanum sitiens
GTCTAAGGCAGTAGCTAATTAGATAAGAAATCAAGCCTAAGTCATGCATCATCTAATCGCAATTCAAGATCCATCACATACTTAGCCTCTTGACTTCATAGCCTAAAAGAATCTATACTAATTCATGCAAGACCTTCTTAATTAGATCATTAAGGATTTATACCTATAGAATTCATCCATTACATCACCCTAAAACAGTAGCTACAGCAGTTCGTACAAAATCAAGAGTCTACTCAACCGATCTCACAATCGACTTCAACGCAACATGTAGAAACATAGGCTATTCATGTTCAATTCTTCATGTATTTATCCTCATGGACTGATCATCATCAATTCAACATCAATTAATTTAAATAACAATAACCACAAGCAATTCAACGTAAGAGAATCACCAATTCATCAAGAACAAGCCATAATCACAAAGCCCATACAAAGGCTAAACCAATTTTGGAAGGAACATGAGTTCATCATGCAATTGGAGTGAAAACACATTTAAATCATTGTATTAACTTCAATTAATCATGATTCAATCATTAAAAAGCTTTTGAGAAAGAACCCATGGCTAGATTAGAAGATTGGAAACTTGATCATAAGGTTTCTTTTGAAAACATTGTGAATGGCTCTCTATATGAAAAGATAACTAGAGATGAAGATCACCATACCTTTGTCTATAAGAAAACCTCTAAAACTTCATGATTCATCCATGAAAAACCCAGCTTGAATCTGTTCTTGAGCTTCACCAACAATGGTGGTTTTAGAGAGAACATTTTTGGAGGGAAAGGCTTAAAATATGTGAGAGGGTTTTGGGAATGGGTTGATCACGTTTTTAAAGACTTATATACACCTAAAATTACTTAATTAAACCTATTATAGTCAGGTTAGGACGTGGGGTGAATTTACCATTCACCCCTTTAAGTGGCAGCACGCAGGCAGCCACGACGAGGGCCATGACGGGGCGTCATGGCCATGACGGGCCGTGGCAGCCATCCGTCGCAGGGGACTTAGCCAATTATTGGCTTAAGACCTGACCAAGTCAAGTCTCCTTCGACGAGACCTACTTGACGGTCCGTTGGTGGCCCAACGGTCCGTCATTGGGTCTGTCAAGGACACTGCCCAGGCAGTGTATAGGTAGCCTTGGGTCCTTCTTTTGGGGCCTTTTGTGGGGCCCTTTAGAAGTTGTACCCAAACGTTTCCAACGCGATTACAAACCTTAACATGTTATAGACCTACCACATAAGTTTCATCCAAAACAAACACCTACAAGACGTCCAAACAGCCTTGACCCCAACTTGACATACGATGAAAGTCTTAGGGTCTATCTTTCGAACATCTTGGACGTTCTTGGGCGTTTGACCTCCAAACTTTACGAAACTTCATACAATAACATTAAACATCATTTAACACCATTTAAAGACTTATTTGACTCAGTTCACACAACTTAGGCATGCATACACACATGAGGCACATAAGCGACTATTCATCGAACGTCTTGGACGTCCCTTGACGTTCGACTTCCAAATCACTTCAAACTTTGGACACTGACTCTATATGACATAATATGGCATTTTAGGACCTTATAACGTTAAGACAAACATGTTAGGCTCTAGACACCTTATCTCATTTTCGAGGTCTTACAATATCCCCCACTTGGGAACATTCGTCCTCGAATGACACTTAGGACTCTTTAATCACATCAAGGACTTCAATGCACATAAGAGCAGTTCAACACATTTACATGCATCAAGAGTTCACACCTTAACAAAGTACAAGATCAATTTCCTTAAAAATGAGAAATTTCAACTTTCAAGCAAAGACATGTATACATTTTCCTTCTTAGTGAAATCTAAATGGCAAGTCACACCAAATACATCACAACAAAATAGGAAGTCATTCCACAAGTTCTTTCCTTAACATAATACTCACCCTTATAGTAAGCCTTATTTTGGAAAAATAACACAAATTATAGGCACACACATGTACACTTAGCAAAAACATGCTTTCACTTTTCAAGAATGAGCCTACTATTTTGCATCACAAGTCTTCAAATCACTAAATTTTAAAGAGAGTTCACATTTTTCATTGTAATAGAGATTCAACTTCCATTACAAGGCTAAACAATTTAACCTACAAGTGACTATTACCAAGTTCCTTGTCTTACCTCATGAGGTAAACTTCACAATTAGAACATTAAAACGCAAGTCAACAAGAGAAAACATGGATTTTACAAAAATTTCTTTTCATGCTTCTTGGAAAATTCACCATGTCTTTAAGATGATGTCAATCAATTCATACCAATCATATAAATATCATGCAATTTACACTTTATGCAAGACTATTTTCATGAACAAGCATACTAAGAATTCATATTTTCTAATTCAAGTAAGAATAGAAGGACAATGTAGACAATTTCTACAATCTCATTACTCCAACATCATCCCCCACTTAGTGCAAACCCAATTAAGAGCAACTTAACCCAACATGTAGAGGATCTCAAATAGAAAACCTTCATATTTATCACTTAGAGTGATTACTACTTTTAGAGGGAATTTTCATAAACTCAATTTAGCAACACTAAGGCATTCTAAACCTTATCATGTGATCACAATCCTTTACATTCAAGTCCTATATCAACACGCATAGAGGAGACAACTACACTTATGTCAGCTAATACCATCTCCATATAGTCAACAAGACTAACATCATGTATAAAGAATCATATCATGCACATCTTCATGATCAATAGACAAATAATATAATATCATACTATTTAATTCACATAAGGTCTTCCTACAATGCAATAGACACTAAGGTCATACATCATTAGAGAAAACCACAAGGAAGTTCATAACACGACAAGAAGTTTAGAAATAACTCTACGACTCCTCATGTCATAAGATTCTCATCCTTTCAATTTAAATGGCAAAAAGCAAATATTATTTTCTACATTCCTTATCATGTTCATATTCATAAATTCTACACATATTTCAACAATATCTAATCAAAAGACAAATTAGTAAGTGCTCCAAACATGATACAATAAGTTGCCTAGTCTCTATAACGAGCATGCTTCCAAATACCCAAAAGTGTAACATTTAGACATTTGATGGAACAAGTATGGAATTATAAAAAAATAAAGCTTTACCAACTCATTCTTCATAAGCATGCATACTATATTTACAATTCAAGTCTCCACAAAAGACTCCAATTTATGCTAGCAACTCATCAAGTATCATTTATATGCAAAGGAAAACAATACACACTTTTAATCACATATACCCATAGGATAACATACCTCCATAGGTAGTTATTAAATAATCCAAGTTCAAATCCAAATATTTGGCTACTATCATACAAAATCATATAGGAATACACAATTTAAGAGAAATCATTTTAACCACTATAACTTCTAGCATGCTTCAACTATATCATGACATACATTATTTGACATAACATGTTATTTCACATAGATTTCATATATTGCCATAATTGGCATCACATAATCAATTAAGAGATATTTCATATAAAGCAAGGTAAGATGACCAATCATAATCCTCATAGAGTTAACATGTGCAATGATCAAGTAAATCTCTATAACTTCACTAAACCAAGTAACCCAACAAGAACTACAATTAGCATCATACTCCACTTATCTATAACCTTCATGCATGGATAACTCCATATTCTTTAGCTCACTAGGCTATTTACATGTTTACAAGCATAGAGATCATCTCATAAGGACATTCACATTTATCATTATATACATACATAGTATTAACCTCCTAAGGTCTCCATCAAGGAAAACTAGTGCAAGACATAAGTAGAGTCCCATACCCCTACCTAAGTCTAGTTAACCCTTTCAAGTCGCCTTAGTTAGTATATACATCATCAAATAAGGACAAGTGTCACCTTCACACATACTCATTCAAACCATAAAACAAAGATAAGCATTTTAAACTCACCTTTTCTCCCTCAAGCATAGAGAACTCTCATCCAAGCAATCATATCTAAAATACCTTCGGACAAGAAAACATAAGAGGGAGATCTTATAGAATTAAGTTCTATGGCACGATATGAGATTGATGAAGAAGGAAAACTCTATCGTCCTATAGCCTCTCGTACCATTTAATGTGTCGCGACTCACCAACAATGATACGAGACTCTACTAGACGTGGCAATATGAGACTTTTTAGAACCTAAAACCGCTTTATAAACCTCATGCTCTGATACCAAGTTTTTCACAACCCAAAAGCATACCCTAGAAGATAGGGTACAATCTTGGATTGTAACCGGCGTCGTCGACCTCTCGGAGGTCTAAGACAAGCCTCTCATATCATTCATTGCATTGGCATAGTAAATTTAGCGGAAAATTTAAAACTTTTCATAGCACATCATATGCTAGAAACATCACATCGTATATATATAAAACATAAGACATAATAATATTTAGACTCTAAGTCCCTTTGCCATCTTAGACTCAACAACTTTAGAGTACATTAAGGATAAAACCCTTAAGACATAATACAAAGCTATACATTACTAAATAGACTTTACAATAAGGACATTAGTAGGACATCCTTGAACTTAAGGATTCCTTTCCTTGAGCTTGGGAAATCACCTATCAAGCTCCCCAATCATAGACCTTATTTAAGCATTCCAATACCTACACTTTGTGTAAAAAGTAAAGAAGAATGGGATTAGCACAAGAATGTACTAAGTATGGCAACCATGCGAAAACATGCATTTAAAAGGGACATTTTCTTTGAAATCATACTTCATGCTATTTTGAGTAAATCATCATAAAACCTTTATCAATATCATTTATATCATCCACTTACTTCATAGTAACACAATCAAAGACCAAACATCATAGAAAAGCACATATAGAATATAAGTACACATAGAGGTCACTTTACAGTGAACTTACCCTTCTTAGCATTTAACTCTTTCTTTCCATTCATTAACCTACTAAGTAATCCTTTAGGGATACTTGGTGCAATGCATCACCTTAGGAACATAAGAGAAAACCATACATAGCATCTACACAAGACAATACATGCCATCATAAAAGTATAGTACAATATAATCATAGTCAAACCAAGTCTACAATATCATACATAAAGGACACATACACAATCATAAGTATTAAGCTACCTTCCTAAGACTTCCTAAGGAGTCACTTGTGTAATGTATAGATGGGTTCATTACTTCCACCTATCCTAAGTAACTTACCTTAGGTCCTCCTAGTTAGGATCCTATTCAATTACTTCCATTGTCCATTTTACTTTAGGGAAACCATAGCCTTAACCGACACTAAGACCATGGGTGCTAATCATGGAATTTGGTGTTGTAGAGCCTTACACCAAAGGAAGGTGTTACTACCTAGCCAAGGTAGAACATTAACATATATGCTAGCATATCAAGTGAATTCACTTTGCTAGATCCTATGTGGCAAGCATAGTTTATGGAACTAAGAGGTAGATATCCCTATTCATACCATATGGTAAAGTGGGCCGCTCCTCATGGGAATCCCTTAAAGTGACATATCCATCGAACATGGAAGTTATCATCACATGGGTAACTTCTAGGATGAATCTTTCCTTCTAGGGATAAGTCATCACCTCCCATTGTCAAGTTCGCTCGGTGCTAAGCTAGGTTCCCTTTATTTCAAAAGCCTTTATTACGTTTATTTATAAAACATAAGCTTTAAAATATCCATCACTCATATGTTTATAGCATATTCAAGCACCTATCTAGAATTTATAGCATTCTTGGGCACCCCTCTCAAGGCCCCTCTATTAACTAGATCATCATTCATGTGTGTGAGTGTATACATAGATGTGAACAAACCTTTCACATAACACATAAAGTCACACATGCTCATATATCAATGTATAAGTCTCTAGGCATAACTATATGAGTAATACTTTCAAATAAACCTACTAAGACACTATACACATTCATACCTCATCATATCATATACATCATATTCATAACATATTCATATAATCATCCTTCACATGCATGCATAAGAACCAAACCTAGGAACTATCCTATCAAGATACACATGTGCAATGCATAGACAAGGTCCCATACCCTTGTCCACACTAGTACACCTATCAAGTCATCCTAGTAAGGGAATACAAGTCATACATTCATAAACATCACCTTAACATACATAGTAGTAGAGACTAGTGAATATGAAAACTACCTTTCATTTAGACACCATGAGTTATACTACTTATAATATGCATGTAAGTGAGAGTGTGTGTACATTAACCAACATGATCACATAATGTCTATCAATACCATCTTAAGTCAGCCACACTATTAGACCACATTATACTTCAAGCACATAGCGTACAACACATAATAGCATAGAAGAAAAGACTATACATACATTATAATCAAGACTCCTAACTTTAGCTATTTACACTTTCATATAAGGGATACGTGGGTAGAGGTTATTAACCACTCTAACACATCAATAGCAGCACCTATACAATACCCTAACATGATTATACATATGCCCATACAATAGGCACATAACCTAATTCACAACTAGAATAGGAAAGTAGGCATAATCTTCACATAGTATCATTTTAAGCACATATTCATAAGTTCATCAATTTGCCTTCATGGCCATGGTCAACACATATGTAATGACAATAAAGTAAACACCGCCACCATAAGTGGACCATACCACACAATGCCATACAAGGCTTCATCAACATAACTATAAAGAATAGAGAAGTAGAAGAGTAAAGAGAATAAGCATTCTTACCAAATTCTCATCCTTTGATCATCATTGATCAATACACCTTATTGATCAATAAAACACATATATGGAAGTAGCTAAATGTACTTTAAACATATAAGAAACCATGTACAAGTCACTACAAGATTATACCATAACGTAATACAACATATCAACATACTAGGAAAGTAGAATAACATAGATCATTAGCTATCTTCCCTAACATTGATTTTAGACCATATTGCATACATATACAAGTCTAAGGCAGTAGCTAATTAGATAAGAAATCAAGCCTAAGTCATGCATCATCTAATCGCAATTCAAGATCCATCACATACTTAGCCTCTTGACTTCATAGCCTAAAAGAATCTATACCAATTCATGCAAGACCTTCTTAATTAGATCATTAAGGATTTATACCTATAGAATTCATCCATTACATCACCCTAATACAGTAGCTACAGCAGTTCGTACAAAATCAAGAGTCTACTCAATCGATCTCACAATCGACTTCAACGCAACATGTAGAAAGATAGGCTATTCATGTTCAATTCTTCATATATTTATCCTCATGGACTGATCATCATCAATTCAACATCAATTAATGTAAATAAGAATAACCACAAGCAATTCAACGTAAGAGAATCACCAATTCATCAAGAACAAGCCATAATCACAAAGCCCATGCAAAGGCTAAACCAATTTTGGAAGGAACATGGGTTCATCATGCAATTGGAGTGAAAACACATTTAAATCATTGTATTAACTTCACTTAATCATGATTCAATCATTAAAAAGCTTTTGAGAAAGAACCCATGGCTAGATTAGAAGATTGGAAACTTGATCATAAGGTTTCTTTTGAAAACATTGTGAATGGCTCTCTAGATGAAAAGATAACTAGAGATGAAGATCACCATACCTTTGTCTATAAGAAAACCTCTAAAACTTCATGATTCATCCATGGAAAACCCAGCTTGAATCTGTTCTTGAGCTTCACCAACAATGGTGGTTTTAGAGAGAACATTTTTGGAGGGAAAGGCTTAAAATATGTGAGAGGGTTTTGGGAATGGGTTGATCACGTTTTTAATGACTTATATACACCTAAAATTACTTAATTAAACCTATTATAGTCAGGTTAGGACGTGGGGTGAATTTACCATTCACCCCTTTAAGTGGCAGCACGCAGGCAGCCAACTCGCAGGCAGCCGCGACGAGGGCCATGACGGGCCGTGGCAGCCATCCGTCGCAGGGGACTTAGCCAATTCTTGGCTTAAGACCTGCCCAAGTCAAGTCTCCTTTGACGAGACCTGCTTGACGGTCCGTAGGTGGCCCAACGGTCCGTCATTGGGTCCGTCAAGGACACTGCCCAGGCAGTGTATAGGCAGCCTTGGGGTCCTTCTTTTGGGGCCTCTTGTGGGGCCCTTTAGAAGTTGTACCCAGACGTTTCCAACGCGATTACAAACCTTAACATGTTATAGACCTACCACATAAGTTTCATCCAAAACAAACACCTACAAGACGTCCAAACAGCCTTGACCCCAACATGACATACGATGAAAGTCTTAGGGTCTATCTTTCGAACGTCTTGGACGTTGTTGGGCGTTTGACCTCCAAACTTTACGAAACTTCATACAATAACATTAAACATCATTTAACACCATTTCAAGACTTATTTGACTCAGTTCACACAACTTAGGCATGCATACACACATGAGGCACATAAGCGACTATTCGTCGAACGTCTTGGACGTCCCTTGACTTTCGACTTCCAAATCACTTCAAACTTTGCACACTGACTCTATATGACATAATAAGGCATTTTAGGACCTTATAACGTTAAGACGAACATGTTAGGCTCTAGACACCTTATCTCAATTTCGAGGTCTTACAGCAGCACACACGGTCAGACAACGTTGGGCGTGGCATGCCATCATCGCCCTTCGGCAGCACACACGGTCAGACAACGTTGGGTGTGGCATGCCATCATCGCCCTTGGACAGCATGCACGATCGGACGACGTCAGGCGTGGCATGCCATCATCGCCCTGGGACTGCCCGCACGGTCGAACGACGTCATGCGTGGCATGCCATCATCGCCCTGGGACTGCCCGCACAGTCGTACCACGTTAAGCGTGGCATGCCATCATTGACCTTGGGCAGCACACACGGTCGGACGATGTTGGGCGTCGCATGCAATCATGGCCCTTTGACAGCACACACAATAGGACGACGTCGGGCGTTGCATGCCATCATCGCCCTTGGACTACATGCACGATCGGACGATGTCTGGCGTGGCATGCCATCATCGCCCTTAGACACCACACGTTCGAACGACATCAGGCGTGGCATACCATCATGGCCCTTTGACAGCACACGGTCGAAGGACGTCGGGCGTTGCATGCCATCCTCGCCCTTGGACCACACGCACGGTCGGACGACGTCGGGCGTGGCATGCCATCATGGCCCTTGGGCAGCACACACGGTCGGACGACGTCGGGCGTGGCATGCCATCATCGCCCTTGGACTGCACGCACGGTCGAACGACGTCGGACGTGGCATGCCATCATCGCCCTTGGACAGCACGCACGGTTGGACGACGTCGGGCGTGGCATGCCATCATGGCCCTTTGACAGCATGATCGGACGACGTCGGGCGTGGCATGCCATCATCGTCCTTGGACTGCATGCACGGTTGGACGACGTCGGGCGTGGCATGCCATCATCGCCCTTGGACTGCACGCACGGTCGAACGATGTCGGTATTGGCATGCCATTAATGCCTTTGGACTACTTGACACGGTCGGACGACGTCGGGCGATGCATGCCATCATCGTCTTTGGACTAGGTTACACGGTCGAACGACGTCAGGCGTGGCATGCCATCATCGCCCTTGGGCAGCACACACGGTCAGACAACGTTGGGCGTGGCATGCCATCATCGCCCTTCGGCAGCACACACGGTCAGACGACGTTGAGTGTGGCATGCCATCATCGCCCTTGGACAGCATGCACGATCGGACGAAGTCAGGCGTGGCATGCCATCATCGCCCTGGGACTGCCCGCACGGTCGAACGACGTCATGCGTGGCATGCCATCATCGCCCTGGGACTGCCCGCACGATCGTACGACGTCAGGCGTGGCATGCCATCATTGACCTTGGGCAGCACGCACGGTCGGACGATGTCGGGCATCGCATGCAATCATGGCCCTTTGACAGCACACACAGTAGGACGACGTCGGGCGTTGCATGCCATCATCGCCCTTGGACTGCACGCACGATCGGACGATGTCTGGCGTGGCATGCCATCATCGCCCTTGGACACCACACGGTCGAACGACATCAGGCGTGGCATACCATTATGGCCCTTTGACAGCACACGGTCGAACGACGTCGGGCGTTGCATGCCATCCTCGCCCTTGGACCACACGCACGATCGGACGACGTCAGGTGTGGCATGCCATCATGGCCCTTGGACAGCACACACGGTCGGACGACGTCGGGCGTGGCATGCCATCATCGCCCTTGGACTGCACGCACGATGGAACGAACGTCGGGCGTGGCATGCCATCATCGCCCTTGGTCAGCACGCACGGTCGGACGACGTCGGGTGTGGCATGCCATCAATGCCTTTGGACTACTTGACATAGTAGGACGACGTCGGGCGATGAATGCCATCATCGCCTTTGGACTAGGTGACACGGTCGAACGACGTCGGGCGTGGCATGCCATCATCGCCCTTTGGCAGCACACACGGTCGAAAGACGTCGGGCGTGGCATGCCATCATCGCCCTTGGGTAGCACACACGGTAAAACGACGTTGGGCGTGGCATGCCATCATTGCCCTTGGACAGCACGCACGGTCGGACGACGTCAAGCGTGGCATGCCATCATAGCCCTTGGACTGCACGCACGATCAAACGACGTCTGGCGTGGCATGCCATCATCGCCCTTGGGCACCACACAGTCGGACGACATCGGGCGTGGCATGCCATCATGGACATTTGACAACACAAACGACCGGACAACATCGGGAGTTGCATGCCATCATCGTCCTTGGACTGCACGCACGGTCGGACGACGTCGGGCGTGGCATGCCATCATGGGGCTTGGACAGCGCACACGGTCTGACGACGTCGGGCGTGGAATGCCATCATGGCCCTTTGACAGCACACACGATCGAACGACGTCGGGCGTGGAATGCCATCATCGCCCTTGGACTGCACGCACGGTCGAACGACGTCGGGCGTGGCATGCCATCATCGCCTTTGGACTAGTTGACACGGTTGGACGACGTCGGGCGTGGCATGCCATCATCGCCTTTAGACTAGTTGACACAGTCAGACGACGTCGGGTGTGGCATGCCATCATTGCCTTTGGACTAGTTGACACGGTTGGACGACGTCGGGCGTGGCATGCCATCATAGCCCTTCGACAGCACACATGGTCGGACGACGTCGGGCGTGGCATACCATCATAGCCCTTCGACAGCACACATGGTCGGACGACGTCGGGCGTGGTATGTCATCATCGCCCTTGGACAACACACACGGTCGGCCACTGTCGGGCGTGTCATGCCATCATAGCCCTTGGACATCACACACGGTCGGCCGTCATCGGACGTGCCTGCACACGACGGTCGGCCGTGGCTTGCCCACATCGGTCGTGGCTTGCGTGACATTGTTCGAGCTCTAGTGGAAACATGTGGATGTTCCTATCGTACATAAATCAAAGGAGTTTGAAACAACCTTCATGCATAACAAACATATTCATTTACTTTCCATTATCTATTCTCAACGTTTCCGCCTCACGTTGCTCGTTCATATCATTGTTCATTACTTTTATGGTTCATACGATATTGAAACATCTTTTATTTGTGCAAATATGTAGCCTATCATTACTTTGACAAGTTTAGAAGTGTTTTCGAGCATTTCCGTATTTTTCAGAAATTTAATCATTATTTTATAAATTATTTTTACGGTTTATTATTTTTTACATCCCGTTTTAAAAATTAAAATGTACTAAATTTTTTATTTTAAGGTTACTATATTAATTTTTTGAATTTTCTGTATTGATTTCATAATTTTTCGATATTTTTCCTATTTGTTTTTAATTTATTACTAATTTTTGGAAATTTCGGAAAAAAATAAAAATTAAAAAAAATTGTTGAAAAATACTTTTCTTATATATAAAAGTCATTTGTGAAAGATAATGTGTGTTTGTACCTTAGAACGTGCATATTTGGGTTGTACATTTCCATTATGATTCTCTAGAAAATCCATGTCTACTCGTGTCACATGGGTAAAACTTTTTTAAGCATATATAATGGGGGTAGAGGTGTTGGAGGAAGACTGAGGCGCAGGCAGGCGGACGGCATACACATCTCGTGGGCTTAGTAGGCGTGCTGCGTGGGCGCTTGATGGCATGCATGGCTTGTCCGTGCTACACCGTTGGGCGTTTACAAAATACGCCGGCGACGTCGGCGGGGCGAGTGAGGTGAAGGCAGGCCAACGTCACGGGCGTCCTGTGGGCTTAGTAGGCGTGCTGCGTGGGCTCTTGATGGCATGCATGGCTCGTCCTGCTATGCCGTTGGGCGTTTACAAAAACACGCTGGCGACGTCGATGGGGCGAGTGAGGTGAAGGCAGGCCAACGTCACGGGCGTCCTGTGGGCTTAGTAGGCGTGCTGCGTGGGCTCTTGATGGCATGCATGGCTCGTCCGTGCTACGCCGTTGGGCGTTTACAAAAACACGCTGGCGACGTCGACGGGGCGAGTGAGGTGAAGGCAGGCCAACGTCACGGGCGTCCTGTGGGCTTAGTAGGCGTGCTGCGTGGGCTCTTGATGGCATGCATGGCTCGTCCGTGCTACGCCGTTGGGCATTTACAAAAACATGTCGGCAACGTCTGCGGGGCATTTGAGGCGAAAGCACGCGGATGTCAAGGGCGTCCTGTGGGCTTAGTAGGCGTGCTGCGTGGGCGCTTGATGGCATCCATGGCTCGTCCGTGCTATGTCGTTGGGCGCTTACAAAAACATGTCGGCGACGTGTGCGGGGCGACTGAGGCATAACAAGAAGGACATCATGGGCGTCCTGTGGGCTTAGTAGGCGTGCTGCGTGGGCGTTTGATGGCATGCATGGCTTGTCTGTGCTACGCCTTTGGGCGCTTACATAAACATGCCAGCGACGTCTGCTGGGCGACCATGCGTTGCCGAGGGAACTTCTCACGATCGCTTTTATTGAAGCATTTGGTGTGGAAACAGCAGTGCTTTCGGGCGAGTGGGGAGTTCTAGAGCTTTTGTTACGGCTAACTCTAGGCGTCGCACGCACGGGGCACGTAAGTCCATGTACGGCCATACGCTACTATGGACCGGGCGTGGGCAGTTCCCCTGTGTGAACCTTATTCTTCCTCCAACAATCTCTGCAGTTATTGAATTCTCAACTCCCTTAGGCACGCGCGCAACGGCGGGTATAGCATTGGCTTTGCAACGAAGGCATTCGACTTCGTCGCACGACATCTCATGTCAGGCGTCGGGGTAGATGTCGGGCGTGCATCATTGGAGCTATTCACGTATGGCGCATGAGTGGTATTGGGCATGTGTGGTTAGGTTGGATCCCTGCTTCGAGCAGTGACGTCCTAACTCGCATGCCATCTGGGTGGCGGATGAAGCGCAACCTAGGCTTGATGGACGTCGGAATCCTGTGTTGCATACATACTGCCAAGGCATTGTCCACGAGAGGCGCCTCGAATTATCGGATAGGGTAGACGCAGTGGGCATGGGGCCTTCACCGGCTCCTATCTGCCCAAAATGAATGCTCCTTGCGAATGACTGCCGCGCTCGCCTTGGACACGACCGTGCTCGAACGGGCACGCCTCTCTCATACGGCATGCGTCGTCGTTGAGGAATTCTAACTGGTTGATCCTTCCAGTAGTTATATGCTTGTCTCAAAGATTAAGCCATGCATGTGTAAGTATGAACAAATTCAGACTGTGAAACTACGAGTGGCTCATTAAATCAGTTATAGTTTGTTTGATGGTATCTACTACTCGGATAAATGTAGTAATTCTAGAGCTAATACGTACAACAAACCCCAACTTCTGGAAGGGAGGATTTTATTAGATAAAAGGTCGACGCGGGCTCAGCCCGTTGCTGCGATGATTCATGATAAATCGATGTATCACACGGCCATCGTTCTGGCGATGCATCATTAAAATTTCAGCCCTATCAACTTCCGATGGTAGGATATTGGCCTACCATGGTGGTGACGGGTGACGGAGAATTAGGGTTCGATTCCGGAGAGCAAGCCTACGCTCTGTATACATTAGCATGGGATAACATTATAGTATTTCGGTCCTGTTACGTTGGCCTTCGGGATCGGAGTAATGATTAACAGGGATAGTTGGGGCATTCGTATTTCATAGCCAGAGGTTAAATTCTTGGATTTATGAAAGACGAACAACTGCAAAAGCATTTGCCAAGGATGTTTTTATTAATCAAGAACGAAAGTTGAGGGCTCGAAGACGATCAGATACCGTCCTAGTCTCAACCATAAATGATGCCGACCAGGGATCGGCGGATGTTGCTTTTAGGACTCCGCCGGCACCTTATGAGAAATCAAAGGTTTTGGGTTCCGGGAGGAGTATGGTCGCAAGTCTGAAACTTAATGGAATTGAAAAAAGGGCACCACCAGGAGTGGAGCCTGCGGCTTAATTTGACTCAACACGGGGAAACTTACCAGGTCCAGACATAGTAAGGATTGACAGACTGAGAGCTCTTTCTTCATTCTATGGGTGGTGGTGCATGGCCATTCTTAGTTGGTGGAGCGATTTGTCTGGTTAATTCCGTTTAACGAACAAGACCTCAGCATGCTAACTAGCTATGCGGAGGTATCCCTTCGCGGCCAGCTTCTTAGACGGACTACGGCCTTGTAGGCCGCGGAAGTTTGAGGCAATAACAGGTCTGTGATGCCCTTAGATGTTCTGGGCCGCATGCGCGCTACACTGATGTATACAACGAGCTTATAGCCTTGGCCGACAGGCTCGGGTATTTTTTGAAATTTCATTGTGATGGGGATAGATCATTGCAATTGTTGGTCTTCAACAAGGAATTCCTAGTAAGCTTGAGTCATCAGCTCGCGTTGACTACGTCCCTGCCCTTTGTACACAACGCCCGTCGCTCCTACCAATTGAATGATCCGGTGAAATGTTTGGATCGTGGCAACGTGGGTGGTTTGCAGCCCACGACGTCGAAAGAAGT
>JABWTJ010001275.1:20000-27500 GCA_016801875.1 Solanum sitiens
TCCATCATCGCCCTCTGACAGCACACACGGTCGGACGATGTAGGGCGTGGCATGCCATCATCGCCCCTTGACTGCACGCACGGTCGACGACGTTAGGCGTGGCATGCCATCATCGCCCTTGAATAGCACGCACGGTCGGATGACGTCGAGAAGTGCATGCCATCATCGCCCTTAGGCAGCACACACGGTCGGACGACGTCGGACGTGGTATGCCATCATCGCCCTTGGACAACATTGCACGATTGGACGACGTCGGGCGTGGCATGTCATCATGGCCCTTTGACAGCACGCACGGTCGGACGACGTCGGGCGTGGCATGCCATCATCGCCTTTGGACTGCAAGCACGGTCGGACGACGTCGGGCGTGGCATGCCATCATTGCCCATGGACTGCACGCACGGTCGAACGACGTCGGGCGTGGCATGCCATCAATGCCTTTGGACTACTTGACACGGTCGGACGACGTCGGGCGGTGCATGCCATCATCGCCTTTGGACTAGGTGACACGGTCGAACGACGTCGGGCGTGGCATGGCATTATCGCCCTTGGGAAGCACACACGGTCAGACAACGTCGGGCGTGGCATGCCATCATCGCCCTGGGGCAGCACACACGGTCAGACGACGTTGGGTGTGGCATGCCATCATCGCCCTTGGACAGCATGCACGATCGGACGACATCAGGCGTGGCATGGCATCATCGCCCTGGGACTGCCCGCACGGTCGAACAACGTCGGGCGTGGCATGCCATAATCGCCCTTGAACAGCATGCACGGTCGGACGACGTCGGGCAGTGCATGCCATCATCGCCCTTGGACAACACTCATGTTCGGACGACGTCGGGCGTGGCATGCCATCATCGCCCTTGGACAGCACGCACGGTTAGACGACGTCAGGCGTGGCATGCCATCATGGCCCTTTGACAGCACACACGATCGGACAAAGTCGGGCGTGGCATGCCATCATCGCCCTTGGACTGCACTCAAGGTCGAACGACGTCGGGCGTGGCATGTCATCATCGCCCTTGGGAAGCACACACAGTCGGACTACGTCGGGCGTGGCATGCCATCATCGCCTTTGGACTGCACCCACGGTCGGAGGACGTCGGGCGTGGCATGCCATCATCGACCTTGGACTACACGCACGCTTGAACGACGTCGGGCGTGGCATGCCATCAATGCCTTTGGACTAATAGACACGGTCGGACAACGTCAGGCGATGCATGCCATCATCGCCTTTGGACTAGGTGACACGGTTGAACGACGTCAGGCGTGGCATGCCATCATCGCCCTTGGGCAGCACACACGGTCAGACAACGTCGGGCGTGGCATGCCATCATAGCCCTTGGGCAGCATACACGGTCAGACGACGTTGGGTGTGGCATGCCATCATCTCCCTTGGACAGTATGCACGATCAGACGACGTCAGGCGTGGCATGCCATCATCGCCTTGGGACTGCCCGCACGGTCGGACGATGTCAGGAGTGGCATGCCATCATCACCCTAGGGTAGCACACACGGTCGGACGATGTTGGGCGTCGCATGCAATCATGGCCCTTTGACAGCACACACAGTAGGACGACGTCGGGCGTTGCATGCCATCATCGCCCTTGGACTGCACGCACGATCGGACGGCGTCTGGCGTGGCATGCCATCATCGCCCTTGGACACCACACGGTCGAACGACATCAGGCGTGGCATACCATCGTGGCCCTTTGACAGCACATGGTCGAACGGCGTCGGGCGTTGTATGCTATCATCGCCCTTGGACCACACGCACGGTCGAACGACGTCGGGCGTGGCATGCCATCATGGCCCTTGGGCAGCACACACGGTCGGACGACGTCGGGCATGGCATGCCATCATCGCCCTTGGACTACACGCACGGTCGAACGACGTCGGGCGTGGCATGCCATCATCGCCCATGGGCAGCACACACGGTCGGACTACGTCGGGCGTGGTATGCCATTATCGCCCTTGGGCAGCACACACGGTCGGACGACATCGGACGTGGCATGCCATCATCTCCCTTGGACAACACGCACGGTCGGACGACGTCGGGCGTGGCATGCCATCATGGCCCTTTGACAGCACACACGGTCAGACGACGTCGGGCGTGGCATGCTATCATAGCCCTTGGACTGCACGCACGGTCGAACGACGTCGGGCGTGGCATGCCATCATCGCCCTTGGACAGCACGCACGGTCGGATGACGTCGGGCGTGGCATGCCATCAATGCCTTTGGGTTACTTGACACGGTCGGACGACGTCGGGCGATGAATGCCATCATCGCCTTTGGACTAGGTGACACGATCGGATGACGTCGGGCGTGGAATGCCATCATCGCCTTTGGACTAGTTGACACGGTCGGACGACGTTGGACGTGGCATGCCATCATCGCCTTTGGACTAGTTGACACGGTCGGACGACGTCGGGCGTGGCATGCCGTCATACCCGTTGGACAACACATATGGTCGAACGACGTCGGGCGTGGCATGTCATCATTGCCCTTGGACAGCACACACGGCGGCCATTGTCGGGCGTGTCATGCCATCATTACCCTTGGACAGCACACACGATCGGCCGTTGTCGGACGTGCCTGCACACAACGGTCGGTCGTGGCTTGCCCGCATCGGTCGTGGCTTGCGCGACATTGTTCGAGCTCTAGTCAAAACATGTGGATGTTCATGCCGTACATAAATCAAAGGAGTTTGAAACAATCTTCATGCATAACAAACATATTCATCTACTTTATATTATCTATTCTCAACGTTTCCGCCTCACGTTGCTCATTCATACCATTTTTCATTACTTTTATGGTTTGTACGGTATTGAAACATCTTTTATTTGTGCAAATATGTAGCCATCATTACTTTGACAAGTTTAGAAGTGTTTTCGAGCATTTCCGTATTTTTCCGATATTTAATCATTATTTTATAATTTATTTTTATGGTTTATTATTTTTTACGTCTCGTTTTAAAAATTAAAATGTACTGAATTTTTTATTCTAAAGTTACTATATTAATTTGTGATTTTTCTGTGTTGATTTCATATTTTTTCGATATTTTCTTATTTGTTATTAATTTATTACTAATTTTTGGAAATTTCGGAAAAAAATAAAAATTAAAAACAATTGTTGAAAAATACTTTTCTTATATATAAAAGTCATTTGTGAAAGATAATGTGTGTTTGTACCTTAGAACGTGCATATTTGGGTTGTACATTTCCATTATAATTCTAAGAAAGTCCATGTTTACTCCTGTCACATGGGTAAAACTTTTTTAAGCATATATAAGGGGGGTAGAGGTATTGGAGGAAGACTGAGGCGCAGGCAGGCGGACGGCATACGCATCCCGTGGGCTTAGTAGGCGTGCTGCGTGGGCGCTTGATGGCATGCATGGCTTGTCCGTGCTACGCCGTTGGGCGTTTACAAAAACACGCCGGCGGCGTCGGCGAAGCGAGTGAGGCGAAGGCAGGAGGACGTCACGGGCCTCCTGTGGGCTTAGCAGGCGTGCTGCGTGGGTGCTTGATGGCATGCATTGCTTGTCCGTGCTACGTCATTGGGCGTTTACAAAAACACGCCGGCGACGTCGATGGGGCGAGTGAGGTGAAGGCAGGCCAACGTCACGGGCGTCCTGTGGGCTTAGTAGGCGTGCTGCGTGGGCTCTTGATGGCATGCATGGCTCGTCCGTGCTACGCCGTTGGCCATTTACAAAAACATGTTGGCGACGTCTGCGGGGCGTTTGAGGCGAAAGCACGCGGACGTCAAGGGCGTCCTGTGGGCTTAGTAGGCGTGCTGCGTGGGCGCTTGATGGCATCCATGGCTCGTCCGTGCTATGTCGTTGGGCGCTTACAAAAACATGTCGGCGACGTCTGCGGGGCGACTGAGGTGTAACAAGAAGGACGTCATGGGCGTCCTATGGGCTTAGTAGGCGTGCTGCGTGGGCGTTTGATGGCATGCATGGCTTGTCTGTGCTACGCCTTTGGGCGCTTACAAAAACATGCCAGCGACGTCTGCAGGGCGACCGTGCGTTGCCGAGGGAACTTTCTCACGATCGCTTTTATAGAAGCATTTGGTGTGGAAACAGCAGTGCTTTCGGGCGAGTGGGGAGTTCTAGAGCTTCTGTTACGGCTAACTCTAGGCGTCGCACGCATGGGGAACGTAAGGCCATGTACGGCCAGACGCTACTATGGACCGGGCGTGGGCAGTTCCCCTGTGTGAACCTTAGTCTTCCTCCAACAATCTCTGCAGTTACTGAATTCTCAACTCCCTTAGGCACGCGCGCAACGGCGGGTATAGCATTGGCTTTGCAAAGAAGGCATTCGACATCGTCGCACGACATCTCATGTCAGGCGTCAGGGTAGATGTCGGGCGTGCATCGTTGGAGCTATCACTGTCACGACCAGAAAGCACCCCCTAGAAGTTAGGGAAAACCTTCGAATCATGACCGGGCGTACTTGACCCCTTTGGGGTCTCGTACAATCCCTCTAACTAGCATTCATAACATAAAGCATGAAAAGTAGTGCGGAATTTAAAACTTTTCACGATAATAATAATAAAAGGAGTCTTTTCATAAATACTAAGAAATCTTATCGTCACAAGCCAACTTAAAGACACAACTTGGAATCTTAGGGACACGGCCCTTTACGATAAAAGTAAATACATTTTTAAGTATTAATAAAGAAACTAAGAAACATAAAACTATGTCCTCGAATATATGAGGACATACCAAATTCTTGAGAGATAAAGTTCCCAAGCTTCGACTCCGATCCTCCCAAAAGGGCTTCCAACCTATACTCATAAGGTATAAAAAGTATGGGGTTAGTACAACAATGTACTAAGTATGGCATATGCAAAAACATGCAAAAAGGGACATTTTAGTAAAGATAGCTTTTTATGCAATTCAAATATAACCTTCATGAATCTAGAAGCAAACCCACATAAGAATCAACAATTAACACTTTATGGCTATCTTACCAAACTTAAAGTAAACAAAAGGAACATTTCAATTAACTTTGCTAAACTTGCAATAAAATTGAATAAAGCATCATAGTGAACATTTTGAATTCTTACCATGAAGACCTTACAGTGAAAGGCACGGTCCAAGTCATATGAACCCTTTTTCTTTGAAGTTGCCCTAACCCAAGGTTATTCTAAGACTCCCTAAGGTGAGCCAAGAAGGGACTCTCATTACACCTCCCTTCAAAGCACACCAAAGCGACCCTTAAAACTACCTAATCTTAGGCTTACTTCGTTAGAAATCAAATCCACGCCCTTGGCTAACATATGCAAAACACTCATGGAAATATAGGTCATACCAAGTGCAATGTGAGAGTAGCATCCCATACTACCACTCCCACTTAGTACTCCTAATGGATTCCATTTACTCAAGTACTCCACAATAATCCTCCATAAAACTACACCATGATACTCATTCACACGGATTTCATGAAGGTACTCTTCTCCCATATTAGGTATAGGTCACACCAAGTGCAATGTGAGAATAGCATCCCATACTACTACTCCCACTCAATGCTCCTACTTGGTAAATAATGTGGATTGAGCACTTCGCGACATACATACACAATTTCAACAATACACAAGATAATTAGTTTCAAATCAATTCTTTTGTGGGAGTTAGCTTAACCGACAAAGACCATGGGAGCTAGACATGGAATCCGGATATTAACCCCTATCGGATGAGGGATCCTTACTTCCCTAGTGTAAGGTCATGCTTCTTAGCGTTTACATGGCTTTTCCAATAGCTACACCTATGCGGGCACATAGTTAAGGGATAAGGAGATTGTTACTAAGTAACTCACTCTCTACTAACGAGGAGTACTCATCTCAAGAGGTACTTTGGATTACAACATCTCAACTAACGAAGTGCAATCCACCTCCCCTTCATATCCTCTCGGTACTAGGCATAACTCCACACAGATTTCTCAACATAATAGTCTATCTTAGAAAGCTCACTAGTAAATGGAGAGGTTGTTACTAGACACTACATCTCAACTCACGAAGTGTGTCCACCTCAAGATTTCCCCTTTTTGCTCAACTTGACATAATACAAATCTTAAAAGAGTGTGTGTGTACATGTGCACACCTTGCATATAAGCATCATTTCATTATCATCAAGTTCTACTCATAATTTAACCTTGATTTATCAAGCTACACACTCTACATACTTCTCATAATCATATACTTCATTTAGACATAAACTAGGTCAAACATGCAATTCAAGCTACATCAAACACAACACAAGACCCATTTCCAATATATATCTTCATTTCACATATTAGACCTTCAAGATCACATACTCAAACCATACTAAGTAACATCAAGTTCATCAATGCACCGCCACCCATAAGGTGGACCATACCACTCAAATAGCAATTCATAATAAGAATTATACAATGAGAGCAACTCATCGACAAATCAAACCATCATTACCCATAATCAATTTATCAATATTTCGCCATATTAAGGCCCTTAGGGCAGTAGCTACACCAAAATGACAAATACAAGAAGACCCAAGTTCATACCCTACTCAAATCATGCTCACAGAACCCATTTTCAAGTAAAAAATTGAAGTATGCATAAACAAGAGTTTCATGGAATTTTAACATCAAAATCATCTATTCAAACCAAGATAAATACATTTAAACCATTAGAACTTAGTTACAAGAAGACACATAATAGAAATCAAAGTTTAGAAGAAGTTGAGTTAAAAACCCCTTTTTGAAAACCATTTTGGAAGTTGGCTTCTTGAATGGAAAGGTATTCAAGAATGGATACCATACCTTTATGAGAAAGAAACCCACGAATTTGATGAAGAAACAAGTCCCAGTCCGTCCTCCTATCCTTCCTTGACTTCTAGCTTCCAAGAGAGTTGAGAGAGTTTTCTTGAGAGAAAGAGAGAGTTGGATCTTGAAGTGAGAAGGTCTTGTCTAGGTCTAGGGTTTAAAACTAATTTAATATAACCTAAAAACACCAAAATTATACACCTAGGGTCTTATAAGACTTGGGGTGTATTTACATAAAACACCCCAAGTTGGCAGCCTTAAGTCGTGCACTGGCAGGCCTCGTCGACGAGACCTCCTCGACGGACCGTCACGTTCACCACGGGCCGTCATGGAGTCCCGTCGAGGAACACTTGGCTCCAACTGGAGCCTGTCCAAGTTCCACTCTCTGTCACTCGCGATGCCCTGGATCGACGGACCGTCCTGAGTGCAACGGACCGTCGCCATGGTCGTCGTGAGCCACTGATGGGCAGACTTTGCCCAAGTCTTGGGCCCTTCATCTAAGGCCCCTTGTGGGTCCTAGGTGGGGTCATGCCCAGATGTCAAACCCCTAATCTAAGTCGTATAGGTCTAAGGAACATCCGATGCATGTTTCAAGTAAAACGAACACATAAAACTCATCCAAACTCGCCAAGACATACAAGTACATTCTAAGGCATACCATCCGAACGTCATGGACGTTTTTGGTCGATTGAACT
>JABWTJ010001275.1:35000-45000 GCA_016801875.1 Solanum sitiens
CACACACGGTCAGACGACGTTGGGTGTGGCATGCCATCATCGCCCTTGGACAGAATGCACGATCGAACGACATCAGGCGTGGCATGCCATCATCGCCCTGGGACTGCCCGCACGGTCGAACGACGTCTGGCATGGCATGCCATCATCGCCCTAGGGCAGCACACATGGTCGGACAACGTCGGGCGTCGCATGCCATCATGGCCCTTTGACAGCACACACAGTATGACGACGTCGGGCGTTGCATGCCATCATCGCCCTTGGACTGCACGGACGATTGGACGACGTCTGGCGTGGCATGCCATCATCGCCCTTGGACACCACACGGTCGAACGACATCAGACGTGGCATACCATTATGGCCCTTTGACAGCACACGGTCGAACGTCGTCGGGCGTTGTATGCCATCATCACCCTTGGACCACACGCACGGTCGGACGACGTCGGGCGTGGCATGCCATCATGGCCCTTGGGCAGCACACACGGTCGGACGACGTCAGGATTGGTATGCCATTATCGCCCTTAGGCAGCACATACGGTCAGATGATGTCGGACGTGGCATGCCATCATCGCTATTGGACAGCATACACGGTTGGACGACGTCGGGCGTGGCATGTCATCATGGCCCTTTGACAGCTCGTACGGTCGGACGACGTCGGGCGTGGCATGGCATCATTGCCTTTGGACTGCATGCACGGTCGGACGACATCGGGTGTGGCATGCCATCATCGCCCTTGGATTGTACGCACGGTCGAATGACGTCGGGCGTGGCATGCCATCAATGCCTTTGGACTACTTGACACGGTCGAACGACGTCGGGTGATGCATGCCATCATCGCCTTTGGACTATGTGACACGGTCGAACGATGTCGGGCGTGGCATGCCATCATCGCCCTTGGGTAGCATACACGGTCAGACAACATCGGGCGTGGCATGCCATCATCGCCCTTGGGCAGCACACACGGTCATACGACGTTGGGTGTGGCATGCCATCATTGCCCTTGGAAAGCATGCACGATCGGACGACGTCTAGCGTGGCATGCCATCATCGCCCTGGGACTGCCCGAACGGTCGGACGACGTCAGGCGTGGCATGCCATCATCGCCCTAGGGCAGCACACACGGTCGGACGATGTCGGGCGTCTCATGCAATCATGGCCCTGTGATAGCACACACAGTAGGACGACGTCGGGCGTTGCATGCCATCATCGCCCTTGGTCTGCACCCACAATCGAACGGCGTCTGGCGTGGCATGCTATCATCACCCTTGGACACCACACGGTCAAACGACATCAGGCGTGGCATTCCATCATCGCCCTTGGACTGCACGCACGGTCGAATGATGTCGGGCGTGCCATGCCATCATCGCCCTTGGGCAGCACACACGGTCGGACGTGGTAGTCCATCATTGCCCTCTGACAGCACACACGGTCGGACGACGTAGGGCGTGGCATGCCATCATCGCCCCTTGACTGCACGCACGGTCGAACGACGTTGGGCGTGGCATGCCATCATCGCCCTTGAACAGCACGCACGGTCGGACGACGTCGAGAAATGCATGCCATCATCGCCCTAAGGCAGCACACACGGTCGAACGACGTCTGATGTGGCATGCCATCATCGCCCTTGTACTGTGTATGTAGTCCAAGGGCGATGATGGCATGCCATGTCCGACGTCGTTCGACCATGCATGCAGTCCAAGGGCGATGATGGCATGCCACGCCCGACGTCGTCCGACCGTGTGTGCTGCCCAAGGGCCATGATGGCATGCCACGCCCGACGTTGTCTGACCGTGCGTGTGGTCCAAGGGCGAGGATGGCATGCAACGCCAGACGTCGTTCGACCGTGTGCTGTCAAAGGGCCATGATGGTATGCTACGCCTGATGTCGTTCGACCGTGTGGTGACCAAGGGCGATGATGGCATGCCACGCCAGACGTCGTCCGATCGTGCGTGCAGTCCAAGGGCGATGATGGCATGCAACGCCCGACGTTTTGGATTTTGGAGTTTTCGCCCCAACATAGGTTAGGGGTGTAAGACCTCGAAAATGAGATAAGGTGTCTAGAGCCTAACATGTTTGTCTTAACGTTATAAGGTCTTAAAATGCCTTATTACATCATATAGAGTCAGAGTGCAAAGTTTGAAGTGATTTGGAAGTCGAACGTCAAGGGACGTCCAAGACGTTCGACGAATAGTCGCTTATGTGCCTCATGTGTGTATGCATGCCTAAGTTGTGTGAACTGAGTCTAATAAGTCTTGAAATGGTGTTAAATGATGCTTAATGTTATTGTATGAAGTTTCGTAAAGTTTGGAGGTCAAACGCCCAAGAACGTCCAAGACGTTCGAAAGATAGACCCTAAGATTTTCATCGTATGTCATGTTGGGGTCAAGGCTGTTTGGACGTCTTGTAGGTGTTTGTTTTGGATGAAACTTATGTGGTAGGTCTATAACATGTTAAGGTTTGTAATTGCGTTGGAAACGTCCGGGTATGACTTCTAAAGGGCCCCACAAGAGGCCCCACAAGAAGGACCCCAAGGCTGCCTATACACTGCCTGGGCAGTGTCCTTGACGGACCCAATGACGGACCGTTGGGCCACCAACGGACCGTCAAGCAGGTCTCGTCGAAAGAGACTTGCCTTGGGCAGGTATTGAGCCAAGAATTTGGCTAAGTCTCCTGTGACAGAAGGCTGCCACGGCCCGTCAAGCCCATGACGCCCCGTCAAGGCCTACGTCGCGAATGGCCTGCAGGTTGGCTGCCTGCGTTCTGCCAAGTCAGGGGTGAATTTGTAAATTCACCCCACATCCTAACCTGACTATTATAGGTTTATTTGATTATTTTTGGGTGTATTTAAGGGTCCAAAAACGTGACCAACCCATTCTCAAATCCCCTCACTCAAATTGAACCCTTCCCTTCCCAAAATATTCTCTCTAGAAATCCCCATGGTTTTTGAAGCTCAAGAATAGCTTGTAGATGGGATTCTCATGAGTTCTTCATCAAGTTTTATAGGTCTTCATGAATATTAAGGTATGGTGATCCTTCATCTCTAAGTAACCTTTCACTTGGAGAGTTCATTTCAATGTTTTTCAAAGGAATCTTATGAACAAGTTTCTCATCTTCCAATCTAGCCATGGGTTCTTTCTCAAAACGTTTCTAAAGATTTTATCTTGATGAATTAGTATTAATATTATGATTTGAATGTGATTTCACTTCAATTGCATGATGAACCCATGTTCCTTCCAAAATTAGGTTTAGCTCTTGCATGGGCTTTGTGATTATGGCTTGTTCTTGATGAATTGGTGATTCTCTTATGTTGAATTGCTTGTGGTTATTGTTATTGACACTAAGTGATGTTGAATTGATGATGATAAGTCCATTATGATAAATATATGAAGTTTTGAGCATGAATAACCTATGTTTCTATATGTTGTCTTGAAGACGATTGTGAGATCGGTTGTGTAGGCTCTTGATTTCGTATGAACTGCTGTAGCTACTCTTTTAGGGTGATGTAATGGATGAATTTTGTATGTATAAATCCTTAATGTTCAAATTAAGAAGGGCTTGCATGAATTGGTATAGATTCTTTTAGGTTATGAAGTCAAGAGGCTAAGTATGTGATGGATCTTGAATTGTGATTAGAGGATGCATGACTTAGGCTTGATTTCTTACCTAATTAGCTACTACCTTAGACTTGTATATGTATGAACTATGGTCAAAAATCAATGTTAGGGAAGATTAGCTAATGATCTATGTTATCCTACTTTCCTAATATGTTGATATGTTGTATTAAGATATGGTATAATCTTGTAGTGACTTGTACATGGTTTCTTATATATTTAAAGTACATTTAGCTACTGCCATATATGTGTTTTATTGATGAATAAGGTGTATTGATCAATGATGATCAAAGGATGAGAATTTGGTAAGAATGCTTAATTCCTTTACTCTTCTACTTCTCTATTCCTTTGTAGTAATGTTGATGAAGCCTTGTATGGCATTGTGTGGTATGGTCCACTTATGGTGGCGGTGTTTACTTTATTGTTATTATAAATGTGTTGACCATGGCCATGAAGGCAAATTGATAAACTTATGAATATGTGCTTAAAATGATACTATGAGAAGATTATGCCTACTTTCCTATTCTAGTTGTGAATTAGGTTATGTGGCTATTGTATGGGCATGAGTATAATCATGTTAGGGTATTGTATAGGTGCTGCCATTGATGTGTTAAAGTGGTTAATAACCTCTACCCACGTATCCCTTATATGGAAGTGTAAATAGCTAAAGTTAGGAGTCTTGATTATAATGTATGTATAGTCTCGTCTTCTATGCTATTATGTGTTGTGCGCTATGTGCTTGAAGTATAATGTGGTCTAATAGTGTGGCTGACTTAAGATGGTATTGATAGCCATTATGTGATCATGTTGGTTAATGTACACACACTCTCACTTACATGCATATTATAAGTAGTATAACTCATGGTGTCTAAATGGAAGGTAGTTTTCATATTCACTAGTCTCTACTACTATGTATGTTAAGGTGATGTTTATGAATGTATGACTTGTATTCCCTTACTAGGATGACTTGATAGGTGTACTAGTGTGGACAAGGGTATGGGACCTTGTCTATGCATTGCACATGTGTATCTTGATAGGATAGTTCCTAGGTTTGGTTCTTATGCATGTGAAGGATGATTATATGAATATGTTATGAATATGATGTATATGATATGATGAGGTATGAATGTGTATAGTGTCTTAGTAGGTTATATGAAAGTATTACTCATATAGTTATGCCTATAGACTTATACATTGATATATGAGCATGTGTGACTTTATGTGTTATGTGAAAGGTTTGTTCACATCTATGTATACACTCACACACATGAATGATGATCTAGTTAATAGAGGGGCCTTGAGAGGGGTGCCCAAGAATGCTATAAATTCTAGATAGGTGCTTGAATATTCTATAAGCATATGAGTGATGGATATTTTAAAGCTTATGTTTTATAAATAAACGTAATAAAGGCTTTTCAAATAAAGGGAACCTAGCTTAGCACCGAGCGAACTTGACAATGGGAGGTGAAGACTTATCCCTAGAAGGAAAGATTCATCCTAGATGTTGCCCATGTGATGATAACTTCCATGTTCGATGGATATGTCACTTTAAGGGATTCCCATGAGGAGCGGCCCACTTTACCATATGGTATGAATAGGGATATCTACCTCTTAGTTCCATAAACTATGCTTGCCACATAGGATCTAGCAAAGTGAATTCACTTGATATGCTAGCATATATGTTAATGTTCTACCTTGGCTAGGTAGTAACACCTTCCTTTGGTGTAAGGCTCTACAACACCAAATTCCATGATTAGCACCCATGGTCTTAGTGTCGGTTAAGGCTATGGTTTCCCTAAAGTAAAATGGACAATGGAAGTAATTGAATAGGATCCTAACTAGGAGGACTTAAGGTAAGTTACTTAGGATAGGTGGAAGTAATGAACCAATCTAGACATTGCACAAGTGACTCCTTAGGAAGTCTTAGGAAGGTACCTTAATACTTATGATTGTGTATGTGTTCTTTATGTATGATATTGTAGTCTTGGTTTGACTATGATTATATTGTACTATACTTCTATGATGGCATGTATTGTCTTGTGTAGATGCTATGTATGGTTTTCTATTATGTTCCTAAGGTGATGCATTGCACCAAGTATCCCTAAAGGATTACTTAGGAGGTTAATGAATGGAAAGAAAGAGTTAAATGCTAAGAAGGGTAAGTTCACTGTAAAGTGACCTCTATGTGTACTTATATTCTATATGTGCTTTTCTATGATGTTTGGTCTTTGATTGTGTTACTATGAAGTAAGTGGATGATATAAATGATATTGATAAAGGTTTTATGATGATTTACTCAAAATGGCATGAAGTTTGATTTCAAAGGAAATGTCCCTTTAAATGCATGTTTTCGCATGGTTGCCATACTTAGTACATTCTTGTGCTAATCCCATTCTTATTTACTTTTTACACAGTGTAGGTATTGGAATGCTTAAATAAGGTCTATGATTGGGGAGCTTGATAGGTGATTTCCCAAGCTCAAGGAAAGGAATCCTTAAGTTCAAGGATGTCCTACTAATGTCCTTATTGTAAAGTCTATTTAGTAATGTATAGCTTTGTATTATGTCTTAAGGGTTTTATCCTTAATGTACTCTAAAGTTGTTGAGTCTAAGATGGCAAAGGGACTTAGAGTCTAAATATGTATTAGGACTTATGTTTTATATATATACGATGTGATGTTTCTAGCATATGATGTGCTATGAAAAGTTTTAAATTTTCCGCTAAATTTACTATGTCAATGCAATGAATGATTTGAGAGGCTTGTCTTAGACCTCCGAGAGGTCGACGACTCTGGTTACAATCCAAGATTGTACCCTATCTTCTAGGGTATGATTTTGGGTTGTGACAAGGGGGTCGTTAGACCGTAGCTTGCTGCTGAAAAACGTTGCTAGGCGACGTCGGGCGTTGCATGGCATCATCGCCCTTGGGCAGCACACAGGGTCAGAAAACGTCAGGCATGGCATGCCATCATCGCCCTGGGGCAGTACACACGGTCAGATGACGTTGGGTGTGGCATGCCATCGTCGCCCTTGGACAGCATGCACGATCGGACGACATCAGGCGTGGCATGCCATCATCGCCCTGGGACTGCCTGCATGGTCGAACGACCTCACGAGTGGCATGCCGTCATCGCCCTAGGGCAGCACACATGGTCGGACGATGTCGGGCATCGCATGCAAACATGGCCCTTTGACAGCACACACAGTAGGACGACGTCGGGCGTTGCATGCCATCATCGCCCTTGGACTGCACGCACGATCGAACGGCGTCTGGCGTGGCATGCCATCATCTCCCTTGGACACCACACGGTCGAACGACATCAGACGTGGCACACCATCATAGCCCTTTGACAGCACACGGTCGAACGACGTCGGGCGTTGTATGCCATCATTGCACTTGGACCACACGCACGGTCGGACGACGTCGGGCGTGGCATGCCATCATGGCCCTTGGGCAGCACACACGGTCGGACGACGTCGGGCTTGGCATGCCATTCTCGCCCTTAGGCAGCACATACGGTCGAACGTGGCATGCCATCATCGCCCTTGGACAGCACGCACGGTTGGACGACGTCGGGCATGGCATGTCATCATGGCCCTTTGACAGCACGCACGGTCGGACGACGTCGGGCGTGGCATGCCATCATTGCCTTTGGACTGCACGCACGGTCGGACGACGTCGGGCGTGGTATGCCATCATCGCCCTTAGATTGCACGCACGGTCGAACAAAGTCGGGCGTGGCATGCCATCAATGCCTTTGGACTACTTGACACGGTCGAACGACGTCGGGCGATGCATGCCATCATTGCCTTTGGACTAGGTGACACGGTCGAACGATGTCGGGCGTGGCATGCCATCATCGCCCTTGGGCAGCACACACGGTCAGACAATGTTGGGCGTGGCATGCCATCATCGCCCTTCGGCAGCACACACGGTCAGACGATGTTGGGTGTGGCATGCCATCATCGCCCTTGGACAACATGCACGATCGGACGACGTCAGGCGTGGTATGCCATCATCGCCCTGGGACTGCCCGCACGGTCGGACGACGTCAGGCAAGGCATGCCATCATTGCCCTAGGGCAGTACACACGGTCGGACGATGTCGGGCATCGCATGCAATCATGGCCCTTTGACAGCACACACAGTAGGATAATGTCGTGCGTTGCATGCCATCATCGCCCTTGGTCTGCACGCACGATTGGACGGCGTCTGGCGTGGCATGCCATCATCGCCCTTGGACACCACACGGTCGAACGACATCAGACATGGCATACTATCATGGCCCTTTGACAGCACAAGGTCGAACGACGTCGGGTGTTGTATGCCATCATCGCCCTTGGACCACACGCGCGGTCGGACGTTATCGGGCGTGGCATGCCATCATGGCCCTTGGACTTCACGCACGATCGGACGATGTCTGGCATGGCATGCCATCATCGCCCTTGGACACCACACGGTCGAACGACATCAGGCGTGGCATACCATCATGGCCCTTTGACAGCACACGGTCGAACGACGTCGGGCGTTGCATACCATCCTCGCCCTTGGACCACACGCACGGTCGGACGACGTTGGGCGTGGCATGCCATCATCGCCCTTGGGCAGCACACATGGTCGAACGACGTCGGGCGTGGCATGCCATCATCGCCCTTGGACTGCATGCACGATGGAACGACGTCGGGCGTGGCATGCCATCATCGCCCTTGGTCAGCACACACGGTCGGACGACATCGGGTGTAGCATGCCATCATCGCCCTTCGGCAGCACACACGGTCAGACGACATTGGGTGTGGCATGCCATCATCGCCCTTGGACAGCATGCACAATCGGACGACGTCAGGCGTGGCATACCATCATCGCCCTTGGACAGCATGCACGATCGGACGACGTCAGGCGTGGCATGCCATCATCGCCCTGGGACTGCACGCACGGTCGGACTGCGTCAAGCAAGGCATGCCATCATCGCCCTAGGGAAGCACACACGGTCGGACGATGTCGGGCGTCGCATGCAATCATGGCCCTTTGACAGCACACAAAGTAGGATGACATCGTGCGTTGCATGCCATCATCGCCCTTGGTCTGCATGCACGATTGGACGGCGTCTGGCGTGGAATGCCATCATCGCCCTTGGACACCACACGGTCGAACTACATCAGGCGTGGCATACCATCATGGCCCTTTGACAGCACAAGGTCGAACGACGTCGGGCATTGTATGCCATCATCACCCTTGGACCACACGCACGGTCGGACGACATCGGGCGTGGCATGCCATCATGGCCCTTGGGCAGCACACACGGTCAGACGACGTCGGGCGTGGCATGCCATCATCGCCCTTGGACTGCACGCACGGTCGAACGACGTCGGGCGTGGCATGCCATCATCGCCCTTGGACAGCACGCACGGTTGGACGACGTCGGGCGTGGCATGCCATCATGGCCCTTTGACAGCATGATCGGACGACGTCGGGCGTGGCATGCCATCATCGTCCTTGGACTGCACGCACGGTCGGACGACGTCGGGCGTGGCATTCTATCATCGCCCTTGGATTGCACGCACGGTCGAACGATGTCGGGAGTGGCATGCCATCAATGCCTTTGGACTACTTGACACGGTCGGACGATATCGGGCGATGCATGCCATCATCGCCTTTGGACTAGGTGACACGGTCGAACAACGTCGGGCGTGGCATGCCATCATCGCCCTTGGGCAGCACACACGGTCAACAACGTTAGGCGTGGCATGCCATCATCGCCCTTCGGCAGCACACACGGTCATACGATGTTGGGTGTGGCATGCCATCATCGTCCTTGGACAGCATGCACGATCGGAAGACGTCAGGCGTGGCATGCCATCACCGCCCTGGGACTGCCCGCACGGTCGAACGACGTGATGCGTGGCATGCTATCATCGCCCTAGGACTGCCCGCACGATCGTACGACGTCAGGCGTGGCATGCCATTATTGCCCTTGGGCATCACACACGGTCAGACGATGTCTGGCATCGCATGCAATCATGGCCCTTTGACAGCACACACAGTAGGACGACGTTGGGTGTGGCATGCCATCATCGCCCTTGGACTGCATGCACGATCGGACGACGTCAGGCGTGGCATGCCATCATCGCCCTGGGACTGCCCGCACGGTCGAACGACGTCATGTGTGGCATGCCATCATCGCCCTTGGACTACACGCATGGTCGAACGACATCGGGCGTGGTTGGCCATCATCGCCCATTGGTAGCACACACGGTCGGACTATGTCGGGCGTGGTATGCCATTATCACCCTTGGGAATCACACACGGTCGGACGACATCGGACGTGGCATGCCATCATCTCCCTTGGACAACACGCACGGTCAGACGACGTCGGGCGTGGCATGCCATCATGGC
>JABWTJ010001275.1:52500-67500 GCA_016801875.1 Solanum sitiens
TGCCACGATCCACTGACATTTAGCCCATTGTAGCTCCGATTCATCCCCCCCACACACGTACCCCCTCCCCCAACCTCAAATCCAATCATTTCTACTTTTAAAATGAGAGGTTCATGTACTGCTTGCATCCTTGAAAGTGAAAAAAATAACTAAGTGTTGAAAGAATAACATAGCACATGAAGTTCACTAGTTTGCCGCTAAGTGTTGAGATATACGTTCTACGACGATGAAACACTTGTCCAATAACTAAGCCCTATTGTGAGGTTTTTCGTGATGTTGAGTTCTTTTGTCAAGCCTAATGACATGTTAAGGGACTAATAACGATGTCGCTTTAAGAGGTTTTTTGGAATGTCGGGTGCGATTTTAAAGCCAAGAGAGATGTCAAGGGGCAAATAGGTCTGCGTACGCAGCACGAGCATTCCACGTCCGCGGCCAGGCGACATTTGCCAAGGCCTACGCAGAACGGGCGTGGACTGCAAAATCTGCCCTTGGACTGCACACGCAGTCAGACGACGTCAGGCGTGGCATGCCATCATCGCCTTTGGACTACTTGACACGGTCGGACGACGTCGCCCGTGGCATGCCATTATAGCCCTCGGGCAGCACACACGGTCGGACGACATCGGGCGTGGCATGCCATCATTGCCTTTGGACTAGTTGACACGGTTGAACGACGTCGAGCGTGACATGCCATCATCGCCCTTGGATAGCACGCACGGTCGAACGACGTCGAGCGTGGCATGTCATCATCGCCCTTGGGCAGCACACACGATCGAACGACATCGGGCGTAACATGTCGTCATCGCCTTTGGACTAGGTGACACAATTGGATGACGTCGGGCGTGGCATGCCATCATCGCCCTTGGGCAGCACACACGGTAGGACGACGTCGGGCGTGGCATTCCATCATCGCCCTTGGACAGTACGCACGATCGGACGACGTCGGGTGTGGCAAGCCATCATGGCCCTTTGACAGCACACACGGTCAGACGACGTCGGGCGTGCCATTCCATTATCGCCCTTAGACTGCACGCACGGTCGAACGACGTCGGGCGTGCTATGCCATCATCGCCATTGGGCAGCACACACGGTCGGACGTGGTAGTCCATCATCGCCCTCTGACAGCACACACGGTCGGACGATGTAGGGCGTGGCATGCCATCATCGCCCTTGAACAGCACGCACGGTCGGACGACGTCGAGAAGTGCATGCCATCATCGCCCTTAGGCAGCACACACGATCGGACGACGTCGGACATGGCATGCCATCATCGCCCTTGGACAGCACGCACGGTTGGACGACGTCGGGCGTGGCATGTTATCATGGCCCTTTGACAGCACGCACGGTCGGACGACGTTGGGCGTGGCAGGCCATCATCGCCTTTGGACTACAAGCACGGTCGGATGACGTCGGGCGTGGCATGCCATCATTGCCCATGGACTGCACGCACGGTCGAACGACGTCGAGCGTGGCATGCCATCAATGCCTTTGGACTACTTGACACGGTCGGACGACGTCGGGCGGTGCATGCCATCATCGCCTTTGGACTAGTTGACACGGTCAAACGACGTCGAGCGTGGCATGGCATCATCGCCCTTGGGAAGCACACACGGTCAGACAACGTCGGGCGTCGCATGCCATCATCGCCCTGGGTCAGCACACACAGTCAGATGACGTTGGGTGTGGCATGCCATCATCGCCCTTGGACAGCATGCACGATCGAACGACATCAGGCGTGGCATGCCATCATCGCCCTGGGACTGCCCGCACGGTCGAACGACGTCAGGCGTGGCATCCCATCATCGCCCTAGGGCAGCACACATGGTCGGACGATGTCGGGCGTCGCGTGCCATCATGGCCCTTTGACAGTACACACAGTATGACGACGTCGGGCGTTGCATGCCATCATCGCCCTTGGACACCACATGGTCGAACGACATCAGACGTGGCATACCATCATGGCCCTTTGACAGCACACGGTCGAACGACGTCGGGCGTTGTATGCCATCATCGCCCTTGGACCACACGCACGGTCGGACGACGTCGGGCGTGGCATTCCATCATGGCCCTTGGGCAGCACACACGGTCGGACGACGTCGGGATTAGTATGCCATTATCGCCCTTAGGCAGCACATACGGTCAGACGACGTCGGACGTGGCATGCCATCATCGCTCTTGGACAGCATGCACCGTTGGACGACGTCGGACGTGGTATGTCATCATGGCCCTTTGACAGCTTGTACGGTCGGACGACGTCGGGCGTGGCATGGCATCATCGCCTTTGGACTGCACGCACGGTCGGACGACATCGGGCGTGGCATTCCATCATCGCCCTTGGACTGCACGCACGGTCGAGTGACATCGGGCGTGCCATGCCATCATCGCCCTTGGGCAGCACACACGGTCGGACGTGGTAGTCAATCATCGCCCTCAAACAGCACACACGGTTGGACGACGTAGGGCGTGGCATGCCATCATCGCCCCTTGACTGCACGCACGGTCGAACGACGTTGGGCGTGGCATGCCATTATCGCCCTTGAATAGCACGCACGGTCGGACGACGTCGAGAAGTGCATGCCATCATCGCCCTTAGGCAGCACACACGGTCGAACGACGTCGGATGTGGCATGCCATCATCGCCCTTGGACTATGTTTGTAGTCCAAGGGCGATGATGGCATGCCACGTCCGACGTCGTTCGACCATGCATGTAGTCCAAGGGCGATGATGGCATGCCACGCCCGACGTCGTCCGACCGTATGTGCTGCCCAAGGGCCATGAAAGCATTCCACACCTAACGTCGTCCGACCGTGCGTGTGGTCCAAGGGCGATGATGGCATACAACGCCCGACGTCGTTCGACCGTGTGCTGTCAAAGGGCCATGATGGTATGATACGCCTGATGTCGTTCGACCGTGTGGTGTCCAAGGGCTATGATGGCATGCCACGCCAGACGTCGTCCGATCGTGCGTGCAGTCCAAGGGCGATGATGGCATGCAACGCCCGACATTTTGGATTTTGGAGTTTTCGCCCCAACATAGGTTAGGGGTGTAAGACCTCGAAAATGAGATAAGGTGTCTAGAGCCTAACATGTTCGTCTTAACGTTATAAGGTATTAAAATGCCTTATTATATCATATAGAGTCAGTGTGCAAAGTTTGAAGTGATTTGGAAGTCGAACGTCAAGGGACGTCCAAGACGTTCGACGAATAGTCGCTTATGTTCCTCATGTGTGTATGCATGCCTAAGTTGTGTGAACTGAGTCAAATAAGTCTTGAAATGGTGTTAAATGATGTTTAATGTTATTGTATGAAGTTTCGTAAAGTTTGGAGCTCAAACGCCCAAGAACGTCCAAGACGTTCGAAAGATAGACCCTAAGATTTTCATCGTATGTCATGTTGGGGTCAAGGATGTTTGGACGTCTTGTAGGTGTTTGTTTTGGATGAAACTTATGTGGTAGGTCTATAACATGTTAAGGTTTGTAATCGCCTTGGAAACGTCCGGGTATGACTTCTAAAGGTCCCCACAAGAGGCCCCAAAAGAAGGACCCCAAGGCTGCCTATACACTGCCTGGGCAGTGTCCTTGACGGACCCAATGACGGACCGTTGGGCCACCAACGGACCGTCAAGCAGGTCTTGTCGAAGGAGACTTGCCTTGGGTAGGTATTGAGCCAAGAATTTGGCTAAGTCTCCTGTGACGGAAGGCTGCCACGGCCCATCAAGCCCATGACGCCCCGTCAAGGCCTACGTCGCGAATGGCCTGCAGGTTGGCTGCCTGCGTTCTGCCAAGTCAGGGGTGAATTTGTAAATTCACCCCACATCCTAACCTGACTATTATAGGTTTATTTGATTATTTTTGGGTGTATTTAAGGGTCCAAAAACGTGACCAACCCATTCTCAAATCCCCTCACTCAAATTGAACCCTTCCCTTCCCAAAATATTCTCTCTAGAAACCCCCATGGTTTTTGAAGCTGAAGAACAGCTTGTAGATGGGATTCTCATGAGTTCTTCATCAAGTTTTATAGGTCTTCATGAAGATTAAGGTATGGTGATCCTTCATCTCTAAGTAACCTTTCACTTGGAGAGTTCATCTCAATGTTTTTCAAAGGAATCTTATGAACAAGTTTCTCATCTTCCAATCTAGCCATGGGTTCTTTCTCAAAACGTTTCTAAAGATTTTATCTTGATGAATTAGTATTAATATGATGATTTGAATGTGATTTCACTTCAATTGCATGATGAACCCATGTTCCTTCCAAAATTAGGTTTAGCTCTTGCATGGGCTTTGTGATTATGGCTTGTTCTTGATGAATTGGTGATTCTCTTATGTTGAATTGCTTGTGGTTATTGTTATTGACACTAAGTGATGTTGAATTGATGATGATAAGTCCATGATGATAAATATATGAAGTTTTGAGCATGAATAACCTATGTTTCTATATGTTGTCTTGAAGACGATTGTGAGATCGGTTGTGTAGGCTCTTGATTTCGTATGAACTGCTGTAGCTACTCTTTTAGGGTGATGTAATGGATGAATTTTGTAAGTATAAATCCTTAATGTTCAAATTAAGAAGGGCTTGCATGAATTGGTATAGATTCTTTTAGGTTATGAAGTCAAGAGGCTAAGTATGTGATGGATCTTGAATTGTGATTAGATGATGCATGACTTAGGCTTGATTTCTTACCTAATTAGCTACTACCTTGGACTTGTATATGTATGAACTATGGTCAAAAATCAATGTTAGGGAAGATTAGCTAATGATCTATGTTATCCTACTTTCCTAGTGTGTTGATATGTTGTATTAAGATATGGTATAATCTTGTAGTGACTTGTACATGGTTTCTTATATGTTTAAAGTACATTTAGCTACTGCCATATATGTGTTTTATTGATGAATAAGGTGTATTGATCAATGATGATCAAAGGATGAGAATTTGGTAAGAATGCTTAATTCCTTTACTCTTCTACTTCTCTATTCCTTTATAGTAATGTTGATGAAGCCTTGTATGGCATTGTGTGGTATGGTCCACTTATGGTGGCGGTGTTTACTTTATTGTTATTATAAATGTGTTGACCATGGCCATGAAGGCAAATTGATGAACTTATGAATATGTGCTTAAAATGATACTATGAGAAGATTATGCCTACTTTCCTATTCTAGTTGTGAATTAGGTTATGTGGCTATCGTATGGGCATGAGTATAATCATGTTAGGGTATTGTATAGGTGCTGCCATTGATGTGTTAAAGTGGTTAATAACCTCTACCAACGTATCCCTTATATGGAAGTGTAAATAGCTAAAGTTAGGAGTCTTGATTATAATGTATGTATAGTCTCGTCTTCTACGCTATTATGTGTTGTGCGCTATGTGCTTGAAGTATAATGTGGTCTAATAGTGTGGCTGACTTAAGATGGTATTGATAGCCATTATGTGATCATGTTGGTTAATGTACACACACTCTCACTTACATGCATATTATAAGTAGTATAACTCATGGTGTCTAAATGGAAGGTAGTTTTCATATTCACTAGTCTCTACTACTATGTATGTTAAGGTGATGTTTATGAATGTATGACTTGTATTCCCTTACTAGGATGACTTGATAGGTGTACTAGTGTGGACAAGGGTATGGGACCTTGTCTATGCATTGCACATGTGTATCTTGATAGGATAGTTCCTAGGTTTGGTTCTTATGCATGTGAAGGATGATTATATGAATATGTTATGAATATGATGTATATGATATGATGAGGTATGAATGTGTATAGTGTCTTAGTAGGTTTATGTGAAAGTATTACTCATATAGTTATGCCTAGAGACTTATACATTGATATATGAGCATGTGTGACTTTATGTGTTATGTGAAAGGTTTGTTCACATCTATGTATACACTCACACACATGAATGATGATCTAGTTAATAGAGGGGCCTTGAGAGGGGTGCCCAAGAATGCTATAAATTCTAGATAGGTGCTTGAATATGCTATAAGCATATGAGTGATGGATATTTTAAAGCTTATGTTTTATAAATAAACGTAATAAAGGCTTTTCAAATAAAGGGAACCTAGCTTAGCACCGAGCGAACTTGACAATGGGAGGTGAAGACTTATCCCTAGAAGGAAAGATTCATCCTAGAAGTTGCCCATGTGATGATAACTTCCATGGTCGATGGATATGTCACTTTAAGGGATTCCCATGAGGAGCGGCCCACTTTACCATATGGTATGAATAGGGATATCTACCTCTTAGTTCCATAAACTATGCTTGCCACATAGGATCTAGCAAAGTGAATTCACTTGATATGCTAGCATATATGTTAATGTTCTACCTTGGCTAGGTAGTAACACCTTCCTTTGGTGTAAGGCTCTACAACACCAAATTCCATGATTAGCACCCATGGTCTTAGTGTCGGTTAAGGCTATGGTTTCCCTAAAGTAAAATGGACAATGGATGTAATTGAATAGGATCCTAACTAGGAGGACTTAAGGTAAGTTACTTAGGATAGGTGGAAGTAATGAACCCATCTAGACATTGCACAAGTGACTCCTTAGGAAGTCTTAGGAAGGTACCTTAATACTTATGATTGTGTATGTGTTCTTTATGTATGATATTGTAGTCTTGGTTTGACTATGATTATATTGTACTATACTTCTATGATGGCATGTATTGTCTTGTGTAGATGCTATGTATGGTTTTCTATTATGTTCCTAAGGTGATGCATTGCACCAAGTATCCCTAAAGGATTACTTAGGAGGTTAATGAATGGAAAGAAAGAGTTAAATGCTAAGAAGGGTAAGTTCACTGTAAAGTGACCTCTATGTGTACTTATATTCTATATGTGCTTTTCTATGATGTTTGGTCTTTGATTGTGTTACTATGAAGTAAGTGGATGATATAAATGATATTGATAAAGGTTTTATGATGATTTACTCAAAATGGCATGAAGTTTGATTTCAAAGGAAATGTCCCTTTAAATGCATGTTTTCGCATGGTTGCCATACTTAGTACATTCTTGTGCTAATCCCATTCTTATTTACTTTTTACACAGTGTAGGTATTGGAATGCTTAAATAAGGTCTATGATTGGGGAGCTTGATAGGTGATTTCCCAAGCTCAAGGAAAGGAATCCTTAAGTTCAAGGCTGTCCTACTAATGTCCTTATTGTAAAGTCTATTTAGTAATGTATAGCTTTGTATTATGTCTTAAGGGTTTTATCCTTAATGTACTCTAAAGTTGTTGAGTCTAAGATGGCAAAGGGACTTAGAGTCTAAATATGTATTAGGACTTATGTTTTATATATATACGATGTGATGTTTCTAGCATATGATGTGCTATGAAAAGTTTTAAATTTTCTGCTAAATTTACTATGTCAATGCAATGAATGATATGAGAGGCTTGTCTTAGACCTCCGAGAGGTCGACGACGCCGGTTACAATCCAAGATTGTACCCTATCTTCTAGGGTATGATTTTGGGTTGTGACAAGGGGGTCGTTAGACCGTAGCTTGCTGCTGAAAAACTTTGCTAGGCGACGTCGGGCGTTGCATGGTATCATCGCCCTTGGGCAGCACACACGGTCAGACAACGTCGGGCATGGCATGCCATCATCGCCCTGGGGCAGCACACACGGTCAGATGACATTGGGTGTGGCATGCCATCGTCGCCCTTCGGCAGCATGCACGGTCAGACGACGTTGGGTGTGGCATGCCATCATCGCCCTTGGACAGCATGCACGATCGAACGACCTCACGAGTGGCATGCCATCATCGCCCTAGGGCAGCACACACGGTCAGACGATGTCGGGCGTCGCATGCAAACATGGCCCTTTGACAGCACACACAGTAGGACGACGTCGGGCGTTGCATGCTATCATCGCCCTTGGACTGCACGCACGATCGAACGGCGTCTGGCGTGGCATACCATCATCGCCCTTGGACACCACACGGTCGAACGACATCAGACGTGGCATACCATCATGGCCCTTTGACAGCACACGGTCGAACGACATCGGGCGTCGTATGCCATCATCGCACTTAGACCACACGCATGGTCGGACGACGTCGGGCGTGGCATGCTATCATGGCCCTTGGGTAGCACACACGGTCGGACGACGTCAGGCTTGCCATGCCATTATCGCCCTTAGGCAGCACATACGGTCGGACGTGGCATGCCATCATCGCCCTTGGACAGCACGCACGGTTGGACGACGTCGGGCGTGGCATGTCATCATGGCCCTTTGACAGCACGCACGGTCGGACGACGTCGGGCGTGGCATGCCATCATTGCCTTTGGACTGCACGCACGGTCGGACGATGTCGGGCGTGGTATGCCATCATCATCCTTAGATTGCACGCACGGTCGAACGAAGTCGGGCGTGGCTTGCCATCAATGCCTTTGGACTACTTGACATGGTCGAACGACGTCGGGCGATGCATGCCATCATTGCCTTTGGACTAGGTGACACGGTCGAACGATGTCGGGCGTGGCATGCCATCATCGCCCTTGGGCAGCACACACGGTCAGACAATGTTGGGCGTGGCATGCCATCATCGCCCTTCGGCAGCACACACGGTCAAACGACGTTGGGTGTGGCATGCCATCATCGCCCTTGGACAACATGCACGATCAAATGACGTCAGGCGTGGCATGCCATCATCGCCCTGGGACTGCCCGCACGGTCGGACGACGTCAGGCGTGGCATGCCATCATCGCCCTAGGGCATCACACATGGTCGAACGATGTCGGGTGTCGCGTGCCATCATGGCCCTTTGACAACACACACAGTATGACGACGTCGGGCGTTGCATGCCATCATCGCCCTTGGACTGCACGCACGATTGGACGGCGTCTGGTGTGGCATGCCATCATCGCCCTTGGACACCACATGGTCGAACGACATCAGACGTGGCATACCATCATGGCCCTTTGACAGCACACGGTCGAACGACGTCGGGCGTTGTATGCCATCATTGCCCTTGGACCACACGCACGGTCGGACGACGTCGGGCGTGGCATGCCATCATGGCCCTTGGGCAGCACACACGGTCGGACGACGTCGGGCGTGGCATGCCATTCTCGCCCTTAGGCAGCACATACGGTCGAACGTGGCATGCCATCATCGCCCTTGGACAGCACGCACGGTTGGACGACGTCGGGCATGGCATGCCATCATGGCCCTTTGACAGCACGCACGGTCGGACGACGTCGGGCGTGGCATGCCATCATCGCCTTTGGACTGCACGCACGGTCGGACGACGTCGGGCGTGGCATGCCATCATCGCCCTTGGACTGCATGCACGGTCGAACGATGTCGGGAGTGGCATGCCATCAATGCCTTTGGACTACTTGACACGGTCGGACGACGTCAGGCGATGCATGCCATCATCGCCTTTGGACTAGGTGACACGGTCGAACGACGCCGGGCGTGGCATGCCATCATCGCCCTTGGGCAGCACACACGGTCAGACAATGTTGGGCGTGGCATGCCATCATTGCCCTTCGGCATCACACACGGTCAGACGACGTTGGGTGTGGCATGCCATCATCGCCCTTGGAGAGCATGCACGATCGGACGACGTCAGGCATGGCATGCCATCATCGCCCTGGGACTGCCCGCACGGTCGAATGACGTCATGCGTGGCATGCCATCATCGCCCTGGGACTGCCCGCACGGTCGTACGACGTCAGGCGTGGCATGCCATCATTGCCCTTGGGCAGCACACACGGTCGAACGATGTCGGGCGTCGCATGCAATCATAGCCCTTTGACAGCACACACAGTAGGACGACATCGGGCGTTGCATACTATCATCGCCCTTGGACTGCATGCACAATCGGACGATGTCTGGCGTGGCATGCCATCATCGCCCTTGGACACCACACGGTCGAACGACATCAGGCGTGGCATACCATCATGGCCCTTTGACAGCACACGGTCGAACGACGTCGGGCGTTGCATGCCATCCTCGCCCTTAGACCACACGCACGGTCGGACGACATTGGGCGTGGCATGCCATCATGGCCCTTGGGCAGCACACACGGTCGGACGACGTCGGGCGTGGCATGCCATCATCTCCCTTGGACTGCACGCACGATGGAACGACGTCGGGCGTGGCATGCCATCATTGCCCTTGGTCAGCACGCACGGTCGGACGACGTCGGGTGTGGCATGCCATCATCGCCCTTCGGCAGCACACACGGTCAGACGACGTTGGGTGTGGCATGCCATCATCGCCCTTGGACAGCATGCACGATCGGACGACGTCAGGCGTGGCATGCCATCATTACCCTTGGACAGCATGCACGATCGGACGACGTCAGGCGTGGCATGCCATCATCGCCCTTGGACAACATGCACGATCGGACGATGTCAGGCGTGGCATGCCATCATCTCCCTGGGACTGCCCGCACGGTCGGACGACGTCAGGCAAGGCATGCCATCATCGCCCAAGGGCAGCACACACGGTCGGACGATGTCGGGCGTAGCATGCAATCATGGCCCTTGGACACCACACGGTCGAACGACATCAGGCGTGGCATACCATCATGGCCCTTTGACAGCACAAGGTCGAACGACGTCGGGCGTTGTATGCCATCATCGCCCTTGGACCACACGCACAGTCGGACGACGTCGGGCGTGGCATGCCATCATGGCCCTTGGGCAGCACACACGGTCGGACGACGTCGGGCGTGGCATGCCATCATCTCCCTTGGACTGCACGCATGGTCGAACGACGTCGGACGTGGCATGCCATCATCGCCCTTGGACAGAACGCACGGTTGGATGACGTCGGGCGTGGCATGCCATCATGGCCCTTTGACAGCATGATCGGACGACGTCGGGCGTAGAATGCCATCATCGTCCTTGGAGTGCACGCACGGTCAGACGACGTCGGTCATGGCATTCTATCATCGCCCTTGGATTGCACGCACGGTCGAACGATGTCGGGAGTGGCATGCCATCAATGCCTTTGGACTACTTGACACGGTCGGACGACGTCAGGCGATGCATGCCAACATCGCCTTTGGACTAGGTGACACGGTCGAACAACGTCGAGCGTGGCATGCCATCATCGCCCTTGGGCAGCACACACGGTCAGACAACGTTGGGCGTGGCATGCCATCATCGCCCTTCGGCAGCACACACGGTCAGACGATGTTAGGTGTGGCATGCCATCATCGTCCTTGGACAGCATGCACGATCGGACGACGTCAGGCGTGGCATTCCATCACCGCCCTGGGACTGCCCGCACGGTCGAACGACGTCAGGCGTGGCATGCCATCATTGCCCTTGGGCAGCACACACGGTCGGACGATGTCGGGCATCGCATGCAATCATGGCCCTTTGACAGCACACACAGTAGGACGACGTTGGGTGTGGCATGCCATCATCGCCCTTGGACTGCATGCACGATCGGACGACGTCAGGCGTGGCATGCCATCATCGCCCTGGGACTGCCCGCACGGTCGAACGACGTCATGCGTGGCATGCCATCATCGCCCTTGGACTACACGCACGGTCGAACGACGTCGGGCGTGGTTGGCCATCATCGCCCATGGGCAGCACACACCGTCGGACTACGTCGGGCGTGGTATGCCATTATCGCCCTTGGGCAGCACACACGGTCGGATGACATCGGACGTGGCATGCCATCATCTCCCTTGGACAACCCGCACGGTCAGACAACATTGGGCGTGGCATGCCATCATGGCCCTTTGACAGCGCACACGGTCAGACGAGGTCGGGCGTGGCATGCCATCATAGCCCTTAGACTGCACGCACGGTCGAACGACGTCGGGCGTGGCATGCCATCATCGCCCTTGGACAGCACGCACGGTCGGATGACGTCGGGCGTGGCATGCCATCAATGCCTTTGGGTTACTTGACACGGTCGGACGACGTCGGGCAATGCATGCCATCATCGCCTTTGGACTAGGTGACATGGTCGGACGACGTCGGGCGTGGCATGCCATCATCGCCTTTGGACTAGTTGACACGGTCGGACGACGTCGGGCGTGGCATGCCATCATAGCCGTTGGACAGCACATATGGTCGAACAATGTCGGGCGTGGCATGTCATCATTGCCCTTGGACAGCACATATTGCCCTTTTCGAGCATTTCCGTATTTTTCCGACATTTAATCATTATTTTATAATTTATTTTTATGGTTTATTATTTTTTACGTCTCGTTTTAAAAATTAAAATGTACTAAATTTTTTATTTTAAAGTTACTATATTAATTTGTGATTTTTCTATGTTGATTTCATATTTTTTCGATATTTTTCCTATTTGTTATTAATTTATTACTAATTTTTGGAAATTTCGGAAAAAAATAAAAATTAAAAACAATTGTTGAAAAATACTTTTCTTATATATAAAAGTCATTTGTGAAAGATAATGTGTATTTGTACCTTAGAACGTGCATATTTGGGTTGTACATTTCCATTATAATTCTAAAGAAACTCCATGTTTACTCCTGTCACATGGGTAAAACTTTTTTAAGCATATATAAGGGGGGTAGAGGTGTTGGAGGAAGACTGAGGCGCAGGCAGGCGGACGGCATACGCATCCCGTGGGCTTAGTAGGCGTGCTGCGTGGGCGCTTGATGGCATGCATGGCTTGTCCGTGCTACGCCGTTGGGCATTTACAAAAACACGCCGGCGACGTCGGCGAGGCGAGTGAGGCGAAGGCAGGAGGACGTCACGGGCTTCCTGTGGGCTTAGTAGGCGTGCTGCGTGGGTGCTTGATGGCATGCATGGCTTGTCCGTGCTACGCCGTTGGGCGTTTACAAAAACACGCCGGCGACGTCGATGGGGCGAGTGAGGTGAAGGCAGGCCAACGTCACGGGCGTCCTGTGGGCTTAGTAGGCGTGCTACGTGGGCTCTTGATGGCATGCATGGCTCGTCCGTGCTACGCCGTTGGCCGTTTACAAAAACATGTCAGCGACGTCTGCGGGGCGTTTGAGGCGAAAGCACGCGGACGTCAAGGGAGTCCTGTGGGCTTAGTAGGCGTGCTGCGTGGGCGCTTGATGGCATCCATGGCTCGTCCATGCTATGTCGTTGGGCGCTTACAAAAACATGTCGGCGACGTCTGCGGGGCGACTGAGGCGTAACAAGAAGGACGTCATGGGCGTCCTGTGGGCTTAGTAGGCGTGCTGCGTGGGCGTTTGATGGCATGCATGGCTTGTCTGTGCTACGCCTTTGGGCGCTTACAAAAACATGCCAGCGACGTCTGCAGGGCGACCGTGCGTTGCCGAGGGAACTTCTCACGATCGCTTTTATATAAGCATTTGGTGTGGAAACAGCAGTGCTTTCGGGCGAGTGGGGAGTTCTAGAGCTTCTGTTACGGCTAACTCTAGGCGTCGCACGCACGGGGAACGTAAGGCCATGTACGGCCAGACGCTACTATGGATCGGGCGTGGGCAGTTCCCCTGTGTGAACCTTAGTCTTCCTCCAACAATCTCTGCAGTTACTGAATTCTCAACTCCCTTAGGCACGCGCGCAACGGCGGCTATAGCATTGGCTTTTCAAAGAAGGCATTCGACATCGTCGCACGACATCTCATGTCAGGCGTCGGGGTAGATGTCGGGCGTGCATCGTTGGAGCTATTCACGTACGGCGCATGAGTGGTATTGGGCATGTGTGGTTAGGTTGGATCCCTGCTTCGAGCAGCGACGTCCTAACTCGCATGCCATCTGGGTGGCGGATGAAGCACAACCTAGGCTTGATAGACGTCGGAATCCTGTGTTGCATACCTACTACCAAGGCATTGTGCACGTGCAATCGGTCGCCTTTCTCCCCTCGCATTCCATGTGCGGGGTGAACCCAAAAGACGCTCTCGCGTTCCATGTGCGGGGTGAACCCAAAAGACGCTCTCGCGTTCCACGCCTTCCCTCGCTTCGTCGTATGATGTCGTGGTCCACGAGCGGCGCCTCGAATTATCGGATACGGTAGACGCAGTGGGCATGGGCCTTCACCGGCTCCTATTTGCCCAAAACGAATGCTCCTTGCGAATGACTGCTGCGCTCGCCTTGGACCTGACCGTGCTCGAACGGGCACGCCTCTCTCATGCGGCACGCGGCGTAATTGAGGAATTCTAACTGGTTGATCCTTCCAGTAGTCATATGCTTGTCTCAAAGATTAAGCCATGCATGTGTAAGTATGAACAAATTCAGACTGTGAAACTACGAATGGCTCATTAAATCAGTTATATTTTGTTTGATGGTATCTACTACTCGGATAAACGTAATAATTCTAGAGCTAATGCGTACAACAAACCCCAACTTCTGGAAGGGAGGCATTTATTAGATAAAAGGTCGACGCGGGCTCAGCTCGTTTCTGCGATAATTCATGATAACTCGATGGATCACAGGGCCATCGTTCTGGCGATGCATCATTAAAATTTCAGCCCTATCAACTTCCGATGGTAGGATATTGGCCTACCACGGTGGTGACGGGTGACGGAGAATTAGGGTTCGATTCCTGAGAGCAAGCCTACGCTCTGTATACATTAGCATAGGATAACATTATAGGATTTCGGTCCTATTACGTTGGCCTTCGGGATCGGAGTAATGATTAACAGGGATAGTTGGGGCATTAATATTTCATAGCCAGAGCTTAAATTCTTGGATTTATGAAAGACGGACAACTGCGAAAGCATTTGCCAAGGATGTTTTTATTAATCAAGAACGAAAGTTGAGGTCTCGAAGACGATCAGATACCGTCCTAGTCTCAACTATAAACGATGCCGACCAGGGATCGGCGGATGTTGCTTTTAGGACTCCACCGTCACCTTATGAGAAATCAAAGTTTTTGGGTTCCGAGAGGAGTATGGTCGCAAGTCTGAAACTTAATGGAATTGACAAAAGGGCACCACCAGGAGTGGAGCCTGCGGCTTAATTTGACTCAACACGGGGAAACTTACCAAGTCCAGACATAGTAAGGATTGACAGACTGAGAGCTCTTTCTTGATTCTATGGGTGGTGGTGCATGGCCGTTCTTTGTTGGT